>VXAL01012478.1:36353-216393 GCA_013399475.1 Chauna torquata
CGGCCGCCGCCGCCGCCTCCCCTCATGGCCGCCCGCGCCTGAAGAGGCCGAGCCCGGCCGCGCCGCCGAGGTGGTTCCGCAGGCACCGCCCCGCTCCCCTCGGCCTCGCCCCTCGGGGCGTGCCCCGACCGCGGGGCCTCTCCCCCGGAGCAGCCGGGAGGGCGGGGAGGGGGGGTGTGTCGGCCTGGAGCCGGGGTGGGGGCTGCTCGGGGTCCGGGCTGCGGGGCCTGCGGAAAAACTCACGCGGGTGTCAGGTATTAGGCTGTGTCTAACCGCGCGGTGCCTCCGGGAGTAAATACAGAGCGCGCTGCCCAAGCCGCAGACGTGGCCAGACACTCGAGGTTATAAAAGTGCTTTGCAGCAGCGCCCAGCTCGTGCCCCAAAAGCAGTCCTGCAGCCCCTCGGGGTGCTGCAGCCGTGGGACGGAGCTGCTGCCAGAGGCAGGGATTGCCAGGGAAATGGGGCTGGCTCACTCAATGCATTTCTGTGTTTTTTCTTGAGGTTTCTCTCTCTTCGCACAGTATTGGCCTTTCTTTTATTCCAGGGATTGTCTGTGGGGCACAAATACCACTGAACCAAGGTGTGGTGGGTAGGGAAGGACCACGATGCGGAGCCCTGCACCTGGGCTGCAGGACCGGGGTGAGTACCCGCACAAGGGGAGGCAAGGAGCTGAGGGCAGCGGTGGGCTTGGAAAGGACCCTAGGGAGATACAAAGATGTAGACACTTTATAGCTGCAGATATTTTGCTTTCTGCAGCATAAAGCATTGCTCTTGCCATTGCAGGAGCTTCCAACACTGGTTGCATCATGGTCTGTCACATCCTGGGCTTGTAGCACATTGCAGTTTTGTTTCCTAATGACTGAAATGGTTTAATCTCACACAAGTGATTGGGCTTGGTGTGGATGGGCCTAACATCACAGAGCAAATCAGAGGAAGGGAACAAGCAGTCCCTTCTGCCTTTAAATTCTGTTCTATGAAGGGTAAGTGTTGCCCTATCGATCACCAGCCATGCTCGCACGGGAGATAGGCTTTCCCGAGAGGTCCACCATTGTACAAGTATTTGTGAAGCATTACAGCTCCATGCTAGCACAAATCCCTCGGGTGGATGCACTCTGCCAGCAGAGTGGTTTGTGCCCTGACTCAAACCATCCTGCTAATTTGTGGGAGCAAAATCTCACAGATTTGGTCCATCCTTTATTCTGTAACTGAGCATTTACTCGACAGGGGTTAAACAGGCTTCTGGAGCCTGTTGTGTTGCGTTGAACACAGACTGCAGTGCTGTGCTGGGATGCCGGGAGTTCAGGGGAGGCTCTGTCTAGACAAGAGGAACTCTTCTGAAGGCTGGCTGTGCTTTTGTTTTGTGGTAACTTAAATCTCTAATCTGCCTTGAAACAAAGCATCTCAGACTTGTCAGCCCCCAACACTGCACCTGCGAGAGAAAAAGAGTATGTATTTAACTTCCACCAAGCTAAGATGAACAACAGGCCTAGCAGGTATCTCAGTATCAAAGAATAATGTGATGTTTGCTGACATCGGCTATGGCTGAAATCCTGCCTGGGAGAGGAGGAAGGACAGCACGATTAAGCAGATGAAACCTCCATGAAAGCTCTTGGCCAGTCAAGCAGCCCAGGCGGCCAGTGCTGGGACCACTGTTCAGTCAGGCAGTTCAGGCACGCGGCGGGACCTGTTGCCCAGCCAGGCGGTGTTCACAGTCACTGTGTGGTTGCACGCAGCTCTGCAAACCGGTGCCTGGCAGGGCTGCTGCAGCACAGGCTCCAAGTAAGACATTGCTGCGTTCAGCCTGTTCCAGGAGCGTTTTCTCAGCTGTCAGAAGGGCTGCAGCAGATGTAGAGAGCATGTTTGCCAGGAAGCTGTGGCAGAAGTGGGCTTTACTTGATACCCATGGCAGAGTTGACTTGCTTCACTTGGTGTAACACCTTTTATCCAAAGTTCGCAAATAATGTGCACACGTTCGCTCGAGCCCCCCTCGCTGCGTGAGAGGAACCAATGCTCCGTGCCCAATTACTACACAGGAAAGCTGTGCAGGAACGCAGGGAAATCTATGCTGTGAAGTAAGAGGCTGTTCCTGGCATCGAGATTCACTGAGTTCTGATATTTAGCATTCAGAAAGCTTTTGAAGCATCTCCTTGGTCCTGCTGAAAACATCTTACTGTGAGAGGCAGGGCATATTAGTTTGGGCCCCATGCTGTGCTAATGAATCATACAGCTTCCAAACTGGAGCTGTTGCTTAGGCAGCCTGCTCCGGGTCTTGGCAGAGCTCATCATCTGTGCCTCAGTCCCATGCAGTAAGACTTCAAGAACCAAAATAATGAAGTGCCCTCTGTCTTTGTTGTTACCTGTTCCCCCATCATTGTAAGTTTTCATCAGCCTTGGCAATAAGCCTGGACCTTCTGTCCTGGAGCACAGCCGAGAAACTGCTGTCCTTCATTCCTGACATCCCTTGCTCGGTGACTGTTCCGCAGCCCCTTTCCAGTTTGACCATCCCGGGCTGGTTTGTGTGCAGCTGGGGTGATTTGCACTGTTGGCAGCATGTGCTGGGAGGATCTCTTCTGAGCACCCACTGCAGCGTCTTTGCTCTGTGGGCGGTCTGTGATGAGAAGAAAACCACACATGGACACCTCTCCTGTGACAAGACCAAAGGCTACCCCTCCACTGACGGGCTGTGCTGGCCCATGGGGCAGCTCTGTGGAAGAGAGGAGTTTTTCTGTGGTGTCCGCTGTCTTGCTGAGATACTTGAGAGGTGGAATGGGGAAAGTTAATGAGAGTCACTAGCTTCATCACATTAGGAAAGCACCTAGCGCTCTCCACCGCGCAGCACCAGCGACTCTACCAGCACGGAGCCATGGCTGTTGTGGGCAGAACAAGGCCAGCACCACGTGGGACGAGGCAGGGGCAGGCTGTGTCGGAGAGGAACAGCCCACACCTGACAGCCTGCATGAACATGTGCCCCCACGTCCGGGAAGAACAGCTGCTCACCTTGGGCCAAAAAAAAGACCAGGAAGCAGCTGACTGACTCTTCCTACCTTGTGTGTCTGAAGTGTGGTAAAAGGGGTAAGCAGAGAGCTGGCTAACCTGCGCACTGTTTCAAGTTAGCTGATACAGCTGGTGCTTGATTTTATTGTTTCCAGCTTCACAGATCCTGTGTTTCCTGTGCTGGTTCTCAACGCTGTTTAGCGTGCATCTCAGCATTGATGTTGGTGTGGATGCTTGCAACAAAGCTGATGTCGCTGAACTCTGCAGTTTCAATCAGGGGAAGAAAAGTTCCTTTGCTGCTTGAATGTGGCACTGTGTCCTTCCATGCTGAAAGAGAAAATAAGCCCTCAGTACCCAAGGAGAGACCCAAATCAGATTCTTCAGCCTGGAAGAAATTGCTTTCTTAGCCAGAGAATTGAGCTAGAAGGAGAAATATAAATGGAATTAATCATTTTCACTCTCTCAAAGCAAGGGTAGGGACTTTTCTGTCGGAGACAGATTTTCTCTTAGCCCCTAACTTGTTAAACAGGGGTACTTCTGGGCTTTCTGTCCATCTGAACAAGAGCCATGCATTTCATCAAACTCTGCAGAGGGAACCCTGCAATTTCCACTTCCCAGCTGTAATCACAAGATGGCATTACAGACTTAAAAGCCGAGACGGCTCTGCTAAGGGGCTGGAGATCTTTCCCAGACCCTGGGGTGTCCAACCTCAGAAGGCCTCTAAAGAAGCTGTGGACTTAACCCTGCCTGCAGAGCTCTTCCATAGATCTGAGCCTCCGACACTTGCCTTTAATCATGTCACTTTAATGTCAAGGCTGTGGTTTAAGTGCACAGCATGTGGAATGAATAGCTGCAGCAGTTGCTCCTGTAATCCATGAGCAATCTAATTGCACTGATTTCAGCTAGTTATAGTTTTGGCAGTTAATGGCACACAGAGCACTTTAATCTTGACCTGCAACACTTCAGGCTCTTCCAGCGCCTCCTCTGCCCTGGAGTAGACACTGCTAGTCAGACCAAATGGTGAAGTAGTTTAAGACGTGGCTAAAGGAAAGCAAGGGTGAATCAGGAGCAAAAGGCATCTGGATTGTTTTGGTTGAAAAGCACATTTAGAACTGTCTTTTGTTTGCCCAAGAGTGATTTGGGAGAGTAATAGGAATTCTTTCAATAATTTACAGCTTTAAAATAAAAACTAAAAGAGAAAAAAATGCTCCTCTTGGTTATGTGGATCTTGTGAAAAAACAAAGATTACTTCAAGTCTTCAAGTTAGGCGCACAAAGCCCTGCTGCGTTATCCTCTCCACGTCCCAGCTAGCACTGCCCCTGGCGTGACCCACAGGGGGACAGGCACCTGATGGCCAGAGCTCGACTTCGCCCCACCGATGAGGAAGCTCCTGCCCCACATGCTGCCTCCTTTGCTCTGTTTCCCAGAGAGACTTTGGACCCGTAGCCATGTCTCCTGACCTTGGCGTCATCTCCTCATGGGCCCTGGACCTGGGTGGCTGCGTGCTGTAAGTGGGGCTGCTGGCGCGCCCTGTAACCTGCGCCTGGCTCTGCCCGCTGCGGCCAGGCCTGGTGGGCCAGTGCCTGCTGCTGAGGACGGTACCTCTGCTGGGGTCATCTTCGTTCCACCTCCCTTAGGGAGCAGCTGACTCTTGCTCTTGATCACCTTGTTGCAAGAATGTAAGTACAAAAACTATTCATCTGCACTGACCCTACAACCGCAGGGACCTTCTAGGGACCCAGTGGGATGAGCTGTCCTGCTGTGATGTTCCCCGGCTGTATCAGGGCTGCATCAATGTGAGTCTCGGTGTTCTTGCAGGCAAGTGGACGTTTCAGGCTTCATTCACCAATGCTTCCCTGTGAGAACAACACAGCAAGAAGCAGCCATGGTCTAACTGCAATTCCATCCCAGGCCAAGGGCCCTGCAGCTTCCCACAGGGGCTTTGGATTCATCTTTTTGAAAGCAGGATCTGAGTCCATAGCTGGATGTGACCTTCTGCGGATCCCCTCCCTTCAGGCCTGCCTGCGTCTCTTGTCGCTGCCCATGCCCAGGTCTCTTGCTGTTCAAAATGCACTCAGGCAACTCCAGACATCTGTGCAGTTTTCCCTCCATTCTCATTTAACTGCTGCAGAGCAATTTATTTCTTTTTTCCCTTTGGTCTCTGGCAGAGCCCTGCAGAAGCTGTGCTCCCTTCCTCTGAGCTCCTCCCTGGCTGAGTCCCCTCCTCTGCTGTCCCCCTTCCTTTCCCAATTTCTATTTAACCCCATTTTTATCTCTTCCCTCTCTCCCTTCAGTGCTCTCATCCAGAAGACACATTGCAAACTGCAACCTCCTCATCACTCAGCACCTAACAGATCCTAAAGCACATCCTCGGTGCAGTAGATGTGATGTGCTCATGCCGTGGAGGAGAACCCTCGGGCCATCCTGCATCTCAGCCCTCTCTGCTCAGAACAGTGGCTACACAGAAATCTTGAAATTACTCCTACTCATACCAAGATGTTAAAACCTGGTTACATTGAGTGCCATTCTGCTGGTGCTGGTTTGATTCTGTGAGGTCTTGTAAAGCCCAACTCGAGTCCCAGGGGAGTTCTGGCAGTGCTGGCACCTTGAGCAGGGTGGTGTAAACGTTGCGGATGCGTCTTGAAGTTGTGTGCCTGGTTAAGACGGGGTGGGCATGCCAAGAAAAGAACAAGTATTTTAGAGTAGAGCTAGCTAGAAACAGATTATTCCATTTGTTTAAAAAAAAAAAGAGAGAAAATCATTCTTAATTAGGACAGAAACCCCCAGATAGGCTTTTTTAAAGAGAAAGCCTAAAAATACCATTTTGCTTTGGTTTGAAATCTATTTTTGTTCTTCAGACTGTAAGATAAAACACATTTGAATTGATGATGCATTTCACAACAAAAATATATCGCTTTTCATCTTGAAAATGCTGAAATGGGTTGCTTCAAAATTTTCAACATTTCCCCCCTTTAAAAAAAATAAAATGTTTAATTTACCTGAAATGCCTTTTTTTGAAAGGAAACTCTTGATTACTTTTTTTTTTTTTTTGCCCCAGCAGCTTTAATTAGAATTAACAATTATGGCTGATTCTTAGCTGTGTGATAAACAGCTGGACTGACTCTACTCTGCAGCCCTCTCAGCTCTGGGACTTCCAAGCCAGCCCCAGCACTGGCAAGATTTAGCCCTCTGCAACATTTGAGCCTTGTCTAGTCACTGAAATTTCTTTTTCTTTCTTTTTCTTTCACTCTTTCTCCTCTGAGGGTTAGTTTTCACCAGTGCAGCATGTCTAACAGTCAGGGAACTTCACAGAGAGTTGAGATCACATTGATTTCTTGAGGAAGATGCTGCATACTAATTCCTCCTATCTTCCTCCCATGAGGAAAGCAGGTAACACCTTCAGGAAGGCACCTTGATTTGTAGACATTATGTTCCCCCAACAGAAGACAGGACAGTCTGAGGTCTGCGTGACCGTCGTGGCAGGGAAGGGAACTTCGGCTGGTCCGATGCAGCTCCTGGGTTTGAAGCTAGTGTTGCTGGTAGAGTGAAGCACATGTGTTTAATGCAGAATGTGCTAAGCCTGAGCAAAGCGCTAGGCGTGGATCAGTCTGTGGTCTGGCCAAGGAAGAGGCCAGAAGGGGACCCTGCTCGAACCAGACCCCCATCGGGCACAGGGGAATCCTGCTTGTCATGCACCATGACGCTTGTTGCAAACAGCAGCTCCAGGACCCAGGGGGAGGCCAGAAGGAGCAGCTCCGACTCCTTTAGGGCAGGTGCTGTGCCAGCTGCCTCAGTGCCTCTGCAGCAGAAATCCTCCCCTTGGCTCCGAGTGCTCGGTGACACAGGCAAGGGTCAAGTCCACAGGTCTCCAGCAGGTCCTGCAGAAACCTCCATCCACAAACGGGCTCATCCTAGCTGAGCCTCACCTGGGTGTGTGCTTTCTTGCAAGAGCAGCTCGATGGCATCTGTGACAAAGGGTGGCTCACTGCAAGTTGTCCCCAGCTCCTTTTAGTGGCAATGCCTCTCCAGTTGGACCAGGGTGCAGGGTAGGGTCTGTGTCATGTGAACTTGGGGTAATGCTTGAAGAGGGGGGAGAAGGCATCAAGAAGTGAAAGTGGGAATACTGAGCTAAGGCACCTCACTTCCCTGCTCTATCCTCTTTTTGTGATATATATTTACTACAAATTACATTCATAGCACATAAAAAGTCTCCGCTTTTTAGAAAATTAGTCTGCATCATGGGACAAAAGCCATGGGACTAGTATTGCACGTTTTGCAGCATTGGGAAGTGGTGATTACTGGTGATGACAAGCTTCCCCACCCGGTAAGCACCTCACCTGGCCAAAGCTGCAGCCCCAGTGGGAGAACCATGGGTCCATGGGGCTCCGCAGCCCCTAAAATGTGCAACACACCTCATTAAGGCAAACCTGTTTTCATCTGTGGTAAGTCTTTTCTCATGGAAGTGCACCTTGGTTGTTTTTGGTTAGGGGAGCCTGGGTTGGAAGGTGGTTTGGTGGATGGAGCTATTATTAAACTTCTAATATGAATGAATTCTGCAAAACCATTGCCTCCGCAGCTGGGATATCTCCGGCAGAAGCACCGAAGTGACATTGCAGAGAGGACAATGCCTGGTAGCTGCCAACTGCAAATGTTCTTCGAGAGGGGAAGGTGTGCTACAGCCAACCCGCGCAGCACTTCAGCAAAGCCTGAACACAAAGGTCAGCCCGGGAGCAGGGATTACAGCATCACCTTTATTTCAGGGACCTCTCTCCTCCACGTTCTGCGGGCTTTGGCTCTCCCTTTCCTCTCCCCTTTCTCCTCTCCTTATTTGCAGAACAGCAAAGCAATAAAACAATGCTTCCACTGTATTAATCCTACTGTCCTGAGGACTTACTGGGGTCTCTCATTCCCTGCTGTTATGTAAATGCTGAAATCCAGTGGTAGGCAATAGAAGAATAAAAAGTCCCTTCAGTTACTCAGAGGGCCCCAGTGCCCAGCAGAAAGGTGCTGCAGAGAGCCCTGATGGCTTTTTGGGGCTGACTGCAGCTTCTTGTGGCTGGAGTCCATGCCAAAGCCTTCTCAAAGGAAGCAGAGCTTGAGCATCAAATGGGTTTGCGGGCTCCTGGCCGCGTTCATCCCTGCTCCGCTATCAGACTGCTTCTGATTCCTGTTGACACTGGGAAACAAAAAGCTGGGAAGAATGAAGGAAACTTCCATCCCCAGGGCATGCCTAAGGTGTCCAGGGCCATTTTTCCCCTTGGTGCAGGGCTCGGGCATCAGTCGGTGATGCTTCCCTCTGGGTCCAGGGTACTTTTCACATCCTGGAACTTTTGGGGGGCAAGAGAAGGAACAGTGTGAATAAGGAGGAGGAAGGGCACGGTGGTGGAGGGGGAGAGAAGACATTCAAGGCTGCTCTTAAAACTCTTAAAAACTGTTTCAGGTGCCCAGGCAGATTTGCCCAGCGTCTGCTGCAGCTCTCCCGCTGCAGGGTCCGGTGGAGCTTTTCATTGCCGCTCATCTGTGTGCTTGGCTTGTTGCTGGTGAGGGCTGATCTCCTCTCCTTGGAGACAAGCCCACGGCTTCAGCCTGTCCCACCTCGCTCCTCCTCCTCCCCCACAAAACAGTCATTACTATCTTGACATTCTTTAGACGGTATTAAACGAGAGGGAGGTTTCCGTATAGAATTCTCACTGTGATTAATGGATTAAGAGATTTGGGGGAAATTAAAGCCTTTCTTCATACTTCACGTTTTCAGCTCTTCAGCTGTTGCTTTTACCCTTCTACTCTAGCACCGAATTCCCTGTGGGGGCTTGCGGCAAGGAGGCACCAGGGAGAGGCAGGGGAGCAGCCTCGCTCACCCCGTTCCTTTTGCCAATGTTTTTCCCCATGGTGACCCATAGATGTGGCTGTCAGCATCCTCCAGCAGAACCAAAGTGGAGTTGGATGTCCTTTGGCACCCAGCTTCCCCAAAAGCTTTGCCCTGCCAAGCTCCAGGCAGAGCCCGCTTTTCCTAGCATTTGCAGAGAAAAGGAGGCTACAAGCATGGCAAATTTATACAAAACAACCCAGGAGAGGGGCTGTAAATACCTCTGTATTTACATATTTGTCATTGCAATTCAGGCTACGTGATGAGGAATCGGTGCCCTCGATGGAAAGTTTAGGCAAAAGAGAGAGGAAATGAAAAAGTGTCTGCAAGTGGCAGCTCAGACGAGACTGGCAGCCTTGAGGGTTTCCAGCAGCAAAAAGGCTTTCAATTACTGCTGCGTGCGCTGCTCGATAACATCTTCATTTCCCCTGCCATGCTGTCGGCAGGCTGCAGCCGGGACGGATTGGGCAGCCAGGTCCTCTCTCCACCATCGTCTGCTCTCCGCCACGGACGTGGCTGGCCATTTTCCCAAAGACTTGTTGTTACGGAGACACGGAGCTGAGGCCCTAAAAAAGCACATTTGGTCTTGTTGCTGTTTTACAGGGCTGTTTGCTTCCTGGATGCCTGTAGATGCCAGCCTCCCTCGAAGCCCAGCTATGAGGGTGAAGGACAACCTGGTGGTGGGGTCCCCCCTTCATTACCCAGCCCAGAGGAAGCCGAACCTCTGAAATCCCAAATTGAGATATTAAGCAACTGCGTCACCTTAACTCGGCCCTTCTGGGCTGTCTCAGGGGCTGCACCGATTCGCTTTTACACATGCTGGCACCACATGGGCTCCCAGGAACTGGCTGGCTCGACTGATGTGCACCCCTGGTGGTGTTTTGTTAGACAATATTATTGAAGCACTGTGTAGGGTCTGGTAACGGTTTATAACTAATATTTGACAGGGTGAAAAATCTCCCCATGAGCAGGTGCCAACACACAATAAATATCCCCAGGTGACAAGGAACAGGGTCACTCGCTTGCCCTGTGGAGGAAAGGAGTAGCAAAGGCTCCGCCGGACCACTTCAGAGCATCCAGTGCTAGGCATTGGTGATAGGTGATGATTTAAAGTCCATTTTTGCAGGAATAACTGCTCATAGCCATCCCTGCTCCCTTAAGCGTACGGCACTGCCAAGATTTACAGTCTCCTTGTTTCCACATTATGGGAAGTGTTTTATTAATTGTCCTGGCGTTCGCTCCCAACCCCATGTGTGCTGCGGTCCAGGGATGCTTCAGATGCAGGGACAAGGAGGTGGCAGCGCTGGATGCGGCCCTGGGGATCCTGGTGTATTGGGTTTACGTGGTAAAGGTTTGGTAGCAGGGGGGCCACAGGGGTGGCTTCTGTGAGAAGATTCCAGAAGCTGCCCTATGTCAGATAAGAGCCAGCTCCAGCCGGCTCCAAAAGGGACGCACTGCTGGCCAGACCTGAACCAATGAGTGAAGTTGTTTGCGCCTCTGTGAGAGCAGATTTAAGAAGGGGAAAAAACTGCTGCGCAACAGCAGCTGGGAGTGAGAGGAGTGAGGAACAGCCCTGCAGACACCAGGGGCAGTGAAGAAGGAGGGGGAGGAGGTGCTCCAGGCGCCGGAGCAGAAGTTCCCCTGCAGCCCGTGGTGAGGACCATGGTGGAGCAGGCTGTCCCCCTGCAGCCCATGGGGTACCACATGGAGCAGATCTCCACACTGCAGCCCGTGGAGGAGCCCACGGTGGAGCAGGTGGATGTGACCTGAAGGAGGCTGCAGCCCATGGAGAGCCCCCGCAGGAGCAGGCTCCGGGCCGGACCTGTAGCCCGTGGAGAGGAGCCCACGCAGGAGCAGGTGATCCGGTGGGAGCTGCCACCCGTGGGGGACCCATGCTGGAGCAGTTTGCTCCTGAAGGATGGACCCCGTGGTACGGACCCATATTGGAGCAGCTCTTGAAGAGCTGCAGCCTGTGGGAAGCCCACGCAGGACCCGTTCGGGAAGGACGGCATCCTGTGGGGGGGACCCCACGTTGGAGCAGGGGAACAGAGAGCGACCATGAAGGAGCGGCGGAGACGAAGCGATACGGACTGACCACAACCCCCATTCCCCGTTCCCCTGCGCCGCTCGGGGGGAGGAGGTAGAAGAGGGTGGATGGGGGGAAGGTGTTTTTAGTTTGCTTTTAGTTTCTCACTGCTCTAGTTCGCTAGTTATAGTAATAAATTATACTAATCTCCCTATGTTGAGTCTGTTTTGCCTGTGACGATAATTAGTGAGTAACCTGCTTGTCCTTATCTCAACCCTTAAGCCCTGGTCCATCATATTTTCTCCCCCTGTCTCTTTGAGGAGGGGGAGTGAGCGAGCGGTTGTGGTGGAGGTCACCTGTTTAGCTGGGTAAAACCACCACACCTGGTGCAGCCGGGCTGCAGCCCACAGCCCCAGCTCTATCACAGCAGAGCTGGCAGCAGTAAAAACTTTGTGTTCCCTTCGCACCAGTTATGCACCCGCCAGGTCCCTTTGCTCTTGTTCCAGGCTTTATTCTCCCCTCTGCTTATGTGTGGCTTCAGAGGAAATCGGCTTTGAACTGATCACCTTTGCCGCCTTATCTAACTTAATCAAAACCTGATATCAAATAGAAGTGGGTGAAGGAAGCCTGAGCACCCGATGGGAAGCCTGCGTGCGGCAGCCACTCTGCTGTGACAACATCACCACAACCCGTGATGAAATGCTGGGGTCGTCTCACACTGCGGGGCTCTCGAAATAACCCAGGCCCTGCTGAAGCCACGGGCTGAGCCACCTCGCGGATGCGTCCGAGCAGGAGAAGCGGCGTTGCAGGCTGACACTTGCTGGGATCTCAGCCTCAGGCTCTACACCAGCTCACCCGTGAACCTTCGTGCTTTGCCTCCGGCGCCGGCCCCGCTGGCACAGCCTCCTTGAGAGCAGGGGTGGTCCCTCGGCTCATCACATCCCATTTACCGGTCCAGAGCCTCTGAGCAATTGACAGAAAAACCCCGTTTGCCCGCTGGCTGCAGGCAAGTCGTTTTTGTTTTTGATGGAGAGTGAAACAGTGTTTGGACTGGTGGAGATTGGAGGCTGCAAGTGGGGCCCGATCATCCCGGTAATTTGGAGAGGGCGATGCCGTGATGGCAGAGCTGGTCCTGCAGAAGCCCCTGGGTCCCAGTGGCGAGAGGAGCGATGCAGCCCCCCAAAAGCCCCTCCGGCAGCTCTGGCCCTGCTCAGCAGCATCGGTCTCTGCTGCAGTGCAGGAGAGGAGGAAGGAGGTGGCGCAGGCATGTGGGAACACTGTGCCCAGGGAGGGAAAAAAAGAGGGATAAAGCACACAAAATGGGTGGGAAAAGCATTTCAAAAGGAAGCGGGACAGCCCTGCAGCTGTGATGCCACTGGGTCTCAGTCCTGGTGTTCACGTCTGTCCTCGCTGGATACATCTGCACTGCAAAAATAGTCTGCACTGAGCTCAGGCTGGGTCATACCTCACTTCTCGAGTTGTAAAGACGTGTTTCACCACCTCAGCGTGGAAACTGCCCAGCCATGGCTATCACCAGAGCTCTGGGAGGCGAAGCAGCGCTGCACCAGAACTGCAGGTCGTTACACAATTACACTGCTGGAGCCTGAATTTAATCTAATTTTTTGGAGCTACAGCAAGACACAAAAGGATGAGAGGAAGGAAGGGAGGAAAGGCTGGAGGGGAACAGTGTTTCGGATGACAATCCTGCTGGGACTCTCTCCCTGCACTGTGGGAGCAGCAACCGTCTGGCCACAAATCCATCTACTTTGGTACGAGCGTGGAATGCAAAGCCCAGACCTGACACCTGGAAACTCGACCGAAGTCGCCGTCAGCCTGTTGAGTTTGCTCATTATCCAGGAGAACAACACATTTCACGCCGTGTGGTTCTCCTCTCCAGCCTTGGCCCCGGGGACCGGAGCGAATCGATGCTTGTCTGCAGCGCTGGGATGCCCTGACACCGCTCCCCATGCACCGGCTTGGGAAACAGCCGCGAGCGGCGAGCTCCACGCAGGCTGAGCGTGAAATCTCCCCCGAACGCCCAGCAATTATTGCACAGCCATTATCCCTCCTTAAATGTTCTGTGTGCTCATCGCTCGCTGGGCACTGCGTTTCTGGTGAGCGCTTGGTGCAGGGATGCTGGTTGTGATCCTTGGCTTTGTTTTAGGAAAAAAAAAGAAAGATAATAATACAAAAACATCCTGGATTGTTTGTTGGAAATACGAGGGAGCCACACACCAGTAGGAGGGTGGCTCCAGCTGAGCACACGATGATCCTGGGTACAAACCCACATGTCTTTTGCTGAAGAAAACCTGAATTTCTGATCAGATGGCCCAAGTGTCACCCTGTGTCCCCCCCGCGCCGTCCCCGCAGCCATTACGCCATCTCGCCTCCCGCCCCAGCTGCGGGAGAGCCCCGACGCTGTGCCTGCTAGCTCTGCTCCGGTAAACCGCGAGAGCGTCAGTCCCGCCCTTGCTCAATCAATGAAACGGCTTGCAAATATCTTTTGAAATCAAGTAATCATGGCCAGTGGCAAAAGCAAGGAAATGTTTTACCAACTCAGCTTCTCTTCTTGTCGATTCCTTGGAGCAAAGTCCCAAGCACAGGGGCTCACTCAGGGCTCTGGCACCTCTACTCCAGCTCTGGTTCCTCTCCTCCCAGCTCACATGAGTGGGACAAAGGGAGTGTGGTTCTCACCGCAAAACAAGCTGGAAAGTGCCCCCAGTATTCCCCCACCTGAGGGTATTGCCAAAAAAAGCCGTTCCTGTGAGCGACCCTGACGTGAGTCACGGCACCGAGCTGCTGTGAGGCCGAGCTCTCCTGGGCATCACTTTGATTTCCACTGCGTTGCTCATGGAGAACGTCTTGGCCAAAATGCAAAATGTTAAACTTGTAAAGCGGTCGGCTGAGAAGCTGTCAGTGCTGTTTCACAGGAATAACCCGCTTGTGCGCTCTCGGCTTTCCTGGTTTCCCCTCTGGAGCCTGGCCAGGATGCTGGGTGCAGGGAGGCCAGCCCGCAGCCTGCCCCATGCTCAAAGCTGAGCAGCGGAGAGCAAAGCCTGCCCTTACCAGAAGATGTTTAGACGCGAGGAATCAATCGCGTTAAGCGTAAATTCATCGGTTGACACTGCTGTCCAGGGGCAGAGCGGCTGTTCATTGCGGTGTGTGATGCTTTGGGCTGCAGGGATCAGTGGATCTACGTTCGTTAATGCTCTGGGCCACTAACGATGCCCAGAAGTGGCTGGAAACAGAGACAACTGAAGTCTGATGGATTAATGCTGCCTCCCACCATTGCAGCCCGATGATCCATCAATTACCTATCTGCTTAGTCCTTTTCTCCATCCTTTTACAATCTAAATAGCGCATTTTATAGTCACTGCTAAGTGATGTGATCAACATCAATTACCTACTAAAAGAGAATCAAGTCCTGATTTAAAATTAAGTGCTGCATTTTGCCATGTTCTTTATATGTAGCCAACAGAATAATTGCAGTGACATAAAAACTAATTACACAACTCCACAATTAGGCCTCCCTCCTAGTGCTGTGATTGTCTTCAAGTACATTGATGAAAAATTACTCCCAGCCCTGAATTAGTCTCTCACACCCATCTTCTTCAGTACCTTTGGAAAAAAACTCCATCCCATCAGATCAAACAGGCATTGTTGAAGAACTTGATCTTGAAATGCAAAAGATAATACATGCAGAGCATGGTTTTTTAATCTCTTTGATGTGCGAGCGATTTCAGAGGAAGGGATTAGGCTGGTGCTGCCCAAGGATGCGGCAGCATTTCTCTCTGGACAAGCATCTGAGTGAGACTTTCCAGCTGCCTGGGGCTGGCGTCCGACGCTGCTCCCGCTGGGATCCGAGGCACAGGCTCCCACCTTTATCTGCAGCTCCCGACCCCCCAGAACGGGCTGTGGGTCTGCAGGCAGCTGTGGGGATGGCCCAGAGGGTTAGATCCTGCTCCGGGGCAGTGGCAGGGCTCCACGGTCCTGGTTCAGCTCCTCCCATAGGGGCCAGACCCACAGCCGAGCTCAGCCACCCCAGGGCAGCAGTCACTGCAGCCTCCCCTTCCCCGAAAGCTCAGGGGTGTTGGGACCCACGTTTTATGCCAGATCTGTCTTTTGGGGAGGAGGGGAAACTCTATTCTTCTCAATGCTCCAAAAGATTTCCTGTAAAACCCCAATAAACAGGAGAGCCGAGGCAGAGCTTATGCAAAGAAGCTCGTTGCCTCCTGCTGATGTTCCTCCAACACCTGCTGCCTGAATTTTACTTTTTATCTCCCATCTGCAACAGAGCAATTATCTCCTGCGGCTGAGGCTCTCTGCTGCCCAGGGATGGAGCAGAGCATTGCTCTGGAGGGAAGGACATGCGTGAGCCCTGTGTGTCCCCAGCAGGCGTGGGGGCAGCTGGGCAGTCACCATGAAGAGGGTCAGCAGCCAAAGTAGTTCGAGACCCACAATCCCACCGGAGTGGAGATGTCCCAGCCCTCCTCTGGACGTCACTGACAACCGCAGCTTCAGAGAGCCCTCTGGTTATCCCCGGCTGCGGGACTCCCACCAGTACTGATCCACACGGCAGGAACAAAAGGGAACAGCGGAATCCAGCTCGCCTGCCCGGCCAGAGAGACCGCGGCAGGGCCTCAGCCGCGAGGGGTGCACAGGTCCTGCCCCGAGCTGCTGGCAGCGCTGCTCCAGTGAGCCGGGAGGGCCTGGGCCGACCACGGGAGGAGAGGGAAAAGGCTGGAGCACGCAGTGCTTCAGCTCTGGGCGTTCAAGGATCAGGAGCCATGCCTCACCAAAAATCACATACCTGCGTGAAAAGTCATGGCGTTACAACCGAACAAATCTGTGAAGCGCTTTTGATGGGCTTTGTGGGTTTTGATTCTGATTTTGAGGTGTTTATATCTGACCCGGAAAGACTGAAAACATTTCATTTGCTTTGAATTAACGCTGAGATTTTCATACAATCAATCACCTATTCCTGGAGGCACAAAACACACGAAGTTTGAGAGAAAAGGAGGACTGAAGTACCACCTGCGGTGCGATACTCAGCACTGTCCCTCCCAAAGCATCTCAGGGTTGCTTACAGCTGTGTTAGTGACAACGTCAGTGCTTATTCCTGGGCAAAACTTGCTCGTGAGCCCTGGCACAGCTGCCTCTCCTCCCTCGTCCTTGAGGCTCACAGGGAAAACCAGCTCCCAGCTGCTGCCCTGACTGGGGAAGGCGGGAGAGGCAGCCTCTGCGCCTTCCCAGGCCTCCTACCCCTCTTCTAGGGGACACTGGGTGCCACGGCTGTGAGTTAACACCCTTGTGTTTTCCTGAAGCTTCACTATCTACCTCAAGACGTGTGAAGGGCAAAGGGCGCAGATCTGGGGCAGGGAGGCCACGGTCAGGCCGGCAGCGCACGGAGGCGCGGGTGTCACCTCCTCCATCCGCCCAGCACAGGGACGGCGGGGGCTGCGCGAGGTGGCACCGGGTCCGCCTGCTCGCCGAAGCCGGCAGCCACGGGGGAATTTTGCTAGCTGCTCTTTCAGCCCTTTTCTCTCTCCTGACAGCAGTAAGGACACGGGGGCCCTTGGACCGCACCGTGTCCCCCAGCAGCACGCTCCGCAGCGCGGTGCTCGCTGACGCTTGCTGTGGCGAGGCAACGATGACAGCAAGGAGCAAACGCCAGGTTGTTATTTGCCTCTTTCCCCCTTGTGCTGCTTAGGCAGGTTTGGGACTGGCTGCCACCGGCTGCCAGCAGCTCCCGAGACCAGGTGGCAGGGCAGGCTAAGGCCGGGTGGAGGACAGCGGTGCAAAGGGGATGTTTCACACCGTGGGACAAACAAAAGCCTGGAGCATGAGGATCAACAGCCCGGCCGGCCGCGGGTCTCGCTGCCGGGCCCTCAAGATCGGGTCGCCCCGGGGCCGCCCGGCAGCCGGACTCCATCCTCTCAGGCGGGCTCCATCCCCTCAGGCGCGCTCCCGCCCCTCAGCCAGGTTCCGTCCCCTCAGCCCCGCTCCCGCCCCAACGGCCGGGGCCGGGCGGCGCCTGCGCAGTGCGGAGCGGTGAGTTGGGGGGCGCGGCGGGCGGCGGGCCCGGGGCTCTGAGGGCTGGGCCGCGGCCTCCAGCGCCGGAGCGTCCCTGGAGGGGGCCGGCGGCGAGGCGCGGCCGGGGCAGGGCGCTACCCACCTCCCCGCCCCGCTCTACGGCAGAGGCCAGGGCCTGCCCTGGGCCCTGAGGTGGAATAAAGGGAGTTTGTTGTGACCCCGGGGGACGGCTGGGGAGCGGGGGCAGCTGCCTGGGCTCTCGTTTTCTTGAAATAACAAAAAACCGCAAAAGCAAAGGCCACGCAGCGCTGCGCGGTGTGCTCCAGCCAGGGAGAGCTCGGGTTGTGCCCAGGGCCCCCTCAGGCCCCCACAGTCGTGGCATAAACGCGTCGGGCCGCTGACAGGGGCCTTTCTTCAGGCCGTGCGCTCGGCAGTGCGAGGTCTGGGTTTCAAAACTCGAATTACTTCGGTGCGAGGTTACCCGGGGCTCCCTTACTGGAGACCGAGTGAAACTGCGCGTTGTGTGAAGCCGGGGAGTGAAAACTGAGCAAATGGGGTTTTGTGTGTAAACACTGTTTGGAACGTTGCCTTAAGTGTTTAACTTCAGCCGTTGACTAAGGCTCCTATTAGAAGTAGTCTTTGACAAATAATCAACACCGCCCGCCTCGCAAGATGGCCTGGGTTTACGCTAACGAGTTCTGTCGGCACAGTTTCTTAGCGGCAAGTTATTTATTTTCTGGTGTTTTGCTGCTAGAACTAGCCTAGTACAAATATGGTTTAGAGGCAAAAAGTGTGACTTTGCTGACACCGTTTAATTTGCTTGCCAGAGAAGTACAGTCTGCCCAGGCAAAGGAATTTCTGCTGGTGGAACTGTCTGTGCTGGGAGGCTGCGCCAGCCCACGGCCGAGGTACGCAGCTGTTAGGTGTGGTAAGTCTGCAGTGCCATTTATCGGACACACTGCTGCAGCATTTCTGCTCTCTGTGACCCTTTTGAGTTCCTTTATGCTCCGGGCGTAGTGTTGCTAAGGGATGGACTTCATTCTTTGTCTCTGTTTTTCTTCAACCCTGCCTTAAAATGACCAGGCTGGCCCACACTGGTATTTTTCAGCTGCTTCCAAGGTGTTTCTGTGTAGGAAGCATCCAGAATATTGTCCCAGAGACTTCTGCCATGCACTTCAATGTAGGACTGCAACTGATGGAGGTGAAGACAGTGTCTGCAGGTTCCTGGGTCTGCCTTCTGTATGGTCATGTATTTGCTAGATTTTAAGGGATACAGATATGTTCCTGTTAAAGAAATAAGCTGGAAACAGGCGATTCCTGATGAGTTGTCAGAACAGCCCTTCAGCCTGCAAAGCTCTCCCCATGCCCTAGAGACAGCTGGTGTTGGTTCTGCCACTGCCACCTCCTTTCTCACTGTTGAGAATTTCTTCAGCATGAGCAATAAAACACTTCAAAACCTTTCCGTTGTCCCCAAGCCTGCCTCTCTGTTCTTACCTTGCAAGGAAATGGAAGACTAATTAAATACCAATGTGGTCAAGCTGGACAGGTGTGATTGAAAGCACGTCAACTCTACCCTGAGAACTTGCAAGGCAGTGGATTATTGCAATAAATTTAGGGATAATAGTGAGCCCTTCTATGTGCTAATCCTCTCTGCTACTGACTCCCTCTGTGGCTTTCATAACCTGCCTCAGCTCTGTTACCACTCAGGTTTCCCCTCTGAGAAATAATGTTTAACTTTCACTTATGGAGTAGGTGAATCAGCTTTAATTAAGATTTGTCGAGCACTTTGTTGATAAGCTCCCTATAAAGCTGGTTATTATTTGTTATTAACATGCAGATATTCTTAGCGCCTGAAATGAATTATGCCACAATGCCAGGGATCTTCTGCGAAACAGCCATGTGGAAGGAGATGGCGTGTGTTAACGAAGGCTTTGTCAAATCTCTTCTGGCTCCGGTTTGCGAGGCAGCGTGTTCATAAAGCTCTGATTCAAAAAAAAAAAAAAAAAAAAATCCTCTTGATTTGCTGTGAAATCTTAAAGGCTCCTGGCAGTTAAGCCCTAATTCTGCATAGGACTTGCAGATCTTGCCCACTTGTTGGATTGCTGGCAGAGCCTTCAGTCAGGGTTTTGCTCAGTTTGGTGCAGCTGTGTGTGTATCTATCAGCTGCATGGGCACAGCTGCTCTCGTGCTCTGAAATACCTTGTTTCATTGAGTGCTTAGATCCTTGCAGTGCTTTTGGTAATTATTGCCAGAGATTCCTCTGGGGTGGTGGGGAGCTGAGCTGGGTGAGGATGCGGAAAGGCCACAGCCTGTGGCACAGGTTGGCTTGGTGGCAAGTGCAGCTGAAGAGCTTTGTGAAAGGTAACAAAGATGTGAATTGGGTATGGCTGTGTTTGTGCCGTGTTGCTGTGTGGGTGCCCTTTCAGGAGCGTGAGCAGCTCTATTGTATTTTTGGGAAGAGAAGGCTGTTAATTTAGCTCTTAAATGTCACTGTTGTAGTGGTGTAGGAGTGGCCAGATGGAGGATGCTAAAATGAAATGCGGGGCTGGAAAAACCGCCTTGTCCATGCCCCTGTCCTGAGGCCGGATGAGGGATGCTCAGAGCCAGACCGATGGCGGTGGATGTTGGCGCAGGGCTGGACTGTGGGCAGCTTCCCTTGGGGCCATGGCAGAACCCCAGACACGCGTCTCACACGGGCATCGCTTGGCGCCTGTGGCGACTCCCGTGTCCCCAGCTGCGGCTCCTGGTCCATCACGCTCGGGGTGAGCTGTGATGTGCTGCTGTGGCTGCCCGATACCTCGTCTATCTCTCCTTTGCAGCAAATTAAGCAGCTTGTTGTCTCCTGCCTTCCGTGAACAGGGAGACCAAACTGATTGTTGTCCTTCTTGTAAGCAGCTGTTAGGTGCTGAGAGCTGATAACAAGTCTAGAGGGGTTCGGGCATGGAGAAACCCTTCAACAGCTTCTTACGGGCTGCGTGTGTTAATCGCTGTCTGCTCCTGTTGTGGCCAGCCCCTCCAGTTTGTGCCTTTCTAAGGAGCGGTACCAACACTTAGCACGGTCTTCCAGCTCTACCCTCCCCTGCCTAGCTGTGTTTAGTAATTCCCTTTCTTGACTTACAGAATTATGAATTTTATGCTATCAGATACCAGAATGGTGTTTAGTTCTTTGCAGGCGGAGCTGTGATGTCACACCACCACATTTTTACACGTATTTTTAGTCCAGTCCCTGATTTTCTTCAGCATTACCTCTATCTAGAGTTTTCCCCCATGCTGCATTTGTGCATCTGATCTTTGTTCTTGCTGTCTCCAAGGGTAATTCTTTGCCTTGTTTTTACTGCTTTTCATTTTATTGATCTGTGGGTTTTTTTTGGAACTTTTCTTCAGTTTATCAATTGTGATCATGACCTCTAGAGAGCTTCCAGCTCTTTAACTGCTCAGCATCCTTTCAGGTTTTATAAAGGTACTTTCTCTTTCATTCTGCAGGCCATGGATGAAAAGGATGAATAGAAGCAGACCTGGACAGAGCTCTGAGGGGCCCTACGTGACGTTTCCTCCCTTTGCAACAGGGAATCATTGATAGCTACCCCTGGAGTGCGTGTGTGGGTGAGTTGCTTTGTTTTCCTTCTCTAGCCAGTACTGTGCCTCATTAGGGTGAGCTCACCTAGCCTGAATTCTTCTGGGTTGCCAAAGAGTGTCTGATGGATATGGGGAAAAGCCTGCTCTAACTCTCTCGTGTTGGCTGGAGGTGTGATGGGCAGGTCTCTAGAGGGGGAATCGTGCCCTATTTCTGAAGGCTCGGGTGATTTTTCAAGAGCTTTCATGAGTCTCACTGAACCAGGTGCTGTGTTCTGTGAGCTGGGCTTCTCACTAGGACTAGCTGGCTTGGCTCAGGGCAATCCTCCGGTCCCTCAGGCCAGTTTCTGCACTGACAGCTCCCCGGGGAGCGCTTCTCCCTAGCACCACGTGCGGTCTGCGTGCTCGGCAGGCACCTCCCAGCTGTCAGGTCTCACCGTGGGCTGGCCGGAGAATGGGGGGAGGCAGAAATGCCCGGCTCTTGAGATGAGCTTCATTGGAGCAGCAGCACACAAAGTGCAGAAATGCATCTGCTTTGGTTGCAGAGGGCCATGCACGAGGAAATTTGTGTCTGGAATGTGTTGCTTCGTAGGTCTGTCTGTAGTGAGAATTAGGCTGGTCTGTATGTGACTAAGGTAGTAAACATGCATTTTGCTTCTCATGCAATTCTAAGAAAGTTCCTTGTGTGGTTATTTCACTCTGGAATAAAACTGACTTGCTCTGGGGTAATTAATTATAATAATATTTTTAATCCCTGAATAGTGTCTCCCTGGGGGAGCAGTTGCAGGATGCCTCATTCCAGCTTGTCACCTGCTCACTGCAAACTGGGCTTAAGGAAGAGGAGTTGCTTTAACTGATGAAATACTCTTAACTAGGGAAAATGTCAATGTCCAGACAGGTCCAGCTCTAACTGCCCCTGAGTTTTGTCAGTACTGAGCTGCTGCGTTCAGCTTTTTGAATTTGAAGAGGCTGGTCCTTTTCCGAAGTACACTTCCATCCACTACACCATCTTTCTTTGCACATCCGTGTAACTGGGGGGTGAAACTTGGGCCCCACTGAATTCAAGGACAGCTCAGGGTTTCTCTGTGTTTTTCATCCTTTCCACCTCTCAAGGCTGGTAGCTCGAGGTACCTGGCCACAGTTGTTACCTCCGGCTGTGCTTTGAGGACATCATCAGCATAGTGGAGAAGCCGTGCCCTGTTTGTTCTTCTTTATTGCTCCATGGCTGATGTTGGTGCCCTGACCAAATTTCAGTTCCAGGGAAGAAAATTCAGCCTCCCTAAAGCATGCCTGTGGTTTCTGTTGGATTTTTCCTCGCTTCTCTCAGGGGGACTACGTGCCATAGCTAAATATCAGCAGAAAGGTTGTGATCCACACAGGATGCAGTTGAATCTCGGTGGGTAAATTGCAACCTGAGTCCAGTTTGTAAAGCCCTCTGGACTTCATGGGATGCAAGAAGCTATATTTTATCCCAGATGTAGGTTTGCGGGTAATTCTGTAGGATTTTCAGTGAGCAGGCTGTAAGAGTCCTGGTTACGCTGGTTCTCTGCGCAGTCAGACTCTCTGCCAAATGATTCAAAGGCCTGCTTCAGAGAGGGGAAGAAGATGGAAGGGTGTTTTAGAAACCTCTGGGTCACTGGAATAGGTGGGAAGAAGATGCATGTGTTGATCTGAAAGAGATACCAAGCCAGGTATGTATCTTTAAGCCCCTAAAGAAAAGCCTTTTTTTTTAACAGCTGCGTATTTTGAACCAAAATAGTTGCTTTAATGAGAGTTTTTAAAGGTTTAACTGTTAATTTTAGAATTTTTATTTCAAGCATGCTTCCATAAAATTAACTTTTTCAATGCAGAACACTTTAATGTCTTCCGTGTTGGTGCTCATTTGCAAGAAATCTATGCGCAATTATTTCTTATGTACCAGTTAAATCTATCAGCCAACAGATGTCAAGTGTAGCAAAAATGCTATAATAATATTATGGTCTAATAATAGTTATAATGATTCTAATTACCTGGCACGGCTTTTGAGAGAAGCAGATTTGGAAATTAGTGCAAATGAAATGTTTAACCTTGAACTGCAGAAGGAGAAAATGGGCACTTCCATAGATGTTTGGGCTGCACCCCTTCCTCCCTGTCAGACATCCCATTCCCTTCCCTTCCTCAAGCAAATCGGAGTAACAGTATGGTCTGTTTCAAACGCTACAACCTCCTCCTGAGTGTGTTCAGAGATGGAGAGCGGTGCTGGTGAGCTGTAGATGAGCACGTTTCTTGAAATACCTGTAAATGGGAAGCCCGGTCATTTTTAACCTTGTGCTGCAGTCTAGCCTTGCTTTCCGAGTGCTGCTGCTGTCTGATGAGTGCAGCGCACACAGATTGCTCTTGCCTTGGGAAGGCTGTGGGAGGCTCAGCAATCTTCATCTTTTATGCAAGCCGGTCGTGCTGCTGTTAAGTGTCAGGGAGGCTTTGACACGGCCTGAGAAGCACCGAGCCAGCCTGAGCCTGCCTCGGTGCTGCTGTCCAGCTTTCGTGCTGTCTGCTGAGAGCGGGTGTGGGGGTGTGCGGCCGAGTGGGCAGTAGTGCTTGCTCCCCGTTGACGTGGGAAGGGAGGGGGCACGTCAGCAGGTGGGGGACGTGAGTTTGGTGCTTGCTTTGCCTTCCAGAGTCTGGACCTGTGTGGGCCCTAGCGGAGTCTCTGGCCCCAGTGCAGGAGGGATGCTCTGTGTGCCAGCTCTTCTGTGCAACTCCTGATGCACCTCTACCGCTGTATTTTTCCTTCAGGAAGGATCCTGGGCTGGTTCTTTATATATTCAGGTGGTTTTTGTCCATCCTTGCCCTGTGCTGTGTGTCTTGGGGGCTCAGTGCTTGATGCATAATGAATTGCTCCTTGCCACAGCTGCTCATTTTAATTTTGCGATGTGAAGTTGGTGAGGAGTCCGTGATTCACAGGGAAGGATCCTTTCCACAGAGGAAGCCCAGGATAGGCTGGAAGTTGACAGCTTTCAATGATTATATGCCAGGCTGAACTTTTTGCCTTTAAATAATAGATTCAGCATGCTGATAACTCAGCAGGACCACTGGGAATTTGGCTGTTGGTTGCTGATCCCCAGCATGGGCAGCAGCTGTGCATCTTTTATCATATTCCTGTGAAATGGATCCAGATGTGCCCTCACAAGGTTTTCTTTTCTCTTTCATGTAGGCTGGCGTGCGCCGCTTCTCACAAAAGCGAGCGTCGCACACGCCCGGTACCTGCAGCCCACCTTTCTCTGGGGTTGACGCTGGTGAGGGCTCTGCCATCCTCAGTCTTTTCTTTGGGAAGGTTTGCCTTTGTGCTGGGGTTTTTATCTCCATCAGCTCTTTCTGAGCGCGAGCTGGTGTATCACCATGGAGATAGGAGCCGCAGGGCACAGCCTTTCGCAGACTTGTGTGAAAAAGGACACAGTCATGGGCTACCCTTGTTTATAGAAAATGAGTAAATAATTTGTCGAAGAACACTTGGCATCTCCCCAAATGCTATTAAGGAAAAGACAAATCTTGGATCTCCTCAAGCCTGAGCTGTAAGGCTCACGCAGTATTTGCTTGCTGCTTTGCTTCGCTCAACATCGGGCGTTGCTGCTACGACCGACGCTCACTCATTAACCTGTCTGTGCTTTTACCCTGAGAAACCAAAGCTGCCTTTGTTTTTCTGCTCCATGTAAATGTTAGCGCTGTATTTTTCATGCTGCCTGCCACAAGAGCGCTGTTCTGCATCCCTTTTCTCAGTCTGTCAAGAGTCCATATCTTCGCTGGTCTGAATCCTTTGGCCTGGTGTCCAAAGGGCACAAAGGGCATGTGGCTGCATTGACTTCCTCTCTCTGTCATTCTTCCCACTCCCTCCCAGTGTTTTTTCAGCACTGACCAATTTCAGGTCACCAAGAAGTTCTCGGAGATGCAGAGTTCCTCCAGGTTTGCTAGAAGCAGGCATCCTCCCCTGGGGCAGAAGCTGTGTGGATTCACCTCCCATAGGCACCAGAAACCTGAACAGGAGAGTGAACCGGCCCCACAAGTCCGCTGAGGGTGGGAAGGCACCAGCAGAAGCTCACGCTGGTGCCTTGCTAGGGAATGCTGGCTGGGCATGCTGGCTGCTTGTGGAAGAGAGTTTTGTGTAAGGCACTGTTCATTAAGCCGGTATGCAGGGTTAGATCTTCACAGATGAGTTAAACGTGTTCTCGAGGTGGTCTTCTATTGCTTTTCTGCTGTTTTCTATCATATTTGGCACTCTGACTTCATGCATATCAGCCTACGTGGGGAGAGTGTGACAAATGCTGGGAGGAAAACACCCTTCCCTTTCCACTGCTTCTGCTGTTGTCCTCCCATCCCTGACTTTCCCGCTCCTAAGCACCTCCCGGGCTTGTCCGACTGTGCCGGCGAACACCAAACCCTGAATGAGCTTGTGCTGGCCTCCTGGGGGTGTGGGGATGCTGCCCTTTCTGCTCACCTGGTGCCGGCATATGCTTTCTTTGCGCGGTGTCTGGTACGTGGAGAACCTTCTCAACAAGGTCCAGAGGAGCCCTCCGGCACCTCTCTGCCTCATTGCCTCCACATCTCATTTCAGTTTTCATCTGTAAACATCTCTTTGCCCTTGCTAAACACTGTGTCTCCATTTCTCTCCACAGGAGTATTGTTTAATTTGTAAATGTTTTAGGATGTTATTTGAAAGATATGATATGAAGCTGTATTTCATTTACTGTAATGATCCACTGATGTGGGCATATTTCAAATGCAGGCTAAGCAGTACTGCGGGGTTTAAATTTTGTTTTTCAAGTAAGCACAAATAGCTAGACAATAATAAATGGTGCACACTATGCATACAGACCAAATTCACTCTATTTTCTTTTCCAAGACTGTGAAAGTGAAAATGTATAACCCTTAAAATGTACTTGGCCAGCTCACAATTGCGGCTTTAGTGCAGCTTCTTCTGGGGGAGCTTTTTCTTCGTACTTTGACTTAGTTTTCTTGATCTCTTCCTGCCCACAAAATAAACTGTTACTCTACACAAAATTTCCAGCGGGAGCCTTGAGTGAGTTAGATTCTGCTGGAAGCTCTGGGCTTAAAAGGTTTTAAATGCAGCCTTGCTGCCTAGTGCACGATGGCTCATAGAGGTGCGTCCTCATCAGGGTTAACAACGGGAGAGCTGGGTGTGAGGCTCTGTTCCTTCAGTGGTAAAAGTGAGGTTGTTGAGTCCACATTGCTGCACCCACATCAGGAATAAGCAAGTGGCTTTAGTGCGCTTCTTTTCCTTCTTTCTTCTTTAGCATGGACTAATCAAGTACCAGGTGTGTGCAGAGAAGCTTGCAAAGTCTGTTCAATGTCAGCAGGAGGCTGTTGGAAATCGTAACAGCACTCATGCGGGTGGCACTTCTACGAGTTTTCTAGGGGTAAAGAAATTCATTGGTGATGTTGTAAATGAGTTCCTTTGCTTGGGTTTTTGCAGAGCATCGCTTTAGGAGACAGCGAGATTGATGTCTGGAGCATCTTTGAGTCCTAGCTGGTTTTCTGGTGGCTAGCGTGGTTTTTGTTCTCTCTATTGTTCAGAAAATTTTCCATTGTTTAAAAACGTAATCAGAACTTGCTGAGGAAATCAGTGCGGTGCCCTGGAGCTCCTCAGCACTACAGCCGTTTGATTTCTTTCTGAAATCTACTCAAGTCAGAGCTGAAGATAAGTAAACTTTTCAGAGGAGGACCTCCTGTCCTCCGTTCAGACATGGGAGTTTGAGCCGTGTTAAGGATTTCTGCCTGACGCCTTGCCTGCTTTGCCTGCCTGCAGATGCATCTCCAGCCATGTGACGGGGGGCTGGAGATGAGGGGTGGCCATGTCTTGTGTTTGTTGGAAATCTGAGCGTGTAAAGTCTGAGGGAGACGGCGGGAACCCGGCTCTAGGCTTGTGTCTTTGCAGCTGTAACTGCTTGCGGAGCAGCACTGTAAATGAGAGCCTTGTGTCTGCTAACCACCTCCTCCAGCAGGTCTCGGTTCAACACCTCCAGCGTTATGTTGCTGTCCGTGGGTTCCGCTCCTGGCTGGAAGCGAGCACTTTACGGTTCTCCTGCTGCACTTGCTGGCTGAAGGCGCTTCCTGCGCTGGGTGAGGTGCTCTGGGGAAACAGCAGTCCTGTCCAAGTAAGGCTGGCAGGACGGTGTTCTGCAGCTGGTGCCAGTCCGCGTGGCTGGAGAGAAACCCCGGTACAGATAAGTGGTGTCTAAATATGACTCGTTGTGAGGCATCAGATGCTCTTTCAATACATTCTGAAAAAAAATCTCTGAGGTTTGTGCTGGTGCTGCCAATACCAAGGGGAATGCCCTGTGCCTGCCTGCCTTGTACTTCCCATGTTCTTTGCTTTAGGCTTTCTCATTTTTAACTTTTCTGACTTTTTTTTGTTTATGTGTAGTGTCAGTCAAGGCTCTTTTGCAGGGTTTTGGGGCAGGCAATTGCTTTTTGGTGACTGGCAGCAGTGTCTCCTACTTCTCTCATCCTTTCTTTAGATCTCCTACCTTTCTCCGGTTCGCTCTTGCTTTGAAATAAGCTAACCTCCTTTGCGGATTATAAAGCTTTCCATCCAAGAACGTCAGCCCTCCTGCAGACTAACTTTTCTGGGGCCAGTATTCATCTTCTGCAGCAAGAGAGCTTCTCCTGGCTGTGGTCGGTCTCAGATGAGTGACGCCACTTGAAGCCCACTGGCATCTGGAACATGTGGAGCTGGTGGATGAGCCCTGGGCTGGGGATTTGCCCTCTGAGCAGAGCAGTAAGCGCTCAAGCCTTTCAAGATTTCTTGTCTTATTTGTTCTGCTGCTTATTTCTTTCTCAGTTGTGCTTATTTTAGTAAAACAGCTTCCCTCCCCCCAGCTAATTCTTTTCAAGGAGCTGGCTTGTCCTGTGCTGAGAAAGGAGCCCTGGGCTTTTCTGAGCTGTCTGGGGGCTTTGCTGCCCAGAGAAATAGTTAAGATTTAAGGAGAGAAAAACATAAAAAGGTAGGACGGACTGCGGTGATCAGGCGCAGCCCTGGCAGAGCCGTGCTGACGTTGCCTTGGTGGGCAATGCCTCCTGAAAGCAAACCAGCCCCGTGCCTACGCCTGCCTTCTGCGTGGGATACAGCGCTTGTTTAGCAGCTCCTGCTGATGATACAGGGCAGGAACAAAGACGATGCTGACCCTTTGTGTGCGGCCAGGTGGGCAGGGCAGTGCTTCTCACGTTAAGGTTTGGCCAGGGAAGTAGAACTGAAATCTCTACTCTTGCTTAGGAAGTTTCAGGTCCATGTTTTGGCTTTGTAATTGCAGTGTCACCCCCTTGAAAAGGCGTCAGTGTAGCTCAGTGGGACCCATGCTGTGGCTGCAGGGAGAGCAGGTAAAGGGCAGGAGGGAGGAAAATGTGCCCTGGCTGGGAAGGGAGATGAGGATGAGTGAAGGGTGGAGGAAGGAAGCTGAAGTGAAGGAGGGGAAGAGCGTGAGGCTGGCTGGGAGAGGAGCAGCGCTTGCTTGCAGGCTGACAACGCTTTACATCGTTGAGGTTTGTCTACAGACATTAGCCTTCGTAAAATGCAAACAATTTAAGCGCGCTGCTGTGCTGCTGGACGAGAACGTGAAGCTTCTGGACTACGAAGAGCTTCAGCTTGGAGTGATAATTTAAAGCCCAAGTTCTTTTTAATAATGGGTACTGTTGATGGCTGCCTCGCACGGGAGGTGCTGCGCAGGGACAGATTGCCTCGTAGTGAGGTGTTTTAAAAATGAAGAGCGTTCTGCTCTTCGTAAGCACTTGGGTCTAGCGCTGGCCAGCTAGGTGTCTTGGATTTTTCCTTTGGAGTTTGGCAGCCGTCTGCTTTGGGGAGTACATTGGTCTCGTAAGAGTTTATTTGATCTGACACAAGACAAATTGTTTCTGCTGGTGGGTACTTCAGGCACAGTCTGCTAGCTGGCAGCCTTGGCTTTGCGGGCACCGGGGAAGTCGGGCAAGGCAAGTCTGCTCTCCTCCTCCTAGAAAGCATCAGCAGAGGAATGTTCTTGTGGCCCACCTCCCATCCCAGCCTGCTTTTTGCTGGTTGTTAAATTGTGCTGCTTGCATAGATTATTGATGTTGTTTATGTGCTGGGTGTTCTGCAGATGCTCTTTGTGTTTCTCATCGCACTTCGGTGCGCAGGGCAGAGTCTGCCTTTCTGGAACCGGACTCGATTGCCATTAAGGACGCTTTGTTAAGTTGCTTCACTTTTGGGCACCCTTTTAACTCTGTAATGAGGAGTGGAATATTACTCTCCTCAGCAGAATTTAGTATCTAGTAGTGTAACCTAAAAAGTACACATCCCCTGTGAGATACTGTAAATATATTTTATCTCTTCTATTACCTGTGGTTTCCAAAATACGTCCCCTAAGCATTTTAATCTTGTTTTCCAGACATGTCTCAGGGTGAGGAATCACTCCTGTTTGCAACTTTGGGAATAATTACTATGTTCATTAATTTTCTCTTTCTTGCTGTCCGTCTATTATTGCTTCCAAAAGGAAAAAATGCTCTGTAAATCTCCACTGAAACAGGACTGACTGCTCGATTACCAGGAGGGTTATCTGTGCTTGAAATGTGTTTGTGAGAGAGCACCCCCTCGCCATGCGCATGGCCAGACCCTCTGGTGTGCGTTGGCTCCTCCAGCGCCATTCGAAAATGCTTAGCCCCGTGGAGCCCACTGGATGCCAGGGCTGGCTCAGCGCTCCCAACGCTACGCTTAAAGAAGGCAGCAGGGCAGGTGGGATGTTTCTGGGCGGTCACGGCACACCGGGAGCACTGGGATGAGGCAGAAGGCTGAGGGTCAGGTCTGCTCAATGACCCGAGCAGCGCTTTGCCTCCTGAAGTGCTTTGCCTGTAGTGCCCAGCTGCTGTTATGAAATAGAAATTAGAGAGGACAATGAGGGAAGCAGTTCATCGGATGGCCCTCTTTTGTGCAGGGACTAAAAGCCAATTCGGAGATTTTTGTAGAAGTGCTGTTTGCTTTGGTCCTTTTTTGCTCTTTAAGTACAGACTCAAAGAGTTAGAGACTGGAGGCCACTGTAATTATTTTTTCATCCTGTAGAGTAGAATAAATGTGTGTACCATGTAATGCATAAATGGCAGGGTTCTTGCCTTGGAAAAAACATGCTGTCTGACCCCAGTGCTGCAAAGCCTCGTACATGTGAGTAGCCATCCCTGCCGGGTTCTGGGTGCCCTGAGATTTCTCGCTCCCTGGATAAGGGTCTGTGCCAAAACTTATCTTGACGTGTGACATCTGTGGTCACTGGGAGTTACTGTGGATGCTGTCACTGAAACAGCCTTGATTCATGTGGCAGCTTTATTTAGAATTTCAGCTGACGTAAAAGCTCTGCAGAATATTTTCTCCATCACGTGATAAACTCAGCCTGCTGGAGTCTGTGGTCTTCATGGGAGAAGCCCCCTCCATACAAATGTGTCCTGCGGTGGACTTCCCGTCTCCCCATCTGATACAGCAAGATGAGGCTGCGGCACCGCCAGGAAGTAGAGGAAGCTGCTCAGGATGTTCTCCCGGCAGAGCAGAGAGAAAGGTGCTGCACATGCCTCTTTCCTCAGAGCTTAAAGAGTATGAATGGCTAAAGACCTGCTGTTAGCTCTTACTGCAAGCAGGGAGGTGTCGAGAGTCCTTGCTGCCTTCACAAGAAGCTGTTCAGCAAGGCTGAGGGGCACCAGGACGGAGCGGAGATGCTGCTGCTGATTGAACCCCATGGCTGTGAAGAGCAGCGAGCGCAGTGGTAGGGCTCAGCAGGAGCCGGTGGACTTGGAGCAGTTCTACTGCATGGAAAGCTTACTTCTTTGAGTGTTCCCCACCCTTTTGTTTAACCAAGAAAAGAAAAATAATAATTGAGGGTTTGGAGAAGTCAAAGGTTGTGTCCAGTGCCCTTCCTTGGTTCTCACTGGATGTTTTAGGCACCGACTGCTATCCCTTCCCTTCCTTTCCCCTGGGACATGTGCAAGGACCTGGAGATGCTCTCTTCTGTGAGGGTCTCTCTCCATGACCCTGCGTTCTGCACACCTGTGTCCTGGACTCGCAGCTCACGTGGCTGTAGCAGCGTGGTTGCTGGAGCCTTCGCGTGGAGAGGAGCCGTGCGGACCCAGCAGCCGTTGATTGCGGTGCCTGGCGTGGCTCTGACGGCACGCGGAGGATTCCGCGGTGGCTGAGGCATTCACTGCCATGCCATCGTATAACCTCTGCTGGGATTTGTAAGCTGTACGGAGGCAGATTCCCTAATTTGTCACTGTGTTGTGAGGATTTAAGATTGAGAGGCTCTTTGAAGCGTCGATACAGCCCATTCTGCAGTGACAAGGTGGAGATGAGCGCTAGCATGACTTTCCTTCCCCAAGGAAAACGCTCTTTTGCACAGATCACAAGCCGTGGCTCTGCTGCTGTTTGAAGAGACCAGAAGAATTGCAGGGACTGGCGCTCTGTACGGCATCAAAGCCTGCCCGCCTGAAGCAGAGATGCTCAGGAACTCGAACTTGGCGTCCTTCATGTCTGGGCGGCAAAAGGAAAGAAGGTCTCTGAACCTGGAGTCACTCAGTGGAACAAAGCTCTGCCTAGCGGAGGCTGATGAGGCAAAAGGCCAGGCTGCACCGGGAAGGTCACAGCCCGTGCGGATGATCGGGGCTGTCTGGTAACGGCATTCGGGCCCCGGGGGGGTCTGTAAAACCTTCTGAGCTGCCGGAGGGCTCAGGCCCGCATCTGCCCCCGAGAGAGCCAGCGCGCGGCATCCAGCGGGTGCGCTTGGTCAGAGCGATTCTGCAGCACCCGAGCGATTGTTCCAAGCGTTTTCTGAAAGCGAAGCTGAATGGGCTGTGACAGCTGTGAGGCAGCGATAGCTATAATTAAAAGGATGCTGCACTGTCATATTTCAATCTTTTTTTCCATACATTGCTATAAGAAACACCTAAAATAGCTCTATCTGACAAGAGATTAGAGGAGAAAAATATTTTTAAGTTGTGGACCCTTTGCAATTGGTGGTGCTTTCTGTGTGTGCAGGCACTTTCCTTGCTTCATCCCTGATTTTTATTACGCTTGAAACAGTGCCCAAGGACAAACGAAGAATGGAGCATCTTGATCCTAGGTGTGGTGTCAGCACCTGTCTGTAAGCATCTCACAAGCAGAAAGGCGAAAAAACATTCCCCAAAGTAGAGGTGGCAGATGATGAAGTACAGGAGAGAGGAGGAATTGCCTTCTCTTTGAACTTCTCCTGTCTGTGCATTTAGTTCTGCACTTGCAGTCTTTGGAGCTCTTTGCTATTTCAAATTTGCTTTGGAAAAAATTGCTTAACAAATGCTGCCTGCTGTTGGCTGGCCGTTCTCCTGCTTTGGTTTAAGAGTGTGGGAGCTCTTGTGCTTAGGGAGCAAGACTCGCTTTTTAATCTTGGTGGGAAATGCCCTGATAGGAGTGTGGAAATCATCATGAGAGTCGCTTCTGGATTGATCGTACTGGGGCTGGCGATGCAGCGAGCGGGGCGTGCGGGGCGGCCGAGCGTGCGTGCTGGTGTAGTAGCTGTGTGACACATCAGCGTGCAGGCCGGCACATACTCTGATGATGTTATTATTTTTTTTAACCTCTTAACTGAGTCTCTTTATGGGGGAGCTGATACCTGAAGAGGGGAAGGAGGCTTTTACTCAATACGAGAGCCATGAGTGAACAGCAAGAACTTGGAAAGTGCAAAAGGCTGTTCCCAGAGAGGCTGGGATTGCCTGTGCCCTGGCAGCTGCTGTGTGTGGTTTCCTTCGTGTTAAAGAGCCCTGATTCTCCAAGCTTGTTACCCCTTTTGGGAAGAGGGTAACAAAAAATACGCTGCACACTGGCAGACTCCGAGGTTAGTCCAAGCCAAGACAAATAGGGGGGCTGATAGAAAAGATAGGTACAACTACGGGGGAAAAATCACTTGATTTTGAGCTGTGCTTGGGGAACTGCAGCAAGGAGCAGGAGAAGGGGACAGGCACGTCAGGAGGAGAGGCATTTTAGGCTGATGCTTGGGAGGATGGGGAGGGGGTGAGGCAGAGGGACGCTGTTTGGTGTGGTTGAGGTTTTGGAGAGGGTTTTGGCACAAGCAGCAGTCAGGCAGTGCGGCAGCTCGGAGGGCAGGCTGTGCAGCGTGAGGTGTAGCTGCTCCTGCGTTTGTCTTCAGAAAGATGTCTTCCCGAAGGTCTGTGTGCCCTCTCCAGGCAAGTCCTAAGTCAGAAATCTGAGCTCCTGTGCTCTGATACAGTCGTTAGCCCCGACGCTGCTGAGCGAGGCTGTCGTGTGTGTGCAGGCAGGCACAGAGCTGTCGTAAGTTTGGATGAAAATGCATTATTTATCAATAATAAATGACAAATTCAGTCCTCTGGTTCGGTATGTTCCATCCAGAGCCGAGCAGAAGACCCTCTGTCATTGCCGTTAACGAGCTGCGGGCTGGGCAGAGGGGATGCCGGCAACCCTGCTCAGACTTCAGACATCCAGAGAATAAAGCTGCGCTCTTGCCCTCTGGAGAGCAGCATTTTCCATGAACGCTGAAGTTTCTGAAGGAATTTATGAAGTAAATTTAATTAATAGACAAAGTGATGTTCAGCGTTAAACAGCATGCAGTTGTTTGTGTAAACAGTGTTATTTAAGTAACTAATTAGGTTTTGAATAACGCTCCAAAGGCCTGGTTAGGACTGTCGGTGTTGCTGATGTGTCTACCAGGAATATCAAGACGACAAAGCGGGGCAGCGGCATCCACCGCTCGCTTCCGCGCTCCTCCCCATCGTCTTCAGCATCGCCAGGAGTAGCCTGGCACGTGCCAAGGAGCGGTACCGTGGCACGGCAGTGAGCGTGTGGCACAGGTGCTGTGGTCGGGTAGACAGGGGAATGCAGGCTTTATCTGTGGATATAATACAATAGGAATAAAAATAGCAGCAGCAGGAGGAAACGTGATGTCTTGGAGGAAAAATGAAATAGCGAGGAGGTTTTCTGTGCGGTGAAGAAGCTTTGGCTGGGCACAGCTGAGCAGAGAGGTGTTGGGGAAGGTTCTTCCCCCAAAACTGCAGCACCAGGGGGGTAATTCTTACAGCAGGCAACTAGGAGATTTCTCGCGCCTGCTTGGTCATCCCTGGCAGCGCTGGAAGAGGAGGATTTGTGCCTTAGAGACCCCTCTGCTCCAAGCCTGGGTGTCTGCTGTGCTGGGGAAACTCCGTCCCTGCTCTCAGTTACGTCAGCGTAGGGCAGAGCAGCGTTAGGTGGCATGGGAGCTGTTAGAGGGGCTGACTGCTAATGTTAGCTGAAGGCTAAGCAGGTAGCCTGCGGGGGTTATTCATATTTATTGTTGTGATTTGTTAATAGCGACAGTAAAAACTGCATGATGCGACGGTAGGTGCCGGGCTGTGCAAGCACATGTTTCCGCCCTGGTGGCCCTTGTCCTCCCTGCATGGCTTCGCTCATGGGACAGCGCGGGACGACCCAGAGAGCCACCCCGTGTGCTGCAGGGCACCAGCAGCAGCCTGGCAGCCGTCCCTCCCTGGGGCACGGCGTGGAGCAGGGCTCGTCGCAGCCCCTGGCCCTTCTCGGCTGTCCCTGCCATCATCTGTCCAAGCTGAGGACTCAGCCAAGTGTCTGGGACAAAAGTTTCCCTACCAGGCCCATCCAGAGAGAGAAAATGGCTTATCCAAGTGACCTCATGGCTGATTGTTGGCCGATTTTTAGCCTTTTGGACTCAAATTTTCTCTCTGTGCAGTGGTCTAAATTCAGACCTGCTGCTGAAGGTCAGGGCAGGACCTGCTGCCTCAGGGCAATCTGTGCCTGAGCAACACAGTCCCCGTCGTTATTTGTGTAAACCTATAAGCGTGGCCTCCTTGCTGTGTGAGTTCTCTGTAGGCAGCAGATATGGGAAGGTGTTCCCACTACTTTTTCCTTGCGTAGGAGTGCTTTCAACACACCACAGCGCAGTCCTGGTAGGAGTAAATGATGAGGAGCAAGCAAGAAGAATAAATGTTTTAGAAGTAATCTTTAAGCAATGTCAACAGGATGGTCTGTATTGCAGTTGCGTGCCCTCTCTGCTGAAATCTGGCACGGTGTGAGGGTGTTTGCAGACAGGCTGTGCTCGCTGTCCTCTTTCACCTGCGTGCGAGGCTTTGTGCCGGGGTTGTCCCTCTGGCAGGGGCTGGTGGCTCTCAGAGAGGTGGGGCTCTGCGTGGAGCTGGGGACATCAAGGTGTCACTGGGACGAGAGGATCTTTGTGGCTTTAATATTGGCTTTATGGAAGCGGAAAATTCACTCCTGCTTCCTTTTGGAAGCGCTGCTGCACAGGAGCTGTCTGTGGAGGGCCCAGAATGATGGTCCAGTGCTCCCCAGGTGCTAGTCCGTCAGCCATGCGGAGCCACAGCCACTGATCTGGGGGCTGCAGCGGTGGCAAGTGCAATTAATTGCTAGGCCTCGTCCTGGGGAAGAAAAAGCATTAAAAGAAGGTGAAGATGGCTTTAAAGGGGAAAAAGTGGTTTTGGAGAGTCACAAGTGCTGTGCTGCATGAAGGCTCACATTGTGGGTGTTGTTTTTACCAGCTAGAAGAGGAGCAGATTTTCAGACCTTACTTGATGCCTTGTTAATACCTCTGCTGTCCCAGTGAAGCCAGCTATTGCAGACAGCTCCCTGGGTGGATTCGCTGTGAACACCAGGTTATCAGTCCCTGACTTCTTGACCAGAGTCAACAAATGAGCTTATCTGACCACCTGAAAGAGGCTGGTCTTTAATGAGCTCATTAACCGTGTGGAACAGAGCTTCACATTCCCTCAGGAAGGTTTTAATGGGGAGTGAATGAGAAGTTCAGGTCTTGGTGCTGTGATGCTCTGGGCACCCTCTGGCAAGGGAGGTTTTGTAGAAATCCTGACAGCAGCCTTGCAAAGGGAGAGAACAAGGTTTGGTAGCTCCTTGTGGTTCTTGCAGCATCTTGCCCTTCACCTTGTCCTCCATGTTAAAACATGCTGTAGGTAGCCATCTCCAGATGGGCACGTTTGGAAAGACAAGACTTTTGCTCTCTTATGAGAGCCATTGGGTTTTTAATACAGGCAAGTTATCTCGTTGTGGCTCCCATCTCCAGATGAGATCCAAGAAACCCTGTGCCTAATGCCAGAAGCCACGGTGCAACGTCCATGTAATTTCAGGGCACGGAGAGTTGAGGTGGGTCTTCAGGACTGTGATCTGCTACGCAGATACATGGGCCTGTGTCCACCGAGACACAAGCATTTCCAGGTTGGCTTGTCTTAGCTTGGTTACGAGAGGATGGCTGTATTTGCAGAACAGCCCTGCTCCTCCGTTTGGAGGCAGAGGACTGTGCAGACCTGATCGTAACGAAGGGGGAAGCGCCCTGCTACAGGACAACAGGGTTCTTTGGATACCGGAACAACAAGGTGACAACAAACTCAATGCCAAGTTACAGTGATTTTGTAGTAGCAGTGAACCTTAACTACACAAACATCTATTTCTAAGCAAAATATAAATTATTTAAACATGTGTACTAAGCAAAATACAAACAATTCAAACATGAGTGTACTAAAAATGCAAACAATTTAAACATGAACATACTAAAGCATATTAAAGCAGGGAATAAGCACGCTTGTCAAATTGACAAGGGATGGTGCTTTTAATGATTAACCTCACCCGCTGATGAGTCACAGTTGGGGAAGTTGTTGACCTCTCATATTCTCTGCCATGACAAGGGACTTCTGCTTCGCCGGGCAGCACCCCTGGACCAGCCATCGGGAGCTACCCCGAGCTCGAGTTGGGCAGCTGCTCTTACGGGGTTGCTGCTTTTGGGCTCCTGACCAAGTGGCTGATGGGAGAGGGGCAGCATGTTTCTGGAAGGCTGGTGGTCCGTGAATAACAGACTTGCCTAGTGGATAGTCTACCCATACCCCTGAGGAGGGCATTGTCTAGACCATTCATGAGCAACTGAGTAGGTCAGCACAGCTGTGTCACCTGTGAGTAGTCTGTTGATACCTTTAAGGAGCACTATGCGATAAATGACAGATTTCTTTGCATAAGTTGGTTATGCAGGCGTGTTACGGGAGGGTCCTGTTGTCCCACGGCACACTTGAGGAACGGGTATCATATGCCAGTATCATTGAAATGACGTTGTGTATGAACGGGGATCTTGTAACTTGATGCTGACTGTAGCATCTGCTGTCCTGAGCGCATCTGTTCAGTCAGACATCCCAATTTACACAGCTATCTTTAAAACAGCCTTCTTAACTGTTACTGGCGGTCAAACTTTGGGTCAAACCGAAGAGCCTGTGAGCGCTTGGAGGTCTTCGTGTCACCCGTTCAGCTGAAGTGTGCTTGGGGTGTGTTCCTCAATGTCTTTCGTCATCTGGTGGTTCTCCAGTGCTGCCTTATGCTCAGCAAGGGGAGCTTTAGGAGTAATTTCTGCTCGTAGACACACAAAGTGCTATCAGTGCTTTCATTCTCATCGGCCATCTCAACGAAGGCTGGCAGTGCAGGTACTGTGCCTAAACTAGTAAATTTTCAGACAATTTTGCAATGCTTACAATTCCCATGCTGCTTCCTTGATCCCTAGATGAGAACAAGGATTAGCTTATTGCTTCCTCTTGGCCAAAAAACAGAGCATGGCGAGGGACTGGGGAGCTTGCTGGGATGTTTGTGTGCTCTTATGAAGCAGCTGAACAGAATTCAGATGAGGCTTCAGATAGATTTATTGGAGTGACACAGTGTGCGCAGTACACGCTTTGAGTTAGGACATGAAAGAGTGGTGCGTTCCCAGCAGCAGAAGGCATTAATGAAATATGTTCCTGTTACTGACTTCTTTGAACTGTCACCTACGACTACAGCAACTGCATTCGTGGGGCTGTGCAGCACTTACTGATGTGCAGCTAGTGAAATCAGTAAAATGTCTCTGCTAACAGAGGACGTAATGGCAATGCTATGGTTTCTGCAGCCGCTGGTGCGAGGGGCTTTTCGGGAACTGTGGAGCACAACTGCCCTGCACTGCCAAGCCGATAGCGAGCCACGGCACGAGAGCATCGCCTGCTCTCACGGGGGGGCTGCTGCCAGGAACTGAGGCTTCTTTAAGTTTGACCCTTTGCTCTTCCTCAATTACTTGATTTTCTTTGACAAAAAGAGGAGGATTGAAAAAAATGCCCCACTCCGCACAAGGGGATTTGCATTGGTGGTCACGCTGCTGAGGTTGTGGTGCTGACGGGCTGCAGCCGTACGTGGGTGCTGCTGGATCCCGAAACGACGTCCTTAAATCAGCGCAAACGCTCTCCATGCAGGTGGGGTCACAGTTACCATTCTTTGTGCTTTGCACGCTGCGGGGTCATTTCCAAAAATGCCTTGTATGCGTGTAACATTCAATTTGGAAGTCCTCTCGCACCGTCGGCGTACGTCTTTCTTGTAACGAGATGTCAGCCTGCATGGGCTTCTCTCCAGGAGCTTCAAACCCCCGTGTTTCACATGTTAGCTCCTCCTGCCTACCTGGGACCTAGGCAAACTGCTAATTGTTGTGCAGATGTCATGTTCCAGGCAGGCATGAGGTTGTAGGCTTTAAAGAGGCTGTGCTGTCACTTGCTACCAGCCTCCTCGGTACACGTGAGCTCTATTTTTATGGGAGTGTGCATTTTCTTTCAGCCACTGCTTTGTTGAATTTCTTTTTCTTCTTTTCCCTTTTTGTTTCCAGGCTTGCAGGTGAAGTTTTTGGGATACAGGTGTTTTTCATTAGTCCAGTTTTGCCACTTATTTTAACTAAAAGAAAACAACCTGTTTCAGCGGTTTCTTGAGGGGGGAGCTGTATGTCTTGGTCAGCCCGAGTTTGAGGTCCTGACTGTGGCGTTAACCAGAAGGACACGTAGACGTGCTGAGAGCAGGTGGGGTATCGGTTGTAGCCTTGTTGCATTTGGCAGTGTCCAAGGTGAGAAGTGGGGACTTGGGCTACAGGTTGTCTTTGCCTGTCATCTAGAAATGGAGAGCTTTTCTTCTGCTCTGGTTGTAGCTTAAGAAAGGGGCTTGTGGGTCCTTCCTTGAGTTGGTTCTTTGACTCTAGAAATGAGGAGGACATCGAAGGACAATACCGGCCCGGATGCACTCAGAATTTAAAAAACAAAACAAAACCTCCACTGAGGGCTGTTGACCTCCAAGACAGAAACTGCTGTTCAGGAATAACTTGGGTCAGGAAACTTTGGAAGCTGCAGAAGTGCATCAGATATATCACTATGTGCTGTCCTCACTCCTGTGCTTTTTCCCGGATGTCAACCACTGACCAGTGTGATGTAGTGTTTTGCCTTTTTAAAATTTCTTTCTTTTTTTTTTTGGCTTAAAAAAACCAACCAACCAAACAAACAAACAAAAAAAAACAAAGAAGGAAGAGGAAGAAGTAACATAATGGAGTGGGGAGATAAGATAGTAAAGGGGGGGAAGGAGGTGACTCCATTCCCTCTTTGTCCCTGAAATCCTTTTTGGGAGAGGGGTCCTTTGGTGGCGGGAGCTGGTGTTGGGTGCATCTGTGATTCCCCAGCGTCCTCGGTTCCTGCATGCAGTGGACCAGGTGGTGTGGTTGAGCCGTGCAGGCAATGGTGTTGGTGTCAGGGTGGTGTGCACCCTTGAGCCTTTTTTTGCTTCCTCTGCTTTTTGGGAGAGGTCAGGAAAGGAGCTCCTCTGTGTTCGTTGTGCTCTGCCCACTGGCTTTCAGGCAGCGGGTAGGACCAGGCTTTCTCCCCTTACTCATCACTGGTGAGGAGATGCTGGGCTGAGTAAACCTCTGAGCTGATCCAGCATAGCTGTTGGTACAGGAATTTGTGAGCTGTAGTCTGGAGACAGCAATACAAAGCAGCAGAAACCAAGGCTTGTGTGTTTTGAGATAACAGTTGAGCCTGCGAGCATGTTTGGGATCCCGGCTGTCGTCATAGGAGCTTTCATGGGACCAGGCTTCTTGCAGGTGGCAATTCAGGCTAAAGCCTTTCTGGCACCACGGGAAGTTTGGCCAAGGAAAAGACTGATGGATTTGGTGGCAAATATCATGACAATTCCACTTAAAGCATATTTTCTGTTTTGTAGAAGTAGAAGGTGGTTGCATCAAGGAAGGAAAAAACCTGCAATGTGGTGTACCATCCTGATGGACAACAGAGGAAGAAAGATATTTAGGACTCTGTGTGTATGGGAGGAGATTCTTTAAAACCTGGATAGGAGTAGGAGCAGACTTGATGGAGGGATGAGTAATGAAGGAGTGTTTGAACGGAACTAATCAGTCCCATCTTCTTTCAAAAGACCTCATTTAGTTTAATTTAGCAGCGTGTAAATTTAGAGCCAATCAAAGGAAATACTTCTCCAGCCTGCGTGCTGGCAGGCTGCTCAGTTCCCTACCCCGGCGTGAGAACAAGCAAGCTGAATGCTATCGACGGATTTCAAGCCTTGTGTTAGGGGCCAGTGTGAGTCTGGTTATACACGTAGCTGATAGATAAACCCCAGGCTCCATCCTAAGGCGCTAGCAGCTGCGAGAGCAGGTCCTTTCCTTTTTTTCTGCGTAGTTCAGTGTGCGGTCTGTGTTGGGTGGGTGCCGGAGGACCGCGTTGTGGTCCTCTGCCCGCGCGAGCAGAGCCGGAGCCTGGGCACATGGTTTGGGCAAGCCAGCACTCGGAGCAGGCAGGGAAAGCTTTGTGCTACGGAAACTGCTGAGTAAATCTTGTTCACCTCTGCAAAATGTTGTTTTCCTCAAGCAAAGCATGCATATGGATTTAGATAAACACCTGATTGTTTGATGGCTTATGTTTTTGTTTAATTTGAATTAATGCAGCTATTTTTGTGCTTTAAATGAGGCACACGCATGAAAAACTATAGCAGGACTAGGACTGAATTTTATTTTTCCCTGTAGTTATCATCCATGCCACTAATGCAGGGATTTTAAACAAGACTTGCCAGTCTCTTCATATTTTCCAGGAGACTTGTAAGCACCTGCAGGGTGAGTATAGACTACTTTGTCATTAGCTGTTACGAACTCTATTAGCAGTGAAGTCAGCCCCCCTTGCTATAGTGTGCCCCATCGATGAGACCTGTGAACTAACACCTAGAGGTGTTCTGCGTCCTGCTGTCTCACACCCTTAAACCTGTGCTGTGCTGAAAAATGTTGTGTGAAGAATGCTGAAACCTGTGAAAATTTGTACTAAAATATTCTTGGTTTTGTTTTCCTTTGCTTTGCAGGCGGTGGCGATGTCTCACTGGGCCGGTCTCCCTTCCACTGCTGCCAAAGTTGGCCTGCTGGTCTTGCTGCTTTCTGTGGTGTTTTCCTGGTCAAGCCTAAGTGAGAGAGTTCCCGTAAGTGTCGGATGCTCTGGTTTGCAAAGGGTTGTTCAGCTGCTTGTCTCTCTCATGGGGAGACAGCCTCCCCTGGTCCTGCTGTAGAGCCACACAGAATGTTACTGCACTTGGTCAATCACCTCTTCCCTCCTCAACAGTCAATCTTCAATAACAAAATTTCGGAAGGGCTTCTTTCTTAAGGCTATTTGCCTTAACCCCAGGAAATCCAGAAAGCGCTCAACCAAAAGGGTTTGCAAAGGGAACAGTATGACTCAGGCAGCTCTCATTTGCTGGGTGTCCCTTTTTCTATTTGGGGCTGTCACACGTCCCCCGTGCCAAGAGCCAAAGCTAATTATGTGGTCTAGTGGCAAGAGGAGATGGCCTCGATTGTGCTTCTAGCTGTGCCTCTGAGTCACCGCAAGTGAGTCAGGTTTAGAAGAGTACCCTCTCGGGTCCTCGTGTCTCACTTGCAATTTTGCTACTTGCAGTGTTATTTTGAAGCTGCAGTTGAGGTGAGTGGAAGCTGTCTGCCCTTTACACTTGTACAGCTGTGCGAAATTACCCCATGTTGGATTCTGCTTCTGAGCCCCAGGTGCCCAGCCCTGCTAGATCAGATCAGATCTTGAAAGCTTCCTTGAGGACCTTGCATGAGAGATGCTCTGCAGCAGTGCAGAGTGGTTTTTGTTTTTTTTTTTCTCATTTGTTTGTTTTTAAGTTTCATTTATTTTGTGGCTTAAAATGGGGTTCTGCAGCAACGCTGGCACAGGGGATTACTGGCCCCCCGTGTCGCTGGATGCTCACTCCTGCCTTTGTGTTGCAGCTTGCTGGTCTTTTGGTCATGTCGATACAACTGTTTGTGGGCTGTGCTATTAACCAGAGCAAAAAAATGGAGCAAGGGACAGATTAAAGTATAAGCTCTCTAGGCCAGTGCCTAGGACCCGTGTGGAGTCATGTACCGATGTAATAATTTGTCTTAATTTCAGAGAGGGCAGTGATGAGGCTGGAGGTGGAGCATAGTCATCTCAGCTGCAGGAAAAAGCTGGAGAACAAGTGCTGGGACAGCCACCCAGTGCTACCTGCCCAATTTGGCAGGCAGCCTGACATGGAAAATCAAGTGTCTGATTAATTCAGTGGGTAGTTAACTCTCAGACCACCTTTTCCTGCACGCCTTCTGTATTGGCTTTGTGGTTGCCACATCGCTGAAAACAGTCTGCAGGTTGTCTCAGCTGTCCCTGCTGTGGTTTCTCAGCTTCCTGTAGAAGATTTTTGCCTTTAAGGAAATTTCCATTGGTCTTTAGGAAATATCTTTCTTTTTACTGTTTTAATTGTGAAAACACAACAAAAAGGATTCTGCTGAATGATGCAGTTTGTCACTAAGCGTAAATGAAGAAGTGCTTCTGTGGCGTTGCCCTTTTTTCAGCGCTCTGGAAACACTAATGAAAACATGGTATCGCAAAGCAGTTGTGGGCCAAGCAGTGCCAGTTACATTTAAATGAGCCAAGTCACATCCTTTTACCCGTACAGCGCATTTAGACCACAGCTCTTCTCTTGAGCAGAGGCTGTAAACATCAGCTATCTCCATTAAGTGTTTCAGCAGATACAACAGTTGAAGGCCTGTTGGTAAATTTACAATGGACTGTATCGTTAAGTCCCTCTTGGATAATAATATAGCGGCGCAAAGAAGCTAAGTAATAACTGCCCTCACTCGTTTATTTTAGTCCTGTTGAGTCTCGGCTCAGAAAATGTTAACATTGATTTTCATCAGTAGAACCTGGCTTTTTATGTCTGATTGTTACTGAGCTTTAACCATTTGTCATCGTTTTAACAATTTCAAGCCTCTAATGCACTAAGCAAAAGTAGGAGTTAAGCTCTGTTTTCCCAGTGTATTTCTGAAATTTCAATCCCTTTTGACAGACAAAATAAAAACATTTTATAGATTTGTCAGCCATCTTAATGAGTTACCACTGTCACGGCTAATTGTATTTGTTTTGCTCAGGCTGATGTTTCTCTTGCTCAGAAACACTCTCCTAGACTGGATAACAGATATTTATTTGCAAAGCATCCAGATTCTGCCAGTAAATATGCACACATTTTTTCTAAGAAGTGGAAAAAGTGAAGGCAGAACATGGCTTGAAATTTCCAGTTAACCTCTTAATTGACTTCATTTTTTTCCCCCTGTGGAAATATTCTAAGGATTAATACCACATTTCATGAAGTGAACTACAACTCTTATTCTAATTACCAACAATTAGGAATCATCTTTCCCTATAGGCTGGTTATCTGAAATTATTTGGTGGTGTCATTCTTGGCAATATCAGAAGCTGATAACGCTCCCTGCAACAGAATCTGAGCTGTCTGGATGATTAGCCTGGACTGACTTATCTGTTCCTGTGAAAACCAGAACAGCAAAGCCCTGCTTCCCCAGCACTTACTCTGGTATGAGATAGTACGAGGCTGTTACTTGCTATGCACTCACAATTTTGTCCATTGCAGTTTTCAGTGTCTCCCACCAGCTCCCTGGGGGAGACTTTCCAGTGAACAGTGAGGTTTCCCTAGGGGCAAGGATTTTTTTTTCTGCTTTTCATCCCTGTTTTTCCCTTTGTGCAATGCCATACCACTCATGCTAACTGTTCTACTGCACCTATGTGTTCATGTGCACCGGTTGCAAGGTAAGCGGTGGTTAGATTGCTGCCTCATTGTTTTAAGGGACTTGTAGGGCACTGGCACGCGCGGAGAAAAGGGTGCTCGTGTTTTTATCGTGCGAGCAATTTGTTGTGTTTTCCCTATGTCCTATTTTGGAAATAGCTGAACTATTTTAGCTGAAATCTTCTCCAAGCCTGAAATAAGTGCATTTAAGAAGAGAAAAAAAAAAAAACCAAAAAAACAAAAAAAAACCACGCTCGAGGCATTCTACTAGTGTGGAAAATTTCAGCTGAAAAAGTTAAAAGTTTGACATATTTTTAGGCACGGGAAAACAGGGTCTCAGAATGTTACACAACCCTAATAATAGTCAGGGCTCCTGGCTCTGACTGTAAGGTAGGTGAGGCTCTGCAAAGGCTTGTTTTAAGCCTGCAGCCTGCACTGGAATAGGAAATAAGCTACGTTGCTTTGTTCAGCACAAATGTCATGCTAGTTATGCATGTTTAACCTTTAATATACTTTAAATCTAAATTTAACCATGTGGAAAGAATCTTGGATGTCAAAAAAAAAAAAAAAAAATCTGCTGGCGAGGGAAAAATTTCGTATTCTCAGCCGGCACTAAATTACCCAGATGCGATTGCTAATGAGCTGAATCTCTTCTGTCCAAAAGGAATTTGCCCTTACAAAAATAGAAGAGAGCGACACAAAAGACGACAGCGGGAAAGAGCCAATAACAGACGACGATGCTGATCCTGAAGACCTGGAAGTGTTTTACCCCACACATCAATGGCAAACTGTCCGTCCAGGTAACGTGCTGATGACTAATTACAGCGTCCCTCTGAAACCCCATGTGACACCATTGGCAGAAGCCTTGCAGAAAACTAAAAATACCTGTTTGTTCCCATGACGATGTATTCTTTTGCTGCTGTTCAGACAAAGAGGTACAGACCCAATGACCCAATACAGAGAAAAGCCACCGTCACCAAACCAACCGGCAACACGAGTGGTTGCTAAAGTGCTTTCAGTTCACTGGAGCAGGTCGAGCGGGCTGCCAGTCAAATTGTAGGTGGGATGTGTCTCTGTCACTAGCTCCAAAGCCCTTTCTCTCTTTGTGTGCTTGTCAAGGGACGCACGCAAGATTTTATAATGTTTGTTGGCACGCGGTATCTCAGGTCTGCTGTGCTCCAGTGTGGATTGATGAAATGCTGCTTGGTGGCAATCTGATTAAGAGTTGTCACTGTAACACTACACAGCTTCTTAACAATGGATTTTCTGTTCCTTAGCTGTATGAAATCCAGCTTTTATCCCTCAAACCTTAACCCATACATCCCACAAAAAAATGTGTTCCCTTATTTTGAGTTGGTATCTTTTATTAGATGTGTATGGGACATGTATGGTGAGAAGACACCAACCGAGCAGGCTGCTTCACTGCAAAAACCCATACTCTGGGCAAGTCTCTGAAGAGGATAAGCCTATTTAAACACACACACAGATGCATGTGCGCACACATTTCAGTAATTAGGATGATCAGTAAGCCTGCCTCTGTGGTTTCAGACAAGGTGTTTAATCCACTAGTGCTTTGGTGTCCTCCTGTCTGTGCAGCTGTAATACCTTCGCACCTCAGAAGGGTGAACTAAGTAGTAATTAATTTTTATAAAGTGCTCTGAATTTCAAAAAGCTCTATCCAGTGTTCAGTATTGTTATTGAAAGAATAAATATGGGATCCATTTCTCTTGAAATTTCTGCCAGATAGAGCAAAATTACTTTTCCAAATGCAAATCTTTCTACAACATAAATGTCTAGCAAAAGCCCCTATATTTCACAAAGCTGCAGTATACACTTACATTTCATTTTTGTACCATTACGTATGGAAGGCGTGTGGTGTCCCTACTCAGTATGCAGACTGGCAGATCCCCACCACCCTTGCTGAAGCAGAATATGGATATACTTGCAGTTATTATAAATGTCATTGCCGATTTTGTTCAGAAGTACTTTCTCCATTGCTTGGGTGTTTTGTTCCACTTTATTTTTGTAGCAATTCCACATTAGATGTGTGCAGTAAAGGACTTATGGAAGTGGGGAGCTAGTCAGCATTCACAGTGTGCTGTAGGGGAAGAATTTCGATTACTGCTGTAAAAGACTTGAATGGTGGCCTGCCTCATCATTTAGTCACAACAGATCCTCGTTACAGGTGCGCGTGCAGGCTTTGGTTAGAAACATCTGGGAAAAAGGAGTCTTCCTTGGCTTCCCCATCCGCCAGCCTATTTTCTGACTCCTGCAGGTTTCGCTGAAGTGAAATCCTGTGCGTGGCTGTGTGACTTGCATAGTTAGCACGTGCATTTCGGGCATTTAGCAGAGGAACGCAGGTTGGCAGTGTAACTAGTCTGGTGGTTCTGCACCTTCGTTTATTTTCTGATGTGATTTCATGTGCTCGTAGCTGAGCGCCCTCCTGGCTGCCCTGGCTGGTGTGTGCTCGACACTGGCCGAGGGAAGCTGCAGTCAAACGCTCAGAAATGTGCTTTCCTCTGCCTGGCTCTCTGGGATGCCCTCCCACTGTCTTCCATTGTATCCATGTAGCAAACTCTGCCCATCTCTTCCAGTGGAAGCAAATGTCACTCAGGCTCTGGATCTTCCATTTTAAACAGTGGAAGGGAGCTCAGAGTTACGTTGTCCCCGTCGCACTCCTGTTTCATCTTGTTCCTGTTCTGAGCTTGACGCAGGCTTGTGTCTGGTCCCATGGTTGCTCATATTTTATACATGTATTTCTTGTTTTTATTCTGCTGTTTTTCTAGTTCCTTGTTGCTAATTGCATCAAACTGCGTTTCCACCGAGACTGCAGTAGTGTCATCAACCTGTAACCTGTCAAATCGCTCCACAAAATTCAATTGTTATTGTATATGTAACGCTGCTTTGTACAGTTGTTCCCTCGCTGCCTAAAATGCGAGCTGGATTTTGATCAAATTCTTCCTTGTGCTTTGTGCACGCTTCAAGCTGCTGGCGGTGGCTGGATGCAAACACAGAGAGACAGTTACCCGAAGAGCTCTGCCGCCTGTAATTGGGAAGCGGGGAGATCAGCTGTCTCTTCTGCCAGCCGGCCGGGCAGCTGACGGGCTGTGGAAAGGTTGGTGAAACTTCACAAAGTCCTTTAACGCGTTTGTTAGGCATTGCTCTTTTTTGCATGGCACTAAATAATGCACCAGGCACTGCTGGGTTAGACAGAAAGGATACGTGCACCGTGGAAAGTCTCCCAGCTCCTCCGCATGTTTTTAGGTATCATCTGAGGAAACGATGAAGATATCTGCAGGGCTTTTCTCTCTATTCTTAGTTTGTGTCTTTAGGAACTTGCAGGCTACTTGGGTTTTAATGAGTGGGATTGCAACGTCCTTTGAATGGGTGTTCATGCCTGTGATTGCATCATTACTCATCTCAGGTTCCATCACAGAGGCACAATTTTTTTTGAAGATGAGCTTCCTATGATGTTTTTTTCCTTTCTAAATGTACTTTTGCCTGATCATAATACCTTTATGAGTTGGAAGCTGTCTGGAGAAACCTAGCTGAGGTGACCTGCTTTTGTTGTTTCTTGTGTTGAGCTCTTCCAGGAGCATGGAGGTGAGTCTGTCAGCACACAGGAATATTCTGTTGCTTTTCAAGGCCATCTTTGTTGGTTGTGGTAACCAGAAACTGATCCTTAGTCTTTGGGGTGGCAGAGATGACTGGAAGCATTGGAAGGTGCTCTTGTTGAAGAGGTGGGGAATCTGTGAAGTGGGGACCTAAACGCCCTTGTGGTTGTGTGGATGGCCATGACAAGTCTGTCCTTGAGATTATTGCACTCATGACTGTTCTGGTCTTCTGTGTCGAACTGGCAGTTTTCTTTGGGCTCCTGTACATAAATACATTTATTCCATGTTTCCAGGTGACCTCAAACCTGCCATGCAACATCCTAGGGCACATTAATACTTCATTTGCAAGGCATTACTTATCTTTGTCATTTGGGCACCCTCTGTTTCGTTTAGCATAGGGTGAGAGCCATTCCTGCTGATGATTGAAAATCGGGTTGCTCTGATCATCTAATCACATCACCGACCAGCAGATTTTCCACCTGACATTAGCATCGGAAGTTGCTCCTCTGGGAAGGTGTTGCTGTGAAGGTTAAGCAAAAGGATATAGTGGCAAACTGGAGAACCACGTTATTAGACATCCTAAATGCCAGGAAACTTAATGTGCGAGTTTAAGAATGGCCGTGCTGGTTTATACCAAAGGTTTATACCAGTCCAGCATCTTGTCTTGGCCATGGCAAGTGCAGATGCCTCGGACAGAGCGTAAGGGTAGTGGATGTGTGTAATGCTACACCCTGTACTTCCTGCAGCTGCCCCCAGCTTGGGGACTGTGCAGAGCAGGCCTGAGGTCTTTCTGGGCTGGTTGCGGTGACTTGCTGCTTTTTTGTTTCTTTTTGCATTCAGTACCACTCTGGTTTGTGTTCTTAGCCAGCCCTGTTCTTCTTTGGCTCTTTCTCTCCACTGAGTTTTTAGAGAGCTGTATAATTCTCCTGCTGCTTCGAAGAAGCAGAAAAGGCAAGTATTTAATTGGGAAAGGAAAAGGGGGTTAATGATCTTCTCCGCAGCAGTGACCAGCGAGGCGGGGAGCCTCGGCTGCATGGTGCAGCTGCAGACGGGCTCTGTCCACCTCGGTGACAGCAGCACTTTCGTATTCCCCAGCACGGCGGGAGCTAGCTGGCAGGTGTCTGAGCTGTCAGTTTAAAGTTCTGAATTAACGTATCCAGTCTCCAAATCCAGATGGATCAAATGACAGCCTCATCTGCCCAAAATATCAAAATGTTTACAGTCTGCTATGCGTGCTTTCCATCTGAGGGGAACCAACAATGGGGCATGGAAAGACTTCCTTTGGTCCAGAGCAGCAGGGCTGGAGAAACAGAGCAAAAATCTTGTACTGGTGGTTGAAGCGCCGCAGCACTGTGTCTCTGTCAGGTTTGGATAGCAAGTCTCAGTATCTGCTCAGATGGAGCATACGCTACAGGAGCTAGGCTGGCCTGGACCTTCAGCTGTGGTTAAACTTCTGACTTGCAGAGCTCCGCGCTGGTACCTGCAGTCACTCTGTAGCGTTTGTACTGTGCAGTCGTTTTCTTAAGTGCCTAATTATATTGCAGTTAAAAAAAAATAAGAAGCCATGACTGCTGCTGTTGATGAAACTGCAAGAGAGAAGTTGATGTGAGCATGCTGTTGTTGCTGCTTCTGTGAAGATGAAACCATCTCAAGTTCAGCGGGGAGCTGATGATACATCACTTAGCATTTAAATATCCACGGCTGCAGCTTCCAAAGGTCCTCGGGCTGCTTTCTCTGTCGGTAGCTATCTTTGCTATTCATATTTGTCCCAGGTCTTCCTGTGTCTTATCTGCTGCACAAACAAGGTTTTATGCATACAGAAATATGGCTCTCAAAGAAGACATTCACGTTGGGGAGTTAATTTCAGACGCTCCTTTGAAAGACTTGCTGTGATGTTGCTAGAAAGAGCAAGACTCAGGATGGGAACTGGGTCCAGCTTCATTGTCAGCCTTTCTTTCAAGAGATCTTGGCGTCCAAACGAGCCAGCACTGCTGTAAGCTGGGAAGAAAGCTTTTTAAAGCTGGGAGGAGGTGATGGCAGGAGCAGGTTTGTGCACACAGAGCTGCAAAGTGCCCTGCCGGTCTCTGTCACTCTCCTCTCCATCCGAAGGGACCCCTGTGGCTCAGCAGTCCTGTGCCAGACCTGCCCCACAACCTGGCTGGGTGACGGGAGGCTGTGTCCAGGTGGGTATCTTGCTTGTGCCGCTCACCAGGGTGTCCCGACCTGACTCCTGCTAATTGCTTTGCTGAATTAATGAATCTGTCCAAATCTTTGGCTTCTGGGTGACCCAGACCTGACCCAGGCGGTTGTAGGCAGGTCTCTGAAATATCTGTGTCAGCACTGGCAACAGAGGGTTGTGAAAGACGTCGGTAAACCACAAGGGTATGCTTGTTTTTGCAAAGCTTGACGTGTGTAAGCCTCAGTTATACCAGATGAAATGCTTCTTTTCCAGTTCGTTGTGTTTTTTTTTTTTTTTTTTAAAACAACTTGTTCCTGATCTGCAGAGGGGAAAAATCTTGACTGTGGAGTTGTTACCGTCTGCTCTGGCCAGCAGTAGGGATTGCTGCAGGCAGGTTGCAGCCGATAGGAAAGGCCAGGCAGTCCTGAGAGCAATTGCAAATATTCAGCTTGGAGTTAGAATTATGGCCACTGGTAGCTCTGTCTGCCTGTTTTTCCATCTCACCTCTTGCTTTTGATATCTTAAAAGTATCTCATGCCTGTCATCCTGTTTCTTACAGCATGCCTTCGTGCTCCCTTCTCTCAGCTTCCCCATCCTCGTGTGCTTTCCTCGACTTCTCACCCTTACATCGCAGGATGGATGATCTACTTTATGCTGCCTTGTTTAGGAGCTCCTGCTTAATTCTTCCTTACGCTGAAAGTCTTTTCTGGCAAAGGTGCCAGGACTGCAACTCCATGTGCTGCTTCTGGCTCTGGCGGGATGCACTGGAGGGCAGGAGTGTAAAACAAAGCAAGTTCTCAGCGCTGTAGGTGCTCAGACAGCATGTTGATAAGGAGGTACGTGAAACCTCTGTTTGAGCAGATAGAGTTTGAAGAATGCCTGCTCTTGGATGTGGAAATACTGTCTGTTAAAGCCTCTTGCAGCGTCCTGGTGAGATGCCGTTGTGGCCGCTGGCGTGGTGGTGCTGGGAGCACCGTTGCCTCGGGCCCAGGTAGTGGAAACAACCACGAATGTTACTGGGTCCTCGAGCACCAAGCTGACCTTTTGCAGGAGACACCAGAGGTGCAGAACCTTTCTCACTCCCACTAAGAGATGCGAAACCGTAGCAAATAACAGAACTTTATAGGCCAGTAACTGAACATGCACATGTGAAAAACAAACCAACCAACAGGAAAAAAAACTGAAAAAACCTCCCACATAAGACAACACTCTGCTTCTCTAATTTGACAAGTGTAGCAATGGAGTTTTGGTCACATTTTTTCTGCTTCGTGCTGTGGGACGGGCAGGTTGGTGCTGTGCAGCGGGAGTGCGCTCAGCTCCATCCAGGCTCCGGGAGTGTTTCCTCGAGTTTCTTATCTGCTTCTCTGTGACCTAAGAAATTTTGCAGCCATTGTTCTTGGCAGCGTGTCTGTGACGGTGTCAGGTTCAGAGAAGTGAACTGGGAGCCAATTTTTTTCCCCAAACCCAGATAAAAGTTTGCTAGCTTCTCTAACACACAGTCAACAGTTCGGGTGCTGGACATAATTGAAAAAAGTACGTACTGATGTATTTTCACATGAGACAAGCTGGTGTCTCCTGCTGGCTGCTTGTACGACTCCATTCCCCCCTGCTGTGTGTTAGTGGTTAGTTTGAAAGAGTTGTAATCCGGGTGATGGACGTGTTGTAGAGTCAAGTGGCTTTTTTTTTGTGCAACAATAGGAAGTTAGGCTGCATTTTTTAAAAATATTGTCAAAGTTAGCTTTAATGATGCTCTGGCTGGTGTTACAATGTAAATGCAGCGTTAGGTAAGAGAGTAAGCACATCAGCTGTACTGCAGTAGGTGTAAGCAGTGGGAAATCACACACATGGTTAAATTTACATTGTTTGGAGGGGAAAAAATGCTTTGAAAGGAGAGATGGTTTCCCAGACAGATCTCTCATTCCTCTCTTATCTTTTTTCAACCAAACCAGGGACGATGTGAGCTGCTGAGAGATGCTTCAGTGTGTGCTGGGTGATGAGAAATATCTTGCTGTGGTTGTTACGTGCGAGCATGCTATATTTTCTGTAATAACTTTAATAACCTTCATGTGACTGTTTAGAAGGATGAACCTCATTAAAGAAGAGGTATTTAATATCAGGCCTATTTTTATCTGTCTTTATCTAACAGTCTGCGTATTTATTTTAAGCTTGTTACAGTGCTTTGGAAGAAAAATGTTTTCCCTCCTGGAAAACATTTTGGGAGTGCATTCAGCCTCAGTAATCTTGAATTTCCAGTCTGAGCATCTTCCCTTTTCCTGTGGCCAGAATGATCATTTCTGAACCCTTTTTTCCAAGACAGAGATGTGGCCGTACGCTCAGCTTGTGATTTTGGTCCCAGCTGTGTGTTTGACAAGTTCACAACCTTGTCTTTTTCATAATTAGGAAGAAAATATTTTTCCCGTGGTCCTGCTCAGGCTGTTCCTTCCTGTACGTGAACGAAGACCCTGCTTACTAAAATTTCTAGGAAACTGGTTTTAGCTGGGTGAGCACAAAGATATTTTTTGGGCACTTGGTACACAGTGAAATGTCTCCTGCGAGGAACACTTCATCCTGGTCCTTCGCAGTTCATGTCTACAGTCAGTGCTCTTTTTCAGATGTGGCTGCAGCTATTCTTTTTAGTTTTTCGATACATTTATTTATAGGTTCACACTAGCAACAGATTCTCTCTTTCCACAAACAGTTTCCTGAGCCAGGTGCTCTGCCTCCTCCATTCTGGCTTAAAAGCACTTTGCTCTTCTGAGGGTGAGTCTAAATATCCATCATGCTGTCCTGATTTGGCAATGTATTTTCTTTGCTCTCTGCCCTCCCTTCATTTTAGAATCTGCAATGAATTTGTCTGAGATGTAAATTAAAACAGCTATTTGATGTTTCTTGAGGTCTAGAAGCTTATTTTGCGTTTGTTCTTCCTTGAATGCACATTGAAACAAATGTCTCTGCTTTACTGAAACAGCTTCTTTTAGCATCTCAAGGAAGATTCTGAGTTAAAAAATATATATCTGTTTTTTTCCCGCTCTGGATCTACCAGCGTAAGCTTAGGAAAGAAATATAATCTCCTTGGATCTGTCTTGACGTTTTGTAGAGCTAATTCCCACTTATTGGAAGAACCTCACAAAACTATATTCAAGTTTTATTTTTTATTATATGTTTAGATTTTGGAAGGAGTACGCATGATGGTGTTGGAAATTCTGATTAGGGGTAACATTTCTGATTCAAAATATTTTTCTTCTATTCAGGCATTTTTTTTTCTCTCTTGATTTTCTCCCTACTCCTTAAGACGGCAGGAAGTTTCACTTGGGTCATTCACTTGCAACAGGATGTTATCTGAATACTGAATTAATGCATGCAGTCTGTCACTTGGTGTTTCTTCTGTTCTTCTGCTGGAGACCTCCCAGGGTTGTAAAGACCTTGCAAGCAGCGGTGGCAGTAACAGGAATGTGCCTATGATCCTGCAAAGTAAAAGAACAAACGTTAAGCTGCATGTTTCTGCCATCACTGCAGGGTGTGAATAAATAGATCTAACCATCAATTTACATTTTAACCCCAGACCAGGTTTTATTTTTAGGATTTGTCATGCAGCCCAAGTGAAACCTTTCTGTTTCTGTCTGGTGATGTTTCCAAAAGCACCTTTACAGTTATCTTCAAGACTATATTTTCAGATGCATTTACTTTTTGATATAATCTGCTTTTCTTATTTGAAACAAAGCCCACCTGTTCTTCATCCATTATACTATCATTTAACCTGCTAACCAGGTTACTGCTAATTACAGTTGCCTCACTGGTCTGCACTTAATAATGTGCAGAAGTGATTAGACCACTTTGCGTCTTGAGTAACCAGAGCTGTAATAAGGAGGCAAATTGTGAAGGCTTGGTATTTACAAACTGTATGGTATGCAGGTGGGGGGAGCGGCTGATACACCCGATGGGTGGGCTGCCGTTTAGAGGGAGGGACCTGGACAGCCTGGAGAAATGGGCCAGCAGGAATCTCATCAAGTTCAATAACAAGTCCTGCCCCTAGGGGAGCATAACCCCCGCTCCAGTGCAGGTTGATGGCCAGCAAGCTGGAAAGCAGCTTGACAGCAAGGGACCTGGGGGTCCGGGGGGACACGGAGTTGAACACGAGCCAACGGCCTGATCTTGAGGCAGAGGTGGCCAACAGGTTCCAGGGCTGCATGAGGAATGGCACTGCCAGCAGATCGAGGGAAGGGAGCCTCCCCCTCCTGCCCGCAGTGCCCAGTGATGGGAGAAGAGGTTATGGGAACAAAATGAAACAGAAGAAATTCTGTTTAAGCCTAGAAAGAACTGTTCTAGTGTAGGGTGATTGAACACTGGAGCATGTTTTCCAGAGAGGTTGTGGAATCTCTGTCCTTGGAGATGCTCAAAACCCAACTGGACACAGTCCTGGGCAGCCTACTTGAGGCGGCCCTGCTTCATCAGGGCTTGGACTGGGTGACCTCCAGAGGCGCCTTCCAGCCTCCACCAACCTGAGACTCTGTAGGACAGTACCTTTATCAAGACAGAAGGTCTCGTGCAGAGAGCTGCAAATCCTGGTGGTGATGCTCACTGTGCATTCCTGCCATCATCAGCTGAAACCCAAATGGAGCAAACATGGGGAGAGTAGCTGGAGACCCCTCTGAAGAGAGGCAGCAGAAAGCGATGACTGGGAGCAGCTACTGGGGAGATGTGGGGCCAAGCAGGGATGGAGCCAGAGGCCAGAGTGAAGGCACTCCGTGGGGCCAGAGCCTTTGCTGGAAGATGAGGCAAGAGGCTTTTCACTTTTCTCATCATAAGCCCTGTTCTATCATCTTTCCACCTGCTTTGATCTCCTCAGGTGCTCTTTTCCAAAACTTTGGCTTGCATTCTGGAATGGAAAGGACCTGTCCTGGAAGAGGAGCAGAGCGAGGCTGCAGGCCGAGGAGAGCTCGTACCTTGCCCTGCTGCCTGAGGGAAAGCCTGGGCTTGCTGGCTAGGAGGAGAGGAGGAAAGCTGAGGCTCTTCCAAATAAAGCTGTGTTGGTGAGAGGTGTTAATGCAACCACTCTGCGGGGAGCGAATGTGTACGCTCCCCTTCATTTACTACAACAAAGGTCCTCAGGTTAGCTCAGACCACTTACACTGGCTGTTTTCACAGTTCACTCTCTTCTGTACTCGATAAACAGATTTGTGGTGTGGTTCTTTGTTTTTTTTCTTGAAGTGGACTAGAGATGGTTCAGATGATTTCTTCTGGCTCCTCTGCGGTGCAGATGATGCAGACGGGTGGGGCGATAGCATCCATTTCTGTAAAGCGTCCGTCCACAGCCCAAGGCACTGTTCATGTACAGCCTGAGTGCAAAGGTGATTTTCTTTCAGACTTAAGAATACTATGCAAGCAGGTAAAACAAGACACTCCATAAAGACCACACTCGAGGAAGATTGTGTCCAAGGTCTAAAAGCTAGATATGGATCACAGGGGTAGCGGAGCTGGGGACCCTCGCGCTGAGCTGAAGGTACGTCCCTACAACAGCTGCTTCTCTGCATCAGTCCAGTCTGTGGAGGAGGGACGAAAGGACGCTTCTACTGCTTTGCAGTTAGCCCTGCGGAGCCAGCACATGAGGAGATGGCCTGTGCCTTGCCCGGGCAGTGCTGCTTTAATCATTCATCCCTCTACACGCTGCTAAAGCTTTGTATTGGGTGGAGATGTGCGTACCTGGGGAGGGTAGGCTAACCCCAACTGTTAGCTTGTCAGGTGTCAGGCAGGATTTGCAACACTGGCAGCTGGGGAGGAAAGCTGTTATTAAGTGTAACACAGCACCTTGGATACAGAAAGCATGGGGAGACAATAAATACAGACTTCCATAATGTCATTTTATAGTGTCACTCTTCAGAATATATTAAGACTTAGTTGCAGCGATGCCTGCAGCTTCTTGTAGTTGAATCAGTAAATTCTGTTCATTAGCTCCAGCACTTGTTTTGACCTAGTTTGTTTATAGAAAGGAAATATCAGAGGCATAGGGGCAACTTAATTACTTTCTTTGCTAGCTGGGTTTTTTGGTGTAAATCCAGCAGTTCTTAGGTTTGCTGCTAACACCCCAGCCAGCCAGTACTTGTCACGGAGGATGGACCCGAAATGCGAAGCGTTGCGGAGATGGAAGCGCTGGGAAATATGGGCACCAAAGAACTGTCTTAATTACTGCAGCCTCCTATGGGTACCGTGCGGAAATGGGAAAAGAAGAGCTGAAACGAGGAGCAATGTGACTGTTACCTTGGAGCAAGCCTAGATGCCTTTTCATCCCACCCTGATATCGTTTCAGCGTGTAAACAGAGCCTTGGACAGGTTTAGGATGGCTGGAGGTGAAGAGTTCATAGGAGCTTCCTTAACTACAAAACGGTAGTTGCTAAAGCTGCTGGCTCAAAGAGTCGTTCACTGTCACCTCGCTGCGGGTGTTGCCAGTCATTTTTTCTTGGGAGCTCATTGTGTTGTTGGTGCTGAGAATGGCACGGGTGTTTTTCGAGTGTTGCTCAGTCTACAGATGAAATCACGCCTGTTTCTCCAATTTTCTCTCTGGCAGAAATCACAGCAGCAGTGTTTGTGGACCTTTACCCCCATGCTTAGCACTTAGTTGTCCAGGATGGAAGAAAATGAGTTCAAGCCCAACCTTCCAATAATTTTTTGTGTTCCTTGCATTTAAGGGCAAAATCTAAGTTGCCAAAAGCAGATGTTTGCTTGCTCCTTTTTTAGCTCTCGAAGTACTTTCTGCATGCTTGATTGATGGACGTCCCTGTTACGTTAATAGCTGGGCTTTGCAAAAAGCTGTTATTACTGGGAGAATTTGGTGTGGGTTTCAGTTTTTTTTCTTGCATTGAAAATCCATTATTAATGTCTTTTTAAGAAAAAGGGCTTCAATTCAGGCATTTTGCTTTGCTTTCTCAGGCTCTTTCGCAACTGTCTTCTCTTAGGCACTTTTAAAAAGAAAAATCAATGTTACAAGTGTTCTTTATATTTTACTGTGTGGTTGAGGGTTTCTGCTTCTTCCTATTGATTTCTAATTGTGTTGCAGGACATTTGGGTGCACACAAATTGCCATGTGACAGATTACTTTGTGTGTGTTCCCAGTCATCACTGAGTTGGCTTTTTGCGTGTTTCGTCTTGCAGGATGCTGCTGCTGGAAGCTGACTGGAGAGCTTTACCTGCTCGTAGCCCATGAGTGCAGCCTTGGGGCACCGAACCTCTGAATGTGACCATCCATTTAAGGTTTTCTAGTTGGGTTTAGTTTTGGTTTTGTGTTGGACGCAGAGGTATGTTTGTGTGGTCTCCTATCTTGTGTTGTCATTGCAGAATTGTTCTGCTGTGGCTTCTTGGACAGCTTCACGTTCTGCATTGTGGGAGCATAACAGGATGCCACGCTTTAGTTTGGCGTGGTCATAATACATCTCTAGCTCTTTGGATCAGTGCTGGTGTGAACCCTAACGTTGCGTTTTGGATCAGCTCTGCTAACAGACCTTGGCGTTTCAGAGGTGCAAAGTCCAGGTCTTGATGAAATAGCGTGGAAACACAGCCACGTGTGGAGCTACTGTAAAACTGGATTTGCACATAGAGGCAATTGGAGGGTGTCAGCACTTAAGCGGTGTGGGAATGTTTGTTTGAGAGCCTGATGGGACCGAAGGAGCGTGGGAAGAACAACACGAGTTCGCACGTCCTCAAGCTCTGGTGAAACGAGGTGGCGAGCAGTCCCGCTCCAGGGCTCCCCAGGCAGGTGTGGATGCATTTGCTGCTTGACCTGCATGCAAGAAGGACGTTTCCAAGACCTCAGTGTGTTAGCAGCACAGGCTCCACGTCTGCCTGGTGGTTTGGTTGCAATGATGTGCCGTGTGTAGGTGGTGTGGGTGTACAGTAAATTGCTCCCAGATAGGTTGGGGTGTTCGCTCGTCGACCTTATCTTCAGTAAGTTTCCAGTCCTGTGCTTCACAGAGACTGCCTTTAGCTTCTAAGGAATTAGTTGCTGTAATTCATCCATCCATGCTGGGAACCAGAGGAAAAAGATGTCTCTGGAGGAGCATTATGGGGTGCTGGTGTCTTAAGCACTCTCACAGAGGACACTGTCAGCCTGAGACCTTCCTGGTGGCAGCGGTGCTGGAGCCGGCAGTCGGGAGGGGGGTGGCATGCATAACTATGGGCAGGCTTTGACCTTGCCGCTGGAACTTAGTTAACAATTCTGTTGATGTTCTGGAAACGAAAATATAATTCAGGCCACCTTCTCCTCCAAGCTGACCCTGAGAATCTGCGAGGAGAAGAACTGCTGAATAATTAGGGTCCTTTTTTCCACCCCCCCACCCCCCTTTCTGCCAGAGTTACTGCTCAGTGTTGAACCACACTGTAAAGTGTCATTAGTTTCCTTGAACTTATTGGTCCAAATGTACTTTGCATTAATATAATTACGTAAATTGCAGTCTCATTAATCACAGCATATTCTGCAGCATATCACTGTCTCGCCTTACTTTGCAGATGCTCTTGCTGGTGGCAACTTCTGTAACCCTGGCCAGGGGATACAAAGACAGTGGCTGTAACACTTCCCCTGTACTCAGTGCTTGTTTTTAACTCGAGCTTTGTGTTTGCACGCTTTTACCCCTAAAACCCAAGAGCGTCTGCCAGCTCTGCTGTGGCTGTGGAGGAGGGCAGCTGGGGAGGGGTTGATTCCTTGTGAGGGACTTTTTGCCGTGCCGCATCCCCGCCTGCTGCCGCGTCCTTCTGGGACCATGGCGGTGCCGGCACAGCAGAGCCCAGGCTGCCTGTGAAGCTCCTGGCATTGTGATCGATACCCAGAGCCTGGGCTCTCGCTCGGGGGAGTGCTTCAGGGCCATTTGATGCTGCTGCAGCTCTGTCTCCGTGGCAGAGCTCTCTCTCAGCCTTCCTGGCAATGTAAATTCTCCTGGCTGCATGCTAAAATTACACTGTTATTGATTTATCTTTGAGAGGATTTCCTTCCCAAGGGACGTTTCTGGCCATCGTAATGATTTAGCTCTTCTGCGAGTGCAGAATTTGTAACAGAGCAGAGCTGTCCTCCTGCCTGTCAGCCTGCAGCCCCAGATCACACTCCTGCAAATAAAAGGGCATTTTTGACTTTGCACTTGGGAAGCTGCAACTCTTGCACTGGTTTTTGAGCCATGGCATCAACGTTGTTATCTTGGACTTGTGGCAAACGCAGCTCTGAGGCTGGCACGTGGATAGCATGAAGCCATGCCAGTATGAACACACCCAGGCTTGTGTTAACGAATTAATTCTTTAAAAAGGCTCCTGTTTGGTGCCGTACAGGTGGAGGATAAGACTCAGGGCTGGATGTTGAGGGGGGCTTGCAGGGGACGGTGTCTGTCAGGGAGGGAGGAGCGGAGTGGGAACAGCCGTGCTCAGACAAAGGGACGAGCGTGTTCCAGGGATGGCTTGCTGGAATTCATTAATGCACTTGCAGTTTTTATCACTGAACGACTCTGTCGCGACAGGTGCCAAAGATATTAGCAGGGGTATGACGGGAACGGGATCATGCAAATGTGGTTTGTTTGTTTTTTTTTTAATCTGGAGATGCAGGTTACGGCCTCTCTGTTCTTCGCTTTCTGCTGACTCACCCATGGAGCATATCTTAACATCAGGCCAGGTTCCCATTTCAACCTCCTGCTCGAACAGTTGAGGCAAAGCCAGTTCTCTACCTCCACCACCAGTCTTTGTGCTGTAGCCCTGAAATCATCGTCCACTGGTCATCTGTGGTTAAACTGGTGTACACCATCAGTAGACCCTTCAGGAACTGGGGCAAATGTTTTACCTAATATATATGGAAGGGAAAGGACAGGACTTTTGTCTTGGCTGTCTAAAGGACGTCCCTGTATCTAATCCCACTGTGGGTTTGGACCTGATCTCTGCTGCCGCGTGTGCACAGCACGCTGGACAAAATGCAAGGCTGCTCACGTGCATATTGTTTAAACAACAACAAAAAAAACTAGCGTCCCCCAGTGAGGCCCAGGGAGAATGTCAGTTTATTTTCCTGTGAACCAAGTGTGGCACAGCTACTTTCTTTCTTAGTGATCTATCTGTGAGATAAAACAAGTCCTTAGTGCCTGTCTTAAATATTGCAGTGTTGACAAGTTCTCTTGACAAAAATTAGGCAAATGTCCCTTACGACTGCATTAGCTATAGAAATGAGGCTTTAAATTGAAGCTTAGGAAAGCACTATACCAACACGCTCTCCAAGGCATCTTCTTATTCCAGCTTTTATTATTCAAATTCATTCTCACTATAGCTTGGCAGCAGAGCTGGCAGACGTTGTATTCAGTACGTTCTGCTAGCCTCGCAGCCAGGCCTTTCGGATCAGGCACCTTTCAGTGTTTAACCAGGGAAATGTTGTCCAACTGTCTGTGGGCCTGGACTCTCTTGGCTCTGGTGGATGCTGTAAGCTTGGGGAAACTTCGGTGCCGGGACGTAACGTGACCGCTTCTGTGCAAGCAGGAGGTGGGCCAGCTGACACGCATCTCGTGGAGATGCAGTCCGAGTCAATAAGCCGCACGCTCTGCCAGCAGTACAGCATGTCCTGAAACGCTCCCAGGGATAGCTGGAGCTGTGAAGAGGGAGGTTGTTTTTCCTCTGTGGTACGTGTCTATCTTTTCTGTTTCAGCCTCGATTGCTTTATATACACGGAAGTTGAGGACGGGAACAGAGATCACTGAGACCCGATCATGAAGACTCCCCGCTCAAGCTTCCCAGCCTTCCCCTTGAAAACAGGGTGGTTTTTTTTGGTGGTGGTGGGGTTTTTTTGCCCCTCTCTCCTCCTGTTGCACAATCTTAGGCTTCAGCTTCTCACTTCCAGCCACGGATTCACCATGGCCAAGCTTGGATGCCCCGCTTCTCATGCGGGCGTTGGTCCTGACAGATTATCCCTCCCAAGAGAGCTGTTGTTTCCTTTCCATGTCCCTGCATGGCCAGGTTCTTTGAGGGCAATTTTCTCTGCCCTTGTGTTTGTCTGTGGTGACCATCTCAATGCTTATTGGAGAGAGAAAGAGAGGCTCTTTGAGGGTGATTTTTCCTTCTCTAGGACAGATGTTGAAGACAGCTGTGGTTGGTGATTTTTTGGAGGTTCTAATCTCTTTCACAGTAAAGAAGCTAAGGGTGCCTTGCTCAGGATAAGTATCTAACTGTAGATTCTTAAAATTAGGCAGCATAAATGTCGTCCTCTGTTCCTTCTGTTAGATTCTCAGTTCTCCTGGTCATCCTCATTGTTCTTTTCTGCCTACATTCTGCATTGATCTTCTCTGAATGTAGATAAGCGTGCGGCATCCCAGATGGGCTTTCAAGTGTAACAAATACACCTGTGGGATGACAATTATTTAACAGGTTGCAGTGACATTATGAAGTAGTTTAGGCTTAGGGATAAATAACTTTGTGAGCTGGTGAGGGATTACAACTGGCTTTTGTAAATAATGCTTCTATTTGATATCGACTTGGCAACATGGTGAGGCACAGGTCAGTCCAGCGTCCGTGCAGCCCAGCGTGCTGTTTGATAACTGACATGATCCAAGTGTGGCTGGACACCTCCGATCTCTGTTTTTCTTCTGCTGCCCAGACCTTTGGGGGATTAAACGCTCCAGACTGCTACAGTTCGCAGAATCGAGCCCAATATGAGAACAGAAAATAAATTAACTGCTTCGTATTGAATCACTAAGCACATGCATCCTGCTGTAACCATGGGTGTGTGGTAATGCATAAGAAATGACTGGCTCAAAGCTGGAGGTAAGGTTTTGCTTATAAAGTGAAAATGTGTTTTTGCCAATTTTGCAAAAGGGCAACTCTTCCTTCTTCCTCCATGCTATAATTTTTTTTCCTGGTGTATTTTCTGCCGTTGTAGTGCAGGCGAGAGAGAAGCCTTTGCAGAGAGGGAGGTGGAAGGGCAGAAGCACTTGTTGAAAGGAGCTCTTTGCCGTATGAAGCTTTTCTACATTGGCGGCAGCAGCAGATACATCAACAGATGCTACAGCAGTGACTCCCATCAGAGAGGCACCATATGTCCTCTCTGAGCCCTCCCATCGCTCCTTCCCTAAAAGTCTTCCTTGCGAGCATCTGCCTTCACTACCATCGTTTACTATCTCGGAGCGTCCCATAAGGCAGCAGACACGGTGCAGGAGACACGTTCTCTGCCCTGCGCATGACCGCCGGCTCTCTCGTCCTCTGTGGTTACTCATACCACAAGATGTTCAAATTTTGATGGGTTTTTAGGCTGGCAGTTAGCTCGGCTCTCGTTTTGCTCTCCCAGAGGCAAAGCCAAGCCAAGGTAGCAGGTGGGTTTGGCAGGAGCCAGAGCCCAGCACTCGTAGGGCACAGCGAGTTTGAATAAACCAGCTCCCGATGCTTGCTGATAATTGAGAGAGCACAAATACTGGTGCAGTGGGAGAGCGCTGGCTCGGCTTTAATTGGCAGTCGTAAGCAGTGGTCCAGCTGAGTGTCCAAATTTAACTGATGCTTTCACATGTCTAACCAAGTATTACTTATTGGAAAGCACCTTCCTTGCAAGGCTTTGTTCTCCTGTAGCTGCAGATCGAATCACAGAAGGGGAGGGATTGGATTCTGACGTTTTAAAAACATTTTCATTATATATGCTGAGGGAAACAAATTACAGAGAAGACCTCTGCACTAGAACAAAAGAGGAGCTTTAAATCCCTTTCCAGATAAACAAGCACTTGGACTGTAGGCCTGACGGATGGTGTTTAAAGACATCATCATTACTGCAGCAAGCAAGCTGTTGGCATTAAAATCACATGATGCAAGAAAGTTCTTCCAGAGTTTACCGTAGGCACTTGTCTCCCTTAATCCTGGTTTTACGGAGCCCTGAGCACTCGGAGTCCGTACAGTGGTCTCCATGGCATCATCCATAGGAAGGCAATATCCCAGTAAGCACCAGTAAGTAACTTTTATCTCACTAAATGGGAAGCCGGAATGGAAAATGGCCCTTTCTCTGTGCACTGTTTGAGTATGGTTCAAGTCCAGCAGAAAGCAGGGTTTCTTCTTTGGGACACGTAAGGACCCCTGGGCAAAAGCGGAGATGGTGGCACTTTGGGGTGCATCAGTGCAGTGATTTTGGGGTTTTCCTGGAGGTTGCTTTGCTGCCAACAACAGCGCTGGGAGTTCAACTGGGAACGGATTCACCCTTGGCGAGTTTGAAAGCATTTCACATGGCTCTGTCCCTGCTCAGAGTGGAGCAAAATCAGCGTTGGAAAAGATTTTGTATTTAGACATCACCATTTTGACAAGCTGAATTGCAGGGTGTTTGTTAGCATAGCTTGGAGTATTACAGGAAGAATTTTTCAGATAAACAGACCAACTAAGTGTCTTTTGTGTGAAACATCCTTTTTTTTTTTTTTTAACTGTTTTTCTCTTTTTTAACTGTTCATTCAGTCTCTCGATAATTCATCAGATTCAGCCATTCCTGGAAGATGCTGGTGTGAGATACTGCTGAGAGCCAGTGAGCACAGAGGGATGCAGCCCCTCCGTCTGGCAATTTGTGGGGTATTGATGCCCATAATGCTGTATTAATCCTATATTCATGCAGTTTAGAACAGTTTTGCTTATCTTTAGTAAGAAGATGCTAAATATCTGAGACTTTGGGGTTTTGTAGCCTTATACTGCAGTACTGCTACCTTGTAGGAAGGCTTGTGAGTCCTTGCAGTGCACACAGGTGTGGCCGTGCACCCCACGGGGCTTCCCAGAGGGCTGCACACCATGTTCGCCCGTGGCTCAGCCCCATGGGTGGGTCCCCATCAGCATCCCCAAGCCTGGGAGGAGTCCTTCCTGCTCTGTGTTTGCCTGTGTGCTCTGGAAAGCCAAAGAAAACAATTTGAATTGCTGCTTGCTCTTGCTGTAAGGACAAAACTCTTCTATTGTGGTTTCCTCTGTAATCCCAAGAAGTGATGTCTCTTTGTCCTTGCAGGTACTTCGCACAGCAGGATCTTTGTCCGTATTGAGGTCTCCCAGGTGCAATAATAATACAAAATAATGGTGATAAAACCAGCTTGACACTACGAGGACTTTTCGTTTGCAGACAAGAGGCAGCCCAGGGATGCTGTCAGCCATCCAGGCAGCCCTGGAAGAGATGCGATCCCCTACAGATGCCACAAGCATGTGCTTTAGAAACAGTTTATGAACATGGAAAGCATACAGTAATTATAAAAGAGTTTCTCTGTAATTAATTACAGTAGGTAATTAGAGCCCCTGCTGTCACTGACTGTTCAGACCTGAGAAGTCAGGGAGCGATGGGCAGTGAGTAGGACAGGGCTTCACAAGGGGTGTGCTGTGTTCAAAAGGCTGTCGTTTCCCAGCAGAAGTGCAGAATTAATGGACATAAGAGATGCACACGAAGTGTCCATGGGATCTGCGTAAAGCGTTTGATCCAACGTCATGGGTGCTCGTATTTAAATGTGAACGTGAGTGTTGGAGCAGGAGCTTCCTCGCTGCCTGTGCTGCAAATGAGGGGCAGTGGGAAATGCCTGGAGTTGCTGGGGCGGCTTCTGCAGGGAGCTTCAAAGCCTGATGCTGCTGAACCTCCCCCACGTTTAAGAGGTGATAAATAGCATATTAATTCCCTTTTCAGATGGCACTTAATTGGGAGGAGCTGCAAGTGGTGGATAGTGAACTGATGTAAAAAGCTGTAAGCAGAAAAGAAGGGGGGGGAAAAAAAAGGGGGCAGGAAATAGCAAAATGAGATTCAGGCACTGTGCTTCTTCCTCTTTCCATCAGTAATCCATCTCTTCTTGACCTGTGCCTGCTACACATCTTCTCTTCCTTTTGTATGTAAAAATGTTCTGTTTTGAGACAACAAGCAGTCCACGGAGTGCTGTGACTCAGCCTTAGAAAAAAAAACAGGCTGTGGCTGCCTTCTTGCTCACCACCGCTAACCAGTGAGTCCGGAGTCGCAGCACACACCAAACCCCTCCAGATTAAGGCTGGTTCGTATGTTTGTCTTTGAGCACAGCATTCAGCCTGGGAAACAGGCGACAGAGCTCCGCGCTCGCCAAGCTGCTTGTGTGAAATCCCATCCGCTCAGCAGGCAGAGCCTGGGAGGTGCTGGGACAGTTGTCACCACCCCGCCTGAGCATCCCAGGGCAAGGAGTTGTCCCCTGGCTCCAGCCTGGGCTCTGTCCCCTGCCCTGTGCAGCGAAGAGGCCATGGCTCTTTCTGATCTGAGCCATGCTGTGGCTGGTCAGTGCCCAGGGGCTAATCCTGACATCGCTGCTCGGCTGGTTGTGGCAGTTCGGAGCTTTGGAGGACACCGGGATGCCCCAGCATCCCTTCAGTGCCTGGCCATGGCACTGGTGGCTCCTGGACCGGAGGGGAGGGGAGCTGTGCTGCTTCCTGGGATTTGTCTCCTTGTGCTTTTTAATCATTATTTTATTAAAGGTGTAGATGTGGTGTCATCAGATAACTTCTCGAGGATGCTCTGCCAGTCTTGTACAGCCTTATTATTTTCAATATTGTAGCACTGCGAGTTTATTTTGCTGGGAACGTTCAGGTATCGATTCGCAGATTCTTTTGTTACCTGTATCAGAGAGAAAGTCCCTTCCTCACTCTCCTGCGCTGCAACAAAGACCAAAGAAAGGTAGATGTTATCTGACGCTCTCTCAGACACCAAGGTGATTTCCGAGAAGTGTGAAGCCAGTCTCTGACTTGTAACGGTGGTTCGTTTTCACACTGAATAGGTTTTTTTTTTTTCAATGGCAAATGAGGATGCTTGCTTGGGGAGAGAGCGGACAGGAGGATGGGAAGGAGCAGGGGCCGAGGGGCTGCCTTGGGTGCTGGAGCACCCTGTTTCTGCTTGCAGAAGGCATCCCAGAGCGACGTTCCTCTGCTGCCGGGGACAGAGCGGAGCAGGAGGGTGTTTATGGAGGGGCACAACCTCGTGTCTGTGTCGTGCTGCTCTTGTGGGCGGGTCGATGGACTGCAGCTCGAGTTGGAGGAGGGCAGGAGAAGGGGAAGCGTAGTGAGATATTACAGATCTCTGTATGAGGTTTGCACGTATATGTATGGTGTGAAACTTCCCCCGTTACTTTTAGTGCCTTCTTATTGCTGTATGTTGAGTCGGGGCTCTGCCTCATCCCCATGCGGAGATGCAAAACCAGATGCCAGCGGCGGCCAGCACTAAATGGAGTGACGTACTGGAAAGGTGCTGGGCAGGACTGCACCTTTCTTGTTTAGTGGGGAAACGCAGCTGGCTGTTTGATCCTTGTCTAGAAAAGGAGAGAGGGGCTTGCCTGGATACCATTATGCGACACAGCTTCAGCACAGCAGCTCTCTGCTTTTAGTTACTCTGCGTATACCATGCCTGATTCTTCCCTTAGCTGCATGTGCGGTGGAAGCGTGTTGTGTTTTCCATTTGTTTATTTATTTATAGTCTTGTTTTCAGCCACTGCAAAACTTGATATAGGTACAGAGCTTCAGAAACGTACACATAACAGAATAATAGATAACTGTGATTTGGTTACAAGGCAATAATTTAAACCGACAGGTTTAGCTGATAACATAAAACACAAGAGAGAAATAGGATCAGTTTATAAATGTCAGCAGAACCCCTGAGAGTGAGTTGCTGCCTTGAAGCTGACTCTGGTGCAGTTACTCCATCTAATATATTATAAGGAGAAATAAACGGATGTCTGAAAAATCTGGCTGTCCAAGATTAAAAGAATAGGGCTATAAATTAAATTCTTCCTCTGTGTCACTTTAAGCAACTTTCAAGACAGACGGGACTCATCCAAACATGACGAATGCTCATGCACTAGGAGGACCTCCGAAACCCGGCACGTTTTTAGCATGCTGGCGCTCTCCTCGTGTCCGGCCTCGGCAGCACGTTGCCATCAGGGGACACTGGGCAGCCTGGTTAAAGCCGGTGGGCTTTTCCTGGACCGATTGCCCTTGGGCAAGCGGAGCAAACCCTGACTAATGCAATTGTGCGCATTCAGATCGTTTAAATTATGGTCTAAAAAATTCCAAGTACAGGCTTTGTGCTGGGTGTGAAGAACACAGACGGGATGTGGGGGAAGGAGTTTGCCGGCTTCCTCCTTCAGCAGCTCTAGCCTTTTCTGCGGGTTCACAGAGGGGTTTTCACGCTTTAGGCAGCTATTTCTACTCACTGGTTAGGTGATTCAGAGCCGGGAAATTAATTAAATGGAAGCTCTTCCTTCCCTGTCTGAGGAACGAGACAGTGGGACAGGATGAGATGTGGCAGTTGGAGGATTTTGAGATGTCTGGAAAGTAAGGCTGTTCAGGAACAGCGTAATTCAGTACTCAGGCGTGCAGTGTGTACCTGTTTGGGTAATCACCTTTTATTTTTCTAAGGTATCAAGCAGAAGAAAGGTCAGAAAATCGCTTCAATATAAAATTGTTAGTTTTTAATTGAGTTTTGGTTCGCAAATGCAACTTAATACAAACAATAAGTAAAAATGAATTCCTCTAGGAAAAAAAAGCTATTAAGAATATGATTCTGTATCAACAGAACGATAAGCTGTGTAATTGCTTACATATGTATAGCTCCGGTGCATGCTCCTAGTTGTTGAATAGTATCAAATTATAGGAATCAAAGAGAATCAACTAGTTTTAAGAGAAATGTCTAGAAGCTACATACTGAAACAAGATTGAAATTCAGGATTTCCAGCTTGCTCATTTAAATCAGCAATTTTAATCACATTATTCAAGTCAACCCACCCTGAAACACACTTTATGAATAATACTTAAAAATATCCCAAGCTGAACAAGACCGAAGACCTCATCCCGTCTCAAACATCTGGAATATTTTAAGCGACTGTGTGAATCTTTTTACTGAAAACAGAGATGTCTTTCTTGGCTTATTTAGTAAGGCAATATGTTTGTCCTGCTGTGGCATGAACCTGTGCTGCTGTGCACAGTGGCAAGAAGAAATTCCTGCAGCAATGAATGCCGTTTAAATCCATCGGAGCTGAGATTTCTGCTCTGGGATTTGGACAGTCTTAGTCAAATTTCGTTTAGGAAAGTGTGAAGCAGCAGAAGTAGAAAGGTTCGTGTCTCCTCTGATGGCAACGTCCTTAATTCAGTCATGCTGGGTTTGTGAGCTCGTGCGCGCCGGGGTTCAGATTCGCTTTTGTTTACTGCTCGCTGAAAATAGAAACTGGGAGGACTGGTCACATGGGAGTCATCCAGCACTACTGAAGGCTGCTCCGTTGCTTTGCCTTTTTATGTTTCTTTTAAGTAAAGCCCGTCAGCCTTGTTCCTCTCCCCTGGCAACAGAGTGAGCTAATGTGGCCAGATGCACCAGCAACATGAAAGCCGGAATACACTGTACTGTCGTAACGGGGGCATTTATTTCTGGCTGCATTTGACAAATCAGGAACTGCTTGAGCAGATGCTGTGGTTGCAACCTGGGTCGCCCGAGTGCTTTTGACCCAGTGAGGGGAGCTGCTCGCTTGGGAATGGGAAGGACCTGGCTTTTGCCTTGCTTTCTCCTCAACTAAGTGATGGTCAGGCCCGTGGAGGAAGAAGACATCCTGTATGTTCAGCACGTAATGCCATTTTATACCTTTTTGTCTTGCTGGCAGTCCCCTGCCTCGATGCCTCTTGAAAAACCGAAGAGGAGGTGTTGTCCTTCCGTGGAGATCTTCAAACTCCTTTTCAGCTGGCACATCCTGGCTGCATGGCCTGCGAGGGGAACAGCTCGGCTGTCACAGCACACTGCTGCAGTGCTTACCTTTTGAAAATGGGAAAATGCTCCTCTCTACACAGACACGTGGGTTAAAGCTCCCAAGAATAACAAGTAAAGGAGTGGTAGAACAGTTGGGTCATGAGGCTCGCCCGTGGGACGTGTGCCCTCTGCACCTGCGTGCGGGGAGGCGTATTTAGCCTGTCTTTGCATGGTTTAGGATAGGTAATCACATCGGTCCCTTTGCGTATCAAACCAGTGCAACATCCTACTGAAAGGATATGGTGGAGAGAAGGAGTAGCTATTAGAAATGCACCCAGAAATCCTCCAAATTGGATTTCGCTGGGTTTTATAAATGCATTTGTACCTGCTGCATGGCTTTAGGCTTTGAAATGTTTTTATCTGAATTGTGACAAACATTCGGGTCTTATGTAGGAAGCATCACAGCCTTTGATCAGCGAAATGTCTTTTTGGTATTCAATAGATGGAATCAATCTGGTGGTTCCCTAGATTAGAGGATTTTGTGTATGAGAACATGTATTTATTGTACAAAATAATTATCCTTGTCTTCGCTTTCCTTTGATAGGAGATGCTACCTGTCTCCTACGTGCTGTGTTGGTTTATTCTAGACATCTTTTTAGCTAAAAGGAAACAAAGGAAAGACTAAAGAGGGAATCCTCATGGAGAAGAAGATGAGCAGCTGTGTGTCTGTCTGTGTACTTCTGGGTGTGCGCAGCTGAGATCTCCATATTCATTCAGCTGTGGTCCTGCTTTCTTAAGCAGGCAAATCTCTTGCATTAAAAGGAGAGGAAGCAAAATGAAGATGAAGCAACCAGGTAGTGCCATCTCTCCATCCTGTGCCACAGCTGGCCATCGTGATGTGTTTGTGGTGAATTGTGACCAAGAAAAAAACACTCCAAATTTCCCATCTGTTGTGCATTTAAAAGCAAAGCTTAATGTATTCCATGTATTTTTGTTGGCAGGTAGTAGTGATCAGTTATTCCTTTTAATACAATATTTCCAAACCAGCACAACCTCGCATCGGTACACTTGATATTCAGCACACCAGGCTGTACTCTGATGTATGCTTTGATTTTATTTTGGCAGCTGTGTTTTATGCTGTCTACCCATATTCAGGAGTCTGTTCCCCTTTCTCCGAATAGTCTCAAAATCCACTCCTGGTGTAGGTTTTTAATGCTTGCTTAGGAATTGGCATGTAAGGTCAGCGTGGCATTTCTGCAAGGTTAAAATGGCACTTGTGTCACAAGGACCTTGCTGGAGGGTTGAGTGCCTAGCGGTGAATAGCCTGCTCTCTCTCACAGTGCAGGATGAGGGTTTTTTGTGTGGCTGTTTCGAGCAGGAGTGTGTGACTTCAGCTCACCCTTTGTGTGCAAACCTGCAGTAGTGCACGTGGCCTAAAATAATCTGACCTTTGTTTGTAGGTCAAGCCGTTCCTGCAGGGTCACACGTACGATTAAATCTGCAGACGGGAGACAGAGAAGCCCGGCTTCCAGACAGTGAAAATGGAAAAAGTGACATGAAAGAAGAGAAAAGAAGAAAAAGGTACAGTGATGCAAAGCACCTGTCTTCTTGCTGCACAGAGCTGGAAGGACTACAGGTTTCATGTCTTTTATTAGCAGCCAGGTTCCCTGGTGCACTCAATTGCTGTGTCTTCTGGAGACTTAATTGCTGGTTTATGGGTTCAGCAGTGCTGAAAGCTGGCCCCCATCCATGGGCATCCCTTTGGGTGGTGGTACAAGTGCCCTGAGTGGGTATTCAGAGACATCTGCATGGCTTCTTGTGCCATGATGCCAAAACTAGATTTGCAGTGTGGCTTCTCTGAATGATATTTATTCCTTTGAAATATATGCAGCAGTCAGTCTGAAACTACTTTCTAAGCTTAAACCATCAGAGCAGCTCTGAGGGGTTTCGTTTGTGTTGACCTGAGCCCGGTACAGTATGGTTTTAACTTGATGCTGTCGGGATGGTTGCAGCATTCATTTACGCACGAGTTACTGCTGATGTTCTCCTTAGATCGCACAGCCTTCCCTGCACCCAGGTTTGTGTTAAAAGTTTCTCTCGTGCCAACTTTCCCCTTGGCACACTGTTAACAAAGACAGGTTCAGTTACTGTGGGGAAGTTTCTTTCCTAAAGTGCAGGGGATTTGCCATTGTGTTTGCCATTGCAAATGGCATTTCCCTTGCTGCCCCTAGCTCCTCTTGTTTGGTGTATGGAGAAGCTCATCACGATGCCTCAACGGTTGGCTTTCCTTTTTTTCTGTACAAGAGTGTTTATGGCTCAGATAAGTTCCCTGAGCTAATGAGATCAATGTGAAGAGCAACACAATGTTTTTGTTTGCTTGTTTATTTTAACGTTTCTGTGAAATTTCTGATTGAACTTACCCTTGCTGTAACTTTGTGTATGGTGATCATCAGAACTTCAGCTGTGCATCTCTGCATTGAAGCTTGCAATTCCTTAGCAACGATCTAGTGACACAGTGGTGCTTTTTCCTTTTTTCATATGAAACATTTCCTGTTTTTTTCTGTATTCCTACATGAAAGCAGAGACATAAATTAATCAGCAATTTTTGCTCTGTTAGGGCTTGAGATTTGAGACGTGCAGATTTGTCAGGGTGAGGTGTCTGCAAACCATACACAAAATACAGCACTGGGACTAACCTTTTGTTGAGTGTGGAGTTTTTCCAGTATGTTCTAAGTGAGATATGTGGTAATCTAGCGCTCTTAGCTCTTTTTCCCCCGATATTATCAATTGCTAATATATTACAATGAAAATATTACAGATAAAATTGTTCTCTTGTATAATGTTTTGTTTTGTTTTCTCTGCAAGGCTGGACATAATGGATATTGACTCAAGTTCATTCACATCCCAGGAGCTCAAAAAGGCGTTGGCTAAAATGAAGGAAAGTGAGAAGGCAGAAAGAATGGTAAAGACAGTTCCCTGTTTCTAAAACAATGCATGCTATGCTTATGCAAATGCCCTATGTAGCATGTCTTGGAAATACGATGGTTAAAGCAATTACTGGGGAAAACACTGTACAGACTAATCTTCTGATGTATATGGACCTAAAATACCTTTGCTACCCTGTCAGTGATAAAGTTCCCTGGGAAACTCTCACCTCTTTTTGCATTAATCCTGGGTTTTCTGTGAAAATGGAGAACTTGTGTTCAGATCCATTTTATTCATTTCAAACTTAGAAGCCATGTTTTGCAAGCTGCTTATAATTACTTAAGTATATTCTCACATGTCACAGTGTTTGCTGGTAATAATTATCCCATGGGCTGTCAGTGGGAGGGAGCTGCAGTGATGGAGTGGGCTGGGATCAGTGGTTTGGCAACAGATCATCCATCAGACGATGGTGCATCCTGGTCTTTATTCAAGTGAGTGGGATCTCACCTAGCAAACCAGACGCACAGTGTCCACATACCCATCCTCACGAGCCATTCAGCCATCAGATTTCTTATGGCCTTTCTTGGTATACCAATGCTAACGTGAAATTGTGGGATCTTTCCTGTGAACCCAGAGCAGGTGCAGTCAGTAAGCTCTCCGACGTGATGCTGCTCCCCTGAGTTTTCTGTTTGGATACCAGTGTGATTAGATGTGAACTACTGATGCAGAAAAGTTACTTGCAGGCACTTGTGTGAACCCACGGGCTGATTTCCTTTCCATTGTTTGCATTGTGCTTTTATCCATTGTTTTGATTTATTTGTTCAACTGCCACTTGGTTCACAAAGGTATCTGCAACTTCCCTCCCCAAATGGATTTCAGTGTGATGGTGTTTGTAAAGGAAGCTACTTGCTGTTCACTGTCCTCATTAGAGTGAGGAAGTACAAAAAGTGCAGCTAAGGCTCTTCTGTTTTGGATTCAGTGATGGTGACAAGCCACTGGATGTAGCATCCCCTGCCACTGGCGCACTTGGATCCAGAAGTGGTCTTACGTTTTTTTTCCTTCTCCACTTAGAAATATTTCCTTAGGCCCTAGCTCCTCCTGCTGCCTTGAAGTTGAAGGAAAATTGAGGTGGGAATCATGGCAATAGTCTTTGTCCCAGAAAATCTTTCCTCTGTTTGACATCAGGGCAGTGTTTTGCTTTCTGTAAGATTATTTATGCAGCAGTCAGCATTACTGATAGCAGGACTTCTTGAAATGAGTGTCATTTAAATGCAAAAATTAGTGATACTCTATTATGTGAAAATAAGCCATATTTAAAAAAAAACTGTTAGAACAGCTATCGTCCCAGCAATTGGGCTAAAAACAGCTATATCTAATGGACCTAAAGTACTCTATTTAAAATCACTCCTGCAGGGAGCAAATTCATCCTTGAAGTAACTATGTCAAAGTAAATTGAGTTACACCAAGCATGCTCCTGTATATGCTGTTGCAAAAGCAATTCCTTTGGTGTGGTCGGAGTGGGGATAGCATTCTGTATCTCTGTGCAGTTCCTATAGTAATTAGGCCAGCAGTCATTAGCACAGATTGTACAGCTGCCATTAGATTGCCAGTGCTTTTACTTCCATCGCTCTTTCTTGCTTCCTCCTGCTCTTGGGCAGCCCATCTTCTGTCTGGCCTCTCTGCTTTCTCCGTCCTCATGCAGCAGCAGACTCTGCCCCTGCTTGTTCCAGTGTCACCAGTGCTGCTGCTGGAGGATTGGTCTCTGCTGGCTCTGGGGCGCTCAGATCTCTGGCAGAGCCTTCTCCTTCCCTGCTGCATGCCTTTCCACAGCTCTTGGTTCATCGAAGCCCTTAGGGTGCTGTTTGTACAAGCAACACTGCAAAATGAGCGCTGTCCTGGCAGAGGCTCGTGGCACAGCACTTCAGCTGCCTCCCCTCTTGTCGCTGGTCCTTGCGCTCTGCTTTCTGACAGCATCAGTCTTCTGGCCCCGATGGAGAGCACGTACCTTTCCTCGGGAGAGAAAGTGATTTGGAAATGCGTTAAGTGACTGGGATGGTGAAAGCTGCTTTGTACCCATCCAAGGAGATCTCAATGTCACTGCTGGCTGGGCATGGACTCAGTGGATAATTCAGGTTGAGAGTGACTTCTGGAGGTCTCTGGTCCAACCTCCAGCTCCACACAGGGTCAACTGTGAGATTAGAGGAGGTTGCCTAGGGCTTTATGCAGTCAGATCTTGAAAACATCCACATACAGTCAAACTGAGACCGGCAGGGCTTGCTGCCTCTCTGCTCCATGTTGTTTTGGAAAGTGTATAGAGTATAAATGACGTACAAAGCATTAGGTGCAGGCTAAGCTGCTTGGGGAATGCATGCTGGTACCCAAGAGCTGTATTTTACGCACAACTGGGTTCCTGGGGTTCTCAGAAGTGCCAAAACACCCAGCAGGCTGCTCCGCTCCTCTTGGGCTGGACTCAGATGGGTGAGCGTTGCACAGCACAGTGTTGCAGCGTGAGCCTCTGGGTGTCCAGGCTGCCGAGCGCAGTCCACAGCCCTGAGCTCTGAACCAGCGATGGCACGTCAGACAGCAGAGCGAGCTGCCCAGTCTGCACCTGGGCAGGTGTCCTCTCCCATGTCTTCAGGTCCAGCACCCTCTCCCAGGGCACCTCTCAGCTCTGCCCCTGCAGCCCTGACACACAGTGGTAAATCCAAGACGGCCAGGTTCCCCTTGTACGTCTGGGGCTGGGGTTGCTTGCTTTATCACCTGCCTTCATATCTGGTTTCCTCCTGCTGCTTTCAAGGCTCATGAGGAAGAGGTGAGGAAGAAATTCCGTCCCATAGAGCAGCTGAAGGAGGAGTTTGAAAAGCTGAACGTGAAGATGGAGACGGATTATGAAATCATGGATAAGTTAATCAGCAAATTTAACAGCTCTGCTTCCACACTGGATGAAAAAGTAGCAGCGCTTTATGATCTTGAATATTATGTTCACCAGGTAACAAAAATTCATTTGTAACTACCATGTAAAATCCAGGGACTATAGTATTATAAACGTGGTTTTATTTTTCTTATCAGTATCAGGTAATACAAATTACTTAATTAGCATAATCCTGGGACAATAACAGATAGCAGAGGGCTACTGCAGGCTTACTTTTTATCTGAGTTTGAATAAATCATCACTTGTAGCAGTAGCAAGCAGTTTCCTAGGGGTTAGTGTTGCTTGATTTGTTGTCTGTTCTCAGGCTTTTTTTCTTGTCCTTTTTCTTCTTTTACATACTTGTTAATGTTATGAAAATGGGTTTTATCTGCCACTTTCTGGGTAAGTATAGTGGTGGCTGCTAAAAAAAATTTAAAAAATATTTATTTTCTTGCTTCTTCCATGGAAAGCATCTGTGGCTGCAGGTAGGTCCCCTTAGGCCAGTTTATAGAGAATGTCTTCATACCAGGAAAGATGGCAGACACCCAAAAGCCTGCATTTTGTCTTGGTGTGAGTAAGAAATGGCCTGCAGAGCCTCTCTCACAGCTGGGCTGATGGCAGAAATGACTGAAGGCTCAGGCAAATGGCCAGTTGCTGAGCATCAGCTGAGCCATGGTAATTGACTGTGCGTGAGGTTGAATATATCCCAAGATCTCTCTTCGTCTGGTTTATGCTCGCACTTCCCCCAGCCAGATCTATCTTGCTCAGCTGTAAGCTCACCCATTTTTAACTCTGGTTTGCTGCAGGCTCTGGGCATGCTGCTCTCCTCCATTGTTCTTGGTGGCTTCTCAGGCTGCAGCAGTTCGGTCGTGTGTCTGGGCATCAAGGCTGTGTTCAGCCTCCTGGGAAAGGATGGGGCTTCTCCTTGCCCGGCGACTGGGAAGGACTGGAGCAGACTGGGAGAGTTTCCCCTGTCACTCTCAGTGACTTTATCATTTCAGAGAGTGTGTGAGAACTCTCGAGAGGTGACAGTGCAAGACCTTTCACTGGAATGGCATTTCTTAAAAACAAACAAACAAACCTATTTTTGGGGGGGAAGTTAGCTGAAGGAATGAGCTGCTGAGAATGGAGTCCCATGTTCCAGCTAATAGAAGCATTATTTCTAGGGCTCTTTGTCTTGCCTTTCCATGTGTAGTCTGTCATGCACATGCAGAGGCTTCCTTGCTGTTTGTTCCCAATGCTTTTGTTTCACTGATGGCATCTGTGTGACTCAGAGAAGAAGTGTGAACAATGGGTTCCCTAAGAGCTTCATATTTATACTCAGGGCTAATTCTGTCTGGTTAAGGGTTCCAGAGCATCAGGCCCGCATGCTAAAAAGCAACCCCAGAACCACAGTGGGATGCTTTGGATTCTAGCACAGTTTTCTGGATTATTCCAGCATAAAATCCTGCCCATTTGTGGCACAGGATGGGGCGAACAATTTCAGACCAGCAAGATTAGCAGGGAAATGATCCCCACTCCCCACGCAGGGACCGGAGCATCAAAGAGAACCGCATCCAGCATCAAATGGGTCAGAAGGGGAAATGGCAGGGAGGCTGGCACGGAGCATAGAGGACTCCTTTGTGCATCGATCACAACGTTGCTCTGTGCCTGCGCTGTCGGGGCAGATGGCTGGGCAGCACCTTCTCATCAGGCGGGAAGCTGATAAGAAATATGACTTGTCTGTAAGCCAGCATGGTTTTTCCTTCTTTTTCTTCTTCCAGCGAGTTGAACGCGTCCAGAGCATTATCTCCGCTTGGTACTGAGTTCAGCAGCACTGGCTTGATGTGATTACTGAACAGCAGCCAAATATGCTTGTGCCGCATAGCACTGGGAGGACCCCACTGGTCAGGAGTCCTCTGCGGTGCCATGCCACTGGAGGCGGTGGGACATTGCAGGCGTGGGTGGCCTGGGACAGCCAGGCTGTGGGCAACTGCATGGGGGACCGGTGGCAACGTGCCACTGCTTTTGCTGATCATTCGTCTCCCAAAGTGCCTGTTGAGTGGGACGCGTCACACCCTGCAGGGTTTGCAAGCGAAGGGTCATGCTCGGTTCCGCGGCGCGGACGCGGGCATCCTGGACGTGAAGCGGCCGAGCTCGCCGTGAGGGAGCGGAGGGGAGCCGCGGCTGGGGGATGAGCAGGGGAGTGATGCTCTCCTGCTCCTGGAGAGTCAGCCCAAGGGCTCTGCGTTTGCTCAGCTTTGGGTTGCCAGCTCTGGTTTGCTTCTCGTCAGTCAGGATTCAAGTTGGCGTGTTTGGGAGCCCGTCTTGGAGGAAGAGCAGGAAGGTTTGGCTTCCTAAGTTATCTGTAATGCATAAAAACCAAATGCAAATGCGAAGAGGCCAGGGCATAACTCATTTATAAACAGAGTTCACGGTGCTTGCACAGCAGTGTGTGGAGCCAAGCCCCGCTCTCATGCTTTGCAGGCTCTTTCTCTCAATTATTTACTCTCCTTATCTTTCTCTCTTCTCTCCTCTGACATGCTACACCATTTCTCACTGCTAATTTCCTCTCCATCGCTGGTGGTTGACATGCTGCTTTTCCTCACTCTCATTTTCTAACATTTTCTCTCTCATCTCCCCTCCCCATTTTCTTTCTCCTCCAATTTGAAGGCGCTCCCTGAGTAACTGCTGTCATATTTGCTCTTCTCCAATCCCTCTCCTCTCCAACCTTGCCTGTGTACTTTACTCAAGAGCTCTTTTGATCTTTGCCTTTCTTCCGTGCTGCTTTCAGTGGACTGAAGTGAGGCGCAGGCAGGCTGCCTCACAGCATCCTCCGCTCCCCAGAGAGGTTAATACCTTCAAGTTGTTGGGTTTGGGGCTTGTGTTGTGTTTTTTGGTGTTTTTTTTTTTTTTTAATGGTGAGGGAAGGAGCTCTCACAAGAGACTCTAGCGAAGGAAAAAATGCAGTTTAAAAAACGAACACATCTTCAAAATAAGCTTTACAGTGCAATTTATATTCTGCGGTCGAGGTCTCTCGCTGGCACTGTTGCTGCCCTGCAGGACTCTGTTCCCGATGAGGATACAGTGACGGTTGGTTTTAGCACGACTGATGCTGGATGCAAACTCTGTGGCACAGCATTCCCTTATAGACAGGCACCATGTAGCCTGACGAGGCTGTTCCCTCCTGAGCAGACGTAAACGTCCAATTCTAGCCTTCAAACAGCCTCGGTTTTTACAGTTTGAGCGATAAAAGCCCCCGCTGGTAGATGAATTTAGGTTGCTGCATCTATTTCTGTGTAGACAAAGATGGACCTGCAGAAAGGTAAGAGGTCTGGCAGATCCAGTTTATAGGGACGGTTAAAAGTAGGATCTGAAAGGATCAAAAAGCTGCTGCAAATCCTGAATGAGCTACAGCAAAGCCACAGAGATCATCTTTCTGTTACCGGCTTTGCAGAGGGACAGCAAGTGGCAGGTATTGTCCCGTTGGGGAGAACAGATGAGCTATAGCTCCCCAGTTCGTGCTTTGGTAAAGACAAACCTGTAGGACATAAAACTAAGTAGTTTCTTCATTCTCTTGGGTGTCTAAACCATCTGACTTATGGCCAATTTTGGTGAAGGTACATGGTCAAGATAAAAATAGCGCTAAGCATGAAATCACTGTCGACTTGAAAGAGTATTCAAATGTGGAAATGGTGTGTTAGTCTGACATATTCTGCATGCTTTGTGTGTTAATTCTTTTCTACCCTGTCAGTTCAGCCCTCTCACTAAAATCAGGGAGGTCGTTTTGCCCAGCTATTCTCATTTTTATGTTCTATTTCCATCCACCAACATGTGCTGTTGTCTTCCTGTCGTTTGAAAAAGAGAAATGTTGAAATTCTAAAAACAAATTATTTGCACAAACAGTTCTGAAAATTTGTCAGAGATTTCCTTTTAAGCTGCAAAAAAAAAGCCTTTAAAAACAAAATGCATCGACTTGACTTTGGACTGAATTTTGTACTTGAAGCATTTTGTACTGTCTCTCTAAATTTTGTTTGCAAACCACTCAGAGACCTTTTCTAATTTTCTCCCTTAGAACAGATGTCCACTGTGATTTTTGTCTGGTTAGCCCCACGTCTGTTTAAAGTCAAAGAATGATGAATTTCCTGGAGGAATTCCCACTAATGCTTAAACTTTTCCCTAGTGGCAGTTAGTCCAATATTGTCGGATTTAGAAAAATCATTTTATAGGCTGCCCCAGGGAAAAGCTCCTTGCTGGTGCTTCCAAACAGGGGCTGGCTTCTTGCTTTTCACGTTTGCATGAAATTTTTGACCATGTTAGTGAGAAATGCCTAGAATAGCCCATGCACACCGCTGCAAGCAGAGGCGGTGCTGCTGATGGGCTCTTAAACATTTCTAACTCCTGGTGCTGCAATTAGAGCATTAATTAATTAATTGCATTTGCAAAACAGACAATTCCCTGGGTTCCCAGTAATGGCCTGCTCAGGGGAGAGAGCAGAGAATTTTCTTCTCTGACGTCACCAGATTTCCTGAATTACCGAAGCACGTGTCGAGGGAAGTTTTGATAGCTAATCAAAGTATCAGTGATGCCTTCTGCATCTGATAATAGCCACCTGTCAGTAGGCTGTGTTTCTGCAAACACGACGTCCGTTTCTCACCGGCAGTGTTGTATGAAACACCAGCCACGGTCGTTCTCCATTAATTTAGAATTGCTTTTAAAGCTCGGTGCTGGTTAGATGGGGAGGGATGAGATGATGCTCTTTCTGAAGCAGGGCGCCCTTGAATTGTTGAATTGAATCTTGAGGCCTGTGGCTGTGGGTTGTTTTGTACTGATGGGGATCTGCTCTCTCCCAGGTGGACAACGCGAAGGACTTCCTCTCCATGGGTGGACTCCAGCTCGTGATCGAGGGCTTGAACAGCACAGAGGCTGTCCTGAAGGAGCACGCTGCCTTCGTCCTGGGAGCTGCGCTCTCCAGGTGAGCTCTGTCTCCACCCAGACCAGATGGGTTAGGTGCTTCTCCTCAGCGCTCTGATTTATTTCTAATAGCCAGAGCTGGAAGCTTTTCTCGTCCAGCAACACTGAAGTTTCTTCTCTCCTACCTAGCCCTTTTCTTGCAGCCCTTCACTTCCCCCAGGCTTTTCTTCAGCACATCCTCACCCTGCTCATTAAACTTAGCCAGAAGTAATTCAGCGTGGAAATTATGATTGCTTTTTTCCTTGAGCTCCTCATTTTTACCAAATCCAAGAGGAATAATTCTTCCTCCTCTCCTATCCCCCAAGCAGCCCTTTCAGGGGGAAGATTCCAAGGATGATGCAGTTGTGAGCAGAGTGCTCCTTTCTCCCTCCTGTTCCTTGCTGTAAGGCTGCTTTGGGATAGTGAGATGCTGATTTCAGAAATATAGCAACTCCCATGGTCTTTGAAGGTTTTTTTAGCCCCAGGGACACATGCCTGTGACCTACAGGCATAACCAAAGTGGTTTCAATTAGACACAGGGTTAGAGGCTAATCTGGAGGATGTTTGTGATTCACTGGATGAGGGCTGTTGCCTGGAAGAGCCCAGTCCGCCTCGTACTGGGTGGGAATGTGTACCACTCAGGTGTACCGTGTGGGCAAAGTGGGTTTTATTGGCGCTCTTTTTGTTTTACGGGTGTCTGGGCTTTGTTGTGTGCATGGGTGTGTTGCACATTCACCTGCACAGAGACTTTAGAAATGCATTGGACAGACCCAGACTTCAAGGCCAGAAGTGCAGACTGAAGATTGAAAGTCAGGACCATTATATCTGCCTATTTCTATGCCTAAAAATATGATCACTTTCTCCACCATAATAAATTATTTATCACTTAGTCTAATATATAGCCTACAAATCTGCATTTCTTTTGCAATCTTATATACAGTGCAGTTGGTCTTCTGCATGCGTAAAATAATGTGGCTTCACTGACGGCAGCAGGTACCCTGATTTACACCAGGAAATGATCTAGCTCATGGTTTGAAACAGAGCTTGACTTATTGATCACAATAAGATACATTCCTTCACATCAGAAACACAGACCTGCTCGTCATATGCTGGCATATCTGAATATTTGAAACAACATTATAATTGTTTCCTTAGGATCTTTAATGGCATACAGATATTTAATTGTATGTTTCATAAAAAGAAAATCATGCAGAGGCTCTGGAAACATATAATGGCAGCCTACAAAATAAAAAGGGGCTATTAAATCCTATCTGTCCTGATTTAGCTAATGTGACGTGATCAAGGCTTGAGAAATTCATTGTCTGATGATATGAGCGTGTAGCAGTGGCTGATGAAACTAACCGTTTTGCATGGTATTCCTCACTTTACTGGAAATGCTTTCCTTTGGATAGAAACTGTATCTTTTCTAAAATGATAGTATTAAAAACACTCCTTTGGAAAGTTTTAAGCCTTTTTTCTTTAAAGGATGTTCTCACAGATGGTAGTTTTGAGTGGTTCAGATGATGTATTGTCTGAGAGCTCAGTTCCAAAATGTGAGGAATATTATGCTTGGGTTTTGGATTTGCTTTTTTCTCCTTGCTGTGCTTAAGCTTTCTCAGTAGACACCTACATGCCAACTCATCTGCTTTGTGCTAGCTGGTTAATTTGTTTGTTCGTACATTTTCTCAGGTTACTCCATGATCTGTTTAAACTGCCGGGGGCATTTCGAGCATTTCACGCTAAGCATTTTTGGTTGTGTTTTGTTCTTCAGAGGGGTTGTTATTTCCTTCCCTTGCAGTTGTTCTTAGGGGCCTCAGTCAGGTGGTAGGACTTCCCTGTAATGGCCCAGAGGTGCTGCAGCTTGCTGGGCTGTAGGGACATGATCTGATCTGTTCCAAAATGGCCCACGCTGGTATCGGGTCCTGTGCTGGATGCCGAGCCGTGCCTGGGCAAGAGGCAACAGCCTCCTGCTCGCCAAGTGGGTCTGTGGCCACCTCCCAGGTCTCTTCAAGTGAAAGCAGCCAGGTTGGCTCAGGCCAGCGGTATCAAGCTAAGCAAACCTTCCCAGAGAAAAACCAGATCATGATCATAGCAGCTCCTCAGCTCAGCCTGGGAGGTCGTTAGCACCTGGCATAGCTGAATCTGGAGGAGGTAGTTTGCCTGTGGCATTGTCTGTCAGCAAGTTGTGTTATGCAGGAGAAAACCACGGGACACTGAGTAGTCTCAGACCTGCGTGGGTCAGATCCAAAACTTTTTAATCAAAAAAATACTCAGGTTTTCTTCAGGTTTGCTTTGTCCGTAACAGTGATCAGATGGGTGTAGGCATGAAGCAGGTGAAGGACAGAGCAATCGGCTGCATCACCCAGGTCTTGCTCTGCTGTTCAGAGAGGACAGAGCTGTGTCCTCCTACAGCCCGGTGATTTCCCAAATTCACAGCCTAAAACTGAAACTCTAACTTCCACCCCCAGGCCTGTAACTTTCTCACTGCTGAATGACCTGCTGCAGGTGGGAGCTGGAGTTAGAGCTGTTCTTCCCTTGCTTCAGGCACTGGTTTCACAGTGAATTTAAGTGCAGCTGCTGTAGAATGGGTGGCAGCGCTGCTTCAGACCATGTCCCCAGCCCTGCCTGCATGCAGTCTGGCTGGGATCTGGCTCAGAGAACCGAAAACAGAGTTGGGATAAAATGGTTTTCAGGTGGATCAGCAACTTGAGCCAATGGGCCATGTAGCTGGCCAAGATGCTGAATCAGCAAAGGAGTAGGGAGGAGGAGGAGGAGAAGGCACAGCAGGGGCCGTTCAGGACTTCTTTGCCCTGATATTGGTCTCATATATTTGGCTTAAACTGGTCTTGAAAAGCAGACTTAGCACGGGGGAGTTTGGTCCCCGGGCAAAGGGTCCCAGGGCCTGGTTGCCCGGGTGGACGGACGCTGTCCTCCAGGCGCCCATCTGCCTCTGCTTGTGAGCCTCTGTCTTGGGAGAGGGTGACCTGCTATGGAAGAAATCAAGATTTCATCTTGTTTCTCTTCTTTGTCCTTCATTTTAGACATTTGGGTTTAATTGCTGAGTCTGTGACCAAATCAAACATCGTTCCATCTGGTAGAGTTTTCTGAGCAGTGCCCTTATTGCAACTCTGCAACCTCATCACAGTCTGACTGTTTTTAAACCTTTAACAAAATGTTTTCCATTCAGCAGTTTGCAAAAGTAAACTTCATTTGAACAATCCTCAAGTGCTCTGATTGCAAATAAAAGTTAAATGCACTAACAAAAATAATTGCTAGGCATGTGGGATTGTACGTTTAGGTATCCATAATTCACTAACAGTATATGCCAATACACAACATTATCTGGATTTTCAGTGATTGCATTAGCATAAAAGCATGTTAGCATTTATCCAGTGGTACTAACATTTAAATATATATAAAGTATGAAATATTAAGATACAGCATTTTGGAGACAAGTGAAACTACTGTCTGTAAAATGTTCTTGCATATTTCTGAAGGTACACTCCAGTATCTTCAGATGACAATCAGCATTCGCACCATTGGGTCCAAACATTGCAAAAATGTCAATGTTTTATGCAAAGAGGAGCTATATTAAGCTAAAAAGATTGCTGATGAGAGAAGTGTCTTCTGATGTCCTCTAAGCTATTTACAGGCAGCATCTTCCTTTGTTTGCCGCACAGCCAGGCCTCTGCGCGATTTGTATCTAGATGTTTCACAAGACTGGAAGTGTTAGCCAGGAAGGATTATGTTTGTGCTTAAAACCTCAATTTTTAAAAACTTTACCACTAGGAAACGTTTTTCCACACCAATAATTTGAACATTTTAATATTTTGTAATAAAAGGATTTTTGTAATCCGTTTAGAAGGGGAACAATAATTTATGTCAAATGCATTCTTGAAGCTTTATCCCAAATGCTCCCCATGTGCTTAGGGGTGAATTAGCAGTGAGGAAGGAGAGAAGCTAAGCCATGCGACCTGCGAGGCAAAGAGAAGCAGTTTGTATTTCATGGGGAGAGGACAGGGAGGGCAAAACGTGAGGTTTTGGCATGACCTAAGCGGGGAGCCAGAACCCAAGTTCTGTGCGAGCTGTGTAGTCGGGGACAGGATCTCAAACCAGTGGTCTGAACGTGTGTTTGCCGTATGTCCTAGCAGGGCACTGGGCAGTCCCCAGTGCAGCCTCTCTGGGCGGGAGACCTTCCAGCAAGCCCGAAGCTACTGGGATCTCACTGTTCCCCATTTTGGCCCTGAATGATAAAACAAATGTTATGACTTGGCAAGGGTTTGGGAGTAGACTCGTCACAGCTAGTAACCTGGGCATCGTCTTGCAACAGCCCGTAAGTTTCCCGGAGGTGTCTTGTGTCAGCCCAGTGCTTCTCTTATCCATTTCCCATGAGATTATAAACGCCTTGAAGTGTGACAACGTGCATCAGAAACATCCCAATAGCCATTATTCGTCTTACTCAGCCCCAAGACGTGTTTAGAGCTTGCACTGTTTTGACAAGGCAGAGACATAAAACATCTGCTCTCCAAGATGAGCCTAAAAGAAGAGCCCGGAGCGATGGGTCCGTTGCCTCCCCGCGCAGGGCAGCGCTGAGGTGTTCAAGTATTGCTCAGCACCACGATGTCTGGCTGTTCTCAGATTGGCTTCTGCCTCTTCATCTTCTTTTCTTCAGGAGGGAGGGGTGGGGGAATCCTATCCCTGCTGTCTCTGTGGATATTTTGGTGGTGTCCATTCTTCTAGTGCGTACGACTTCCATGTTTTGTCAGAGAAGTACCGGCTTCTTTCAGGATGTCTTTGGTGGGAATTTTTTCTTCTTGACAGAATTAATGATTTTGAATGAAGTCCAACTTCACAATGAAACTGGTTGACACTCGCTGCTGTTTAATATTAAGGTCCAGTGTTAAGCCATATAAACTCGGGAAAAGTAAAATTTAAGACCTTGCTTCAATTCTGTTGTATAAGGACATAACAATCTCCAGACAGAAAAATACATATAGTTAGCTTAACAAGCACTGTCCATACCCATTTATTTCAAATCCATCTTCATGTTTGTCCCTTCCTCCTCTGACTTCTCTTTTTACACCCTACAATCTTTTCCCATCTCTTTATTCATTTTGCTGTTTGTTTCAGTGTCCTTGTTTGACAACTTTGTGTGCTTGCCACCTTTCAGAGACAGTAATTCTAGCTGGACTTCCTGCCCACTGGTAATTTCTTGCTTTGTAGATTCTATTCTATTTTTATTTGAACTCCTGACTTGTGTGGAGTTAGCAGCCTCACTGCACTTAATTTGAAATTAATTTGATTGGGTCACCTCAATTTTTTCTGTAGCGATAATGAACTCAACCTATTTAGCCTTTCCCCATTATAAATAACCTTAACAAAAACTGCAGTGCGGTATAAAACTGTTTCATCATTATGGTTAATTACACAGAAGAATAAATCCCTAAACATTTTTCAGCGTCTGAAATATAACAAGGAAGTGTAATTAACAATTAAATAGTAAACTGCCATCCTTGTGCTCTCATGAAGACAGGGAGAGCAGACCCCAGGAGAAAAATCTAGAATCAAAGGTTTGCTTCTGTTTTCATTTTCCTGAATGCTTTGATAATTTAAATGCTGGGTAAATGCCGGGTTCTGGAAGCCGAGTGGGTGCAGCAGTGGAGGCTTGGGTGGACATCTAGGACGTCTTAGCCTACCCCAGCGAGATTGTTTTTAGGGTTGGGGATGTTTTTCACTTCTGTTAAATGTGGGAATTTTTCAGGTGTTTACCACATCCAGGGGTTTGGGTTGGGTTGCAGTGCTGGGTGGGGTGAGAGAGGAGGAAAGAGAGGTTCAGGAGTGCAAGTTCAGTTGCTGATGGCTGAAAGTGAAGTGTTTGGCCTCAGCTCACACTCCAACAGTGAGGAAACCTGCACAGTTTCCCTCCAGGCATCGCTGAGCTTTGCTCTTTCCAGGCTTGGGCAGGGCTGGAGTTTCCTCAGCACCAGGTACAGCTGTGTTTGTAAGTTATGGTGGGGCTCAGCCTGGACAGTGCAGGTGGTCTCATCCTCACACGTCTGTCACACGGAGGTGAGCGCTCCAGAGCCGTGCAGAGGCTCACCGTGCTGCTCGAGGTGGCCTGCCCTGAACGCACAGCTTGCAGGAGAGCTGGTGCTGCCTGGGGACACGGCAGCGATGGGAAAGCAGTGCTGGCTGGGCTGGGCAGCACCCTGCCTTTAGCGGAGAGGTTGGTGACACTACCTGCAGAAGAAACTCATCACAGCCAGGTCATGCGTTCTGTAAAACACATTATTTCTGTCTTCTCTCATTTAGTAAGCGCGTAATGTGTGGTCTCAGCTAAAGCAGTTGAGTTATTGTGGTTTACATTTAAAATATGCACTCAGACTGGTTACCTAATCACTTTCTGCAAAAAAACAGTGCTAACTTGCCGTTTCTCGGCGTTTCATCACTGGACGCAACATGTATTCCTTTGTCATTTCAGCCACTATTTATTCATCATCCATGTTCTCTGCTTATCCTTTTTACTACAGCCTCTGCACTCAGTTAATGGCTTCACAAGCTTCAAAGATTTTCCTACATAACACCTACGTTATTTTCCTGACCTGCTGTGACTTTTCCATGTCGCATGTTCCCTGCATTCCCTCCAAGTAATAGGTGCAAAATGCTCCACAAAGAAGAGGCATGTGTCTACTCTTTAATCACGTTGTGCAGGAGGCTGTAGCAGCCCGTCGTTAATGTGTTTTTAGAAGGGAGGTTGAGAAAGTGCATTGAATAGAACAAAGAAACAAAAAATGGGAGGAAGACGAACAATGGGAGCAAGAAATGCAGGATCTAGCCTCAATTACGTACCTGCTCTGAGCAGGGTTTGGGGTGGACAGAACTGACCCAGCGATTACATCAATTGTCTGAGCTTGTATAGGAGGATCTGGATCCCATCCCTTTCTTTGCAGGTCCTGCTGTGTGCACCCTCCTACCCCTTTCCTGATTGCTGCTTTTGTTGGATTTAATTGCTGGCAGGCTGTACGCAGCGAGCATGCAAAGGCAGATCCATCCAGGTTTGCAGTATGAATGGTAGAGGCAGGATCAGGCTTTTGGAGGGGTCGTGGGGGCCTGCCCGTAGCTCTCCTGGGATTCCAGGTGTCTTCGGGGGTTTAGCTCCAGTTTCTCGCCGGCCCTCTGTTGCTCCCCTGCTCTTCCCTTTGTGCCAAGGAGAGGAAGGCAGAGCTGATGGACCCAGAGCTTGCACAGGAGGCAAAATAACACAAGCCAGCAGCTGCAGGCTTTCGCAGCGCCTAAAACTGGCCCTTGCCTGTCCTGGTTGAAGACAGATCAAGTCTTAGCACGTGACCTCGATCTCAGGCTGGCATCTTCCAGCCTGCCTGTTTTGCACATACAGTGTTTTGATAGTTTTTCATCTTCTGTCTGTTGATGTGCTTTAAGATTCATTGAAACAGTCGGTTATTCATCCACCAAGACAGTTCCTCAGGTCTTCCACCAGATTGCTTCCAACCTCAGCCCCTTCAAGGCTCTCCAAGTGTTTGCATCGGGTAATGTTCTGCTGGGAGAAAAAACAACAGCTTACTGAAAATTATCCTTTTCTGAAGAAACTCATCATCGCTGTTGACTGCTTGCATCTTCCCTCAGGTGCTGACGTTTTGCATCTTCTTGTGAGCTGGATTTTGATCTGTGTCCTACTTCTGCTTGAAAGAAAATGTCCATTGGAGGCCCTGAGAGCTGCCTCGCGTGGTTTGGAAGGGGATGACTCTCTGGCTCGGCTGCCTGAGAAGCTGGGCAAACCTCTGAGTTCTGCCAGTCTCCTGGGGGCTGGACTGGTGGGCAGCCCCTGCCCCGCGGCCTGGAGCCATCGCCAGAATTTGAGAAACATTATTGCTGCTGCTGCCCACCGAGTCTTAGCCCCTTGACATCACTGCATGAGATCTGAATAGATCTGAAAACTAATTTGGTTCTCTGTACGTCACTTGTCCTTTCTGCTGCATTTAATGAGTTTCCAAGGTACTGCAGCCAGTTCCAGAAGGCAACCATCAAAGGATTGCGTCCTCGCTTCCGTGAGAAGCGCCTGGCTGTCCCTCCAGTGCGCTTGGTTCTCACAGATTCTCACTGGTATTGTCTCTTATGAATCTAACGTGGAGTGCATCATATAATTTCTTGCAACCATCCTTTCCAGACTCTCTCCTTTTTTAATTTTCTGAATGCCCTGAAAATAAGTAATGGGAAAGAGGAGTCTTCCAGCAGTCCCATGGTGTTAGCTGGAGCCCGCGCGATACGTGAGTCACGGTAAATGTCCTGTCCATCACACTGCTTCCCGCATGTTCATGACTGTTTCTCAGTCATTCCTGTCCTGATGCCTAGCTGTACCTCTTCAGTTCTGTTGTCCTGGAGCTGACCTGTGCATTTCAAGCATCCCTGCGTGTGTCTTGGCTATCACCAACGCGGTATCGCCTCTTTGCTTGGGAGAGGAACGAGTGAACGCGGTGCTGCTGCTTGGCTGATGGCTGGGAGACGATGGGCATAGCTCCACCGAGGCTGTTTCGAGGGACGGGCCGTTAATTGTTGGCTCCATCTGCCGAGATCAACGACGGGGGCTGTTGCTTTGTATAAACCACTAGATCAACACAGGAGCTGCCTTATTAAAGTGGACATGCAGGTCTGTCAGGTCGAAACGTGCCTGTGGCAGGATTTTGTGGAGGTAGGAATAGAAAACCCAGGGTGGTAACCGTACAGTAAAATGCAGAGGTTCTCCTAGCCTTAAGCAGTTAAAACTGCCATATGTGATGAAACGCAAGGGTTCTTGTTTTTTTTATCTATTCCTGCCAACGTAACGGAGTTGAAAAGGGTTTCTGGATTCTGGTCCATGCCTGGTGCAGCAGGGTGCTGGCTGCAGGAGTCTGGTCGGCTGCTGCACACGTGAGTGCTTCTGAGCTCCCTCTGCGTGCTCCCCAACCCCTCTGGAAGTGGACTGCAATACATTTCCATACATACTCTTGTAAGAAGAGCCTATAAATATGATTTCGGTGTGTTTGCATGTCTTGCACCACGCAGGAATTCACCTGTGTTGTTTTCCAAATTAATACCCTGCTGATCTTCTTATTTAACAAAATCTTTTTCCAAGCTGAGCACGGTAACGACCCTGAAATTTTTTCTGAAAAATGCTTTTTCTTCTCAGGCACTTCGTATTGAAATCTGTCTTAATTTCAGTTCAGCTAGTGTGTGAAAACACACAGTGCGGCTTTATTAGTCCCTGGAGGAATAAAGACAGATGGAGCCCAAAATGGAATTGGCATTAACTGAATCCTTCAAGAGTCGCATGGAGTCAGGGCTTGGTCCTGCCCAGTCAGCGTCCCGAGACCAGTTCAGCCGGTGTGAATCCCCACACGCGGGCTGAGGAGCTCGGTGCGACAAATACAGGTGTCACCTGGGGGGCTCCGTCCCGGGTTGTCCCCTGCAGGTCGCAGCATGGGACCTGAGATGGGTGCTGGTGCATGTTATGCCTGGAAGAGGGCATGGGGAGCTGGTAGAGCCGTGCCAGTGATGGGTAGAGGAACCGAAGGGCATGTCGGGGTCCCTGGCATGCGATGACGCACTTTAGTAATGAGCTGCTATTTCTGGTCTCGAGCTTCCCACAGCTGTGCATTCGTTGATGGCTCTTGTGCGAGTGCCGCGATGGAGAGCAGAGGTGGGAGGGGGAAGGTTTTGAAGGGTGTTCCAAGGAACTTGGGAGCGTGGAGGTGCAGAGGCAGCGTGTGGTTCCTGCGTGCTGGGGGCATCTGTGCTTTTGAAATGTGGAGGGTGGGTGCATCTGCCCCTGTAAAGGGGGTAGTTGAGGAGTACAAGGTGGTACTATCTGCATTGGCTTTGGTGCTAGCAGATGTTTCTGGAGTCTGTAGCCACACACTTCTAAAGCTTTTCTCACCTAGCTGCTGGAAAGGAGAAAGAAAATATGTTGCAGAAAGGTCTCTGCCTGAGGTCTTGGGAGCAAATCCTCCCCATGCAAACCAGCCTTACAGCTCAGCCCACGACCAGGCGTGCGTGGTCAGCAAGTTCTCAGCAGCTTCAGAGCTGGGGCGAAGCAGCAAGTGAAGGTAGAGTTGCTTTGCAAAGGCCAGAGCAGAGCAGGTCAGCACATGGAGCTGTCAGCATGTCCATTTGGAGAGGGTACAAGGGGGGCAGCGAAGTGCAGTGGTGGCTCCCCCAGGAGGTGGCCCCATTTCCCTCCCCATGGCTCAGTGCTCACAGCTCATCTCTGTGCACGGGGACCATGGGTTGTGCTGGCATGTGGCATGCTTGCCAAAGAGAGGGTTTTGGATGCCTCCACCCTGGCTAGTTGAATGAGGCAGAGTGTTTTAAAATAATTTAAAGAAGGATTTGGTGTAGAAAGCTGATACTGCCCACAGCAGTCATGGTTTAACGTATGCAAAGTGGGCAAGGGGCACAAATGGATGAGGAGCAGCTTCCACAGATGCACATCAGCTGGGAAGAAGTTGCAGAGGGACACATCCCTTCAGGCCAGCCACCGCAGCCTTTTGCAGGCACCAGCACCCTTTCCTGCAGTGCAGTAGCGGTGCTTCTAAGTTAAGAATGTAAATAGGACCCTCGCTAATTGCCCTAACGAGAGGGAGGGCTGCTGCAAATGAGCTGATATTGCAGGTCAATAGTTGAGCAGACACGTGAAGCATCTAGCCTGGCACCTCACAAAACATCCATTGTTCATTTATTCTGACAAGTGCAATTTGGTTTTTGTTACTCATAATACCCTCCAGCACAGCAGGAAATATCCCATAGTGTATTTTGTAAAGGGAGGAAGGGTCTGTAATGTGAGCTTTCTCTGCAGGATGTGCCCAGGAAGTCTTGGAGAAATAGTGTGAGGCTGCTGGGGATTTTCTTTTCTTTCTTTGGGGACTCTGGGGGTTGCAGATCAGCGGATTGTGGATTAGTGGATCAGGAATTAGAAATGCATTTTTCATTTTTGTTGCACGCTAATGAACTGACAAATTTAATTTCTTTAAATCCGGCTACTTTAGCTAGAATAAGTGAAGTCTTTTTCTGTCTCTTTTGGTAACTCAGAAAAGGATGGATTGAGATCTCTTTGGGCATCACATCATATAAATGCAGTTATTTGTCTTTAGCCTGTTGCTGTTATGAAAGTGTTGTCTGTTTGCAGGAATAGAGATCGTCGCCTGTGGGTGGTCACCGAGCAGGGCTGTGGCGTGTGCTGTAGGCAGAGCTGCGTGGTGGGCTGCAGCTCTCCACTGGTGGTGTGTCGGCGTGTCGGTGCAGCCAGGTGAGCTCACGCGCACAGGAGCTGCGTGGCAGAGCCTGGTGGCTCTGGCCTCAGTGCTGGAGCCAGCTCAAGTGTCCCTGCCGGTTGCTACTGGGTGGACATCCTTCTAAAACCCAGTGCTGCTGCTCTGCTGAGAGTCCCCATGGCCCAGCACGGTGCGTCTGCCGTCTCCAGGTGAGATGTGCTTGGTCTACTGCAGTTCTCTTGCCCTCAGGCTCACGCATGTGAGTGAAGCTGAGGCTGGATTGCTCTGTGCGGAGGGTCCCGGTGCCCCGGGCAGCACCCTCGCGCTGCTGTGCCCTCTGCTGGGACGGGCTGGGGTGTGGGAGCCCTGCTGCTGGTGGGTGCAGGCTGCAGCAGGCCCCTGGTGCCTCTGCTGTAGCTGCGCTGCTCTTCAGGTCTTGTGGGATGCACCTCCCTACCCAAAAGCTGTACCAGGGATAAGACAGAGCAGCAAAAGGCATTTATGTCATTAAATGCCTGACGGACTGCGCTGTGGGACCCGATCTGCGGGGGGAAACCGGCTCCATTGTTACCCAGTCACTTTTCAGAGCTTTAAATGAGAGCTAAACAAAATGGACTTGGCTTTCTGGAGCAGGCTTTGTTCGTTCACTTTGTGATCTTAAAAGTGGGTATGAAGCACGGCTCAACACGAGGTGCCAGCACCCTGGCAGAGCCGTGGGCTCGTGCCCACCACGAGCTTTGTGCCCAGCGAGAAGCACGTGTCCTGGCACAGCACGCGCCTTGCAGGAGGGTGCTGGGACGTCAGTCGCTTCCCTTGACTGATGGACGGATTTGGGGCTTTGCCTACAATATCTTGATTAACAATTAACATGATAGAGCTGGAAGGTACATCTCATTTCTCCACCTGAACCCAACAGGTGAGGATATATGTTTCCTGGTTTAGTGCTGTGCCTCGTTATAACCTATTTATGATTGATTGAAAAGCAGAGGCTTTCTGTAAAGAGATACTTTTAATCTCCTCGCAGAGATGAGTGTGTTTCCCTTCAGGAAGCATTCATCCTTTGCTGCTTATCTCTAACCCACACTTTAAAACTGAACCTGGCAGAGACCAGAAAGAAGGCAGGATCAAAGCAAAAATAATTGGAATTGCTGGCTTCTGTGGGCTGTTTAAACCCATTATTCCTACTCACTAACTAGTTGTTCCTAAATAACTCTTGCTAGAGACAATTCAGCAGTTGCAGCATCTTCTTGATAAAAAGCACTCAAATGCAATAACCATGGCAACAGTTGCTGAGGGCTGGCCGCAGCGAGGGACGGAGCTGGGTTTTCTAAAGGACAACGGACCCAACTTTACTAACAAATGGCACTGTAATGCGCCAAGGGGACGATGCGTGGTGAGCACTGTGTGCTGGCCACCGGCCTGGCGGGGACCCAGATGCGTGCTCCAGCCTGGGGATGCGGGCTGCCCCAGTGCAGCCAGTAACAAGCCATGTTTCATTAATGGTCGGCACGTTCCCCTCCGAATGAAAACGGAACTTGTCACCTAAAACCCAGGGCAATCACAGGGGTACTTGATCAGGAGAGGCCAGAAGGGAACCTCAGGAGGAGGCATGACCTCTGATCCCAAAGTCTCAGATGTGATTCACACTGCCTGGGTGCATGGTGAGCACAGTTCCCAGTGTCTGGCTGCTCTGGGAAAATCTGCATCTTTCTGCTGTTGATTTTTATCTTGTTTCTGGTTCCCCGGCGTGCAGATGACGCTTCTCTCAAAAGCCCGTCCAGCCCAAGTCTCCAGGCTTTCACTCAGACTCCAGCAAACGCTTTCATTCTGGGTAGATTCGGCATTAACCAGCTTCCAGTAGATCCTCGCTGTGCTGCTAGGCAGCAAAATTAAGGTAAGGAAAGGATCTTGTTCAGCTGAGCCACCTCTTTGAGTTTCAAGAGGACTCAACTGTGTAAAGTGCTTCATTTCTTTTGAAAAAGTTGTCTCTCGACCTTTCCAGGCAAGGAAGGGACGAGAAGGAAGGCAGGCTGTCGGAGGTGGCTGGTGTGGGGGTCTGGCTCTTTGTGTGTGGTGGCTGGCACAGTGCAATCACACCCAGCCCAGTGGCAGTGTCGGAGTGCAGGCAGATACCAATAATAAATACGTGACAAGTATAATTTCAGAGCTTCCTCTTCATAGGCCATCTTTAAGACCATGATTGGAGCTCTGCAAGCGATGTGACAAAAGCCACGTGGTGTTGCAGATGGAGGAGTCAGTAAGAAACGGGACGTTTTGTCTCGGAAGAGTTGGCCCTTCCCTGCTTGGTGCGTGGTGGTGGACCATGTGTGGGAGCTGGCTGAGCTAACGGCACTGGGACTGAGCCTGCAGAGGGTTTTCTGCGAGGGTCCTTCATCCCTGGTTTGTGCTGCCCCTTGCCCAGGGTGTCTTCTGGGTGCTCACTCTTAGGACAACACTGGAAAGACCTCTCCAAATGCTCTGGTCTTAATCTCAGGTTGGGAGCACCCTAGGTTATGAGATCAAGGCATTTCAAATAGCGTTGTGGGGATCGTGTTATTTTTATTAGGCAGTATTCTCTTTCTGTTGTCTTATTTAATTGGACATTCTCTAAGTCTGAAAAGTAAGAGGAAACTCTTTAATATTAACCAGAAGAAAAGAAAAGCTGCTGAAAGGCAGCATTTTTACAGATTTCTGAGAAGGAGGCAGTAAATACTCCACCTCTGCTTAATAATAATAATAGCTGGGCTAAGTATCTCTAAAAATATAGAATAATATGTGCCTATTTGGAATAGTCAACATCCTTATCAGCCTGCTGTCATCTCTACAAACAAGTTTCACTAGAGATTCTGGGCATGATTTTCAATGGCTCTGAGCAGCTGGAGCTTCTTTGACTTCAGTGAAAAGTCTGAGTGCTTGGCACGGCGGCAAACCAAGCCTCTTCCTTTCTGTCTCAAATTGGGTCTTGATTCTAAGTGAGATGAATTTTCTCCTCCTGATAATTCTGTGCATCTGAAGTGATTACAGCTCCGCGTGAGTGCTCTTTTCCGAGATTTGAATGCAGCATTTTCTTCCGTCTTAAAAAGGTTCCTTCAAGCCTTCTGATTCTGGAGAGGGGGAAAAAATCCTGGTGGAAACTGTCACATCTTCCTATGCAGATTAGAGATTAAAACTTTTATTTTTATAAAACACATACGGGGGCTAAATCAGAAGACTTCTGTTCAGGCGAGCAGGTTTTGGCTGTGGCAACATGCTGCTAAATTTTTCCCTGGCGATGGAGAGGCAGAGCCAGCGAGTGGTATTATTTGGAGTTCTTAGAGAGAGAGAGCTTTAATGTTTGCTTAACTCCACTAAAAATAGGCACCACCCTCTTTTCCTAATAGGCAGCATTTGTCACACTTGATTCATTTCCTCTCCCAAACTGAGTTCCTTCATGAATATTCATCTGTACTCCCCAGGAATCTGCCTGTCCTCAGAAGTTGTACTCGCGGTGACTGTGCCGTAACAATGCGAGTCAACCTTTACAAGCTCACCAAATACCCAGCCTGATCTGGGAAAATGTTGCGGTATCAACAGCTCTCATTGATTTCTGTCTTCTCTGTGAGCTGTGATTGCTCGTTATCCCTCTAGATGAGACCCTTAACAAGTCTCCCGTTCCTGTTGTCATAGCAGCACCGCATAGCCCAGTATCACAAAGTCTCTGTCACTGTTAATTGTGAGATGGGAGGATCATTTTGGCAGTTTTTCTAGTGGGGATTAGGCCAAAAGGTCCCTTCTGAGCTATGATGAATGCAGTTTCCTTCAGAAGACACTAAAACTTGCTAGTTACAGAAAATTTCTGAAGGGGGAAGCTTTACATAGCAGAGAGGGACAGCAGTCCTTACAGGGCTCTTCCCATTCATGCTCAGCCACTGCTTAGAGCAGGGAAAAAAAACAGAACTGCCAAAGGAAAATGTGAAACAGAGGATTTGTGTTTAAAGAAGCCCGTCGGTTCCTCAGACCTTCAGACCTGGCAGGCCCTAAGCAAGTTGAAGGTCCCCGCTCTGGAGGTGTCGTGCTCCAAGTTGATGCTGGAGTGGGAGAAATCTGCTTCTGCCCGATGAGCGCTGGCGAAGCGAAGAGCTGGCGCGATGCTGGAGGAACATGAGGCCAGCAAAGCTGCTGGATCCACCAGCCCTGGAGCCCTTGGCCAGCAGGTGCCTGAGGAGCTGTGCGTGGAAGGACATCTGTAGCATCTCATGGCGAGTGACCGTGAGTTTCACCGAGCAGTGACCAAGGAGAGCACAACGCATTGCTTTTTGGGGCACTGGGAGTGCAATGACGTGCCGTGCTGGCGGTACCCCATGGCTGCCTGGTGCCTGCCAGCGCGTTGGGCTCTCTCAGGTCTGCTCCTGACAGTCACGCCACCCTCGCTGCATTTGTTCACTGTGCTTACGCCTCCCAGCCTTGCTCATCGTTGAAGTAATTCAGGGTCTAGAAGTGGTAGAATCGCAGCAGGGTGTTGTCCCTGGGCTTGTGAGGACCACCCAGTGGGCAAACTTCTGTTGCCTGTGGAGTCTTTGCCAGCAGGGAAGAACATGGTGCTTTTCAGCAATGTGCTGCAAGGGTTTGTAGGGATTGCTTTGGTCTCGTGGGTGAGAAATGCGTGTAGCAAAAACAACGATCTGTCAACAACTTTCATCCTTCAAGTCCTAAGGCCTTGCCCTGCTGCAAGACGCAGCCGTGGCTGGTCGAGGAGTGCGGAGTGAGGCAGGGTGCTGTTGGCTCAGCGCGAAGGGGCGGTTTGTCGGCGAGGATGCCATCATTAACTGGTGGGACCTCCCCACGACACTGGGTCGGCACGCCTGCTCTCGCACGGAGTAGCACTGTGTGGTGGTTTGCCCAGAAGTGCTGGGGCCAGGGGTTGTGTGTCATCTCCAGCCGATGACATCTCATCTGCAGGCTCGCTGCTGGCTCAGCACAACGGCAGGGATAAAGGGCTGTCTGTGACGGATTTACTCCATTTCCTGCATGCCGAGGGATGGGGATCAGCTGCGCTCGTTCCCAAAGATCTCCTCTGTTAATAAATACGCAGGGCAGATTTGTCCTCCATGCACGTCACTGGGTTTACTCCAAAACTCTGAAATGCAGCCAGAATAATCCATGACCTAAACATAGGCGTGAGCAATGTTTTTAAAGAATCAAAAAGGAAAAAAAAATCCTTACCCCCTCAGCCTCTCCCCCAAAATCAAAACTCCACTGGCCAAGCCCTGCAAATGAGTGTTTTATCTTTTTCATAGTTAGGAGCCAGATTTTTAAAGGCTGGCTTTCAATTGTACAGGCATTTATTATAGGCATGAATAATTGCTGGCACTGTGTTACCACTGCTGTTGTTTGCTCTTACAGTTTAGGCCAATTACATATGTAAGCCCCTGATTTACAACCAAAAGCAGAACTAAAGTGGCTTTGTGGCCTACATTTCAAGAACAAGTAACGTGTCCCCAGTTAGTTGTACGTCCCCAGATCTGTGCCATGAAACATGGAGGTCCATTGCGATAAATAAGGGGGCCCAGACTGTCCAAGGCATTATGTGACACGTGCTGTCACAGCGCGGCGTGAAGGGCGTAAACATGGATCAGCATTTGAGGACCAGGAACTTGCCCAGATTTATCCCACGGCAGACACATTTAGAAGGTTTGTGCTGGATTTGGGGAGTTTACAGAGAATGCACACAGAATTTGAGCTACACAGTGGTTCTGCAAGACGGACTTAAAAGCAAAGTTCTGTTTCCCAACATGATAATTGGTTTGTCTCCTAGTCTTGCTGTCAAATGATCCCTCCCGGGGGCGAAGAACAGATGAGATCCACTGCCGAATTTCACATTAATCAATTGAGTTCAAATTGAGATTTTTTTTTCCTTGCTTGTGCACAACAGGCAGACAAAAAGTGGGAAGGAGACGGGTCGGTGCGTTGACTTGCCACCAGGGCTGGGTGGGACATCTCACCCAGCTGTGCCAGTATGACCTGATGCCATCAGCTTTGGGGTAAGGCGAAAAGCCAGCCAGTACGGCAGGGGAGGGTGGAGGGCTGTGCTGATCCTCCTTGGGCTGGCGGCGAGCCGGTGTCCTTGTTGCTGAGGGAGCGGAGAGGGGAGGACGTGAGTAAGGACAGAGGAAGGCAGGAGGTGTGTGGACGCTGATCTCTCCATCGCAAGTCGGTAATGGATATTGTCCGCAGGAAGCGATAGCAGCTCTGTTTGGGAAGGGGGCCAGCTTTTCACACTTCAGGGGATGGCCAAGGGAGGAGGGTGCACTCGTGTCGTTACTCATTAGTGCAGAGCAGGCAGCTTCTCATCTCGCAGGGCGTGTGCTCAGCTTGAGGCCGTGGCAGCCTCCTCTGTGTAAATGGCCTGGAATCAATGTGGCTGCCGCGTGCTGAGCTGATGGATGTTGGCAAGGAGACACCCTACACCAACTCTACGCAGGGTGCTCCTACGCTGGCTTACGAATGTCCATCCAGGCAGGAAGCATCAGTTAAGGACCGTCGGTTCCTGAAGTGGTTTCCTCAAGCATCTGCAGCTTCTGAAGGTCGGCGCAGCCCCCCGTGGCCCCCAGACCAGGCCGACCGCTCGGCGGCGTGCACCGTGTCCATGACGGCTCCGCGGGGCAGTCGCTCTCCTCTCTCCTCCTGTGACCTGCAATGCAGTAAAGGACAGATGGAAATACAAACCCAGATTTGTTTACTAGGTTGTGATCAACTGGGGTTTTACGTCCTGGCAATTGCTGGCAAGTATTCTCTCCTTCCGCACCTTCACAGCACATGTGTGAACTTCTGGTTGTGTCACCTTCCCTTCCTCTCCTAACAACGTCTGACGGTGGGAAGTGATCTTCACAACTAACACTTGGGTAGTGTATGTCTTTCCACAGTTCCAGAGTGTTGAATAAATTGAACCCTGCTTCCTCCTTCACCCTTCACATTCAAGCTGTTTCTGAATCCAGGCATCTGATCTTCCACAGCAGCTCTCAGAGCTTTTTTCCGCCCCAGCGATTAAGCCCTTGTCTTCTGTCCTGTAGAGCATACCTCTGGTACCCATGTAACTGCTCTCCATGACAGAGAAAGTGTTCATCTCAAGGTCTTCCTGGCTTTTCCTAACCATTTCATTCTCAGGCTAAGTCTGTCCGTTGGCTCCCTCCACCATAGCAGAGGAGGGCTTTTTGTTTTCGCCTTTAAGGTCATGAAAACTTAATCAGCACGTTGGCTTTCTGTGTCGAGGTATCCGTTTCTCCATCCCACTGATGTAGGACACACTGCTGAAATTCCTATATTCTTGCGTAAATGTCTTATTCCGCTGCATGTTTTATGCAAAATATTCCCTTCTGAAAGCGCTTTGCCTCCTTGCTCCAGCCCTTTCTGCGCATTCAGTTTAGCTGTGTTTCTTTGTTTCTTGTATATGCGTGTTAATTCATTGCTTTATTAACATATTTCATTAGCTAGCTTGGTCATTTTTAACTCCTTGACAGCTTGATTCAGGCATTTGTGGTTATTTCTCATGCCTTTTCTCTGAAGATGGAATCCACATCACCTAGCATCAGTCTTCCCACATGAGTATCCACCTGAGCTAACTGCCCAGGCTCCAACCCTGGCTTCCAACCAGGGAAGAGCGATGCCTCCAGAAGACAAACCGTCCGTTCTAAGGCAAGAGTCAAAGACAGCCCCATCTCCCCCAGGGCAAATCATTTTTTCTGCTCACTGCTGGTGATCAAATTCCTCGGAAACTTTAAAAAATAGACAGAGACCCCTTTAGAGCCAATCTAAAGCTTTTGATTGCAGACTTGTGTTTCTGGATTAGCCTGTGCAGGCTCCTTGGAAATACGGAAACAGAGTTTGGTTCTCCAGGGATGTACAGACTACAGATTGGAACGTGCTACCGAGGGATCCCAGGCAGCTCGTTAAAGCTAGATATCTTAATTTTAGGTGTCTAATGTTAAGTGAGATGAATCTAACACTTAGAGAGGTTTGGGGAAATGTCTCTGTCTTATTTTATATTTGGAAAATATAAAGGTACATAGTGAATGTTTGAAAAACAACAACAATAATAATTACAGTAATTATAGGTGGGTGCAATTTTCCTTTATCTTTCAGCTGAAGCTACTAGAAAAATTACTGCTGTGCTGATATTTGGCAGGGACACCGACGCAAGTACCTACTTGTTTCTGAAAAATGCTGTTGGATTTTTAATGACCATCAGCAGCACAACCTTGATTTTAAATGTCATCCTAAATGTAGCAGTTCCAGCCTCCTCTGCTGTGGTATGTGGGTGTTTGAGTAGGGATGAATCAGAAAGCAGAAAGAATTACTGGTGCTTTCTGTGACTCCCAGATTTTCCTCGAGGGCTTCCCACCCAGGAACTGGCTTGAAGGAGCCTCTGGTCTTGCCCTGCAGCATCGCAGTGCCTGGTCCTGCGGCAGCACGCTGTCCTCCTGGGATGGGAGGACCCCACTGTCGCTCTCCCCTCTATTAATGCATGGAAGTCACTTGATCCAGAATTGGTTCCTTAGATTTATCCAGGAACTGCTATTCCACAGGTCATACTTCATGTTTATTAAAAAACAAAAATAGAGGTTTGCAGGGTTTGCAAATGTAGCTTTTCAGTTCTATCTCCTTTTTCCCTGCTGGAAGTGTTCCCCAGGCTTCTCTTTTGGAGCTGAAATTCTCTGCTTGGCATTTGCGAGATGGTGATTTGCTTTTGTAAATGGAGCACAGTCCTGGTTTTGAATTATGACTCAGTGAAACAAATCTAGTTTTCTAGTTTGAAATGATTCTAATAGCACTCTGTTAAACCCAGTGGGACTGAAACAGCCAAAGTTGAAAACACGACAATTGCACCGGGTGTGATTCTCCTTGTGATCCAGCATCTCCCCTTGCATTTAGAGCAAGTGGGAGAGATTGGAATAAGGCTTGTAAGTGATCAGTCGATCGTTTGTGCGAGAGCAGTCCCTTCCGTCGTGGCACGTGCAGGTGCTCTGGGGCAAAACGGGTGGTAGATGATAGAAAGATTTGCTCGGTGTAATGTAATATCTTCCGCGGTTAGAAGAGGAATGCAGAGAGTTGAGAAACAGATGGCAGGGTTAAAATAGGACAGTGCAGCTCAGAGATGCTGCTGGAAGGGAAAGAAGCGAAGTGCCTGTTCTCACACTTTGCTTTGCGTCTCGTGGAAGAGCTGGAGAGTGTCTGTGCACTCCTTCGGCGGTCCCAACAGGGACAAGCCAGCCGAATGCTTTTTTTTTTTTTTTTTTTTGTTATTATTAACACTTGTCTTAAAGAAAAATCAGCTCAAATGAGCAAGCAAACAAATAAATAGAATAACAATCAGAGGTCTTAGCCTCAAGCCACCTTCCAGGCACTCACTGCCACTTGAGAATACAGACTGAAGTGTTAGGAGCCCAGCAGTTAGCACTGAGGCTTTCTTCTTGCGGTGCTTTCAGACAGCTTTTTACAGCGTTTCGTGTTACCTGGGGCGCGTGAATGGGTTTTGCTTAACTGTTTGAGTAATTTAGAGCATAGTTCAAGGCATGCAATGTGACGTGGCAGATCTCGCAGGGGTCCAGAGCCGCCTGACTGCAAGTTGCTGTTGCAGAAGGACACGCTCAGGGGGCCTTCAGCAGCAGCAAAGAGCTAAATGGGACCTTTTGGGTGCTTCTGCGTTTGCCGCCGTCCTAGGCCAGTTGAGGTTTGGAGGCTGGAGGTGTGCAGGGAGCTGCTCCGGCGGCACTGCACGGCTTGGGAGCTATAACCTGGAGCAGCAGCACCAGGAGCCCAGCTCAGCCGATGGCTGGTGCCCTTGGCGCGGGTTTGCAGCGTGCACATTGCTCGTTTGTCACATCAGAGCTATGCTGTTAGAGAAGAGGAGCGTGAAGAAGGAAAAGAGCGGGGAGGCAGCGCTGGGGGTGAGCAGCAGCCGTGGCCCAAGAGCCCGGCGGTGCCACTCGCATCCTGGGGCTGCTGCCGGTGCTTCTCGTAGCGCTTGGGTTTCCCCATGTATAAATCAGGGAGGGCTTTGAAGTGTCTCTGATGAGAAGCACTGGATGAACTCGAGGACACAGTATTAATTCTGCAGTATTGTTCTTGTTCCTTGCTTGGTTGTGATTTTGGAAAGAAATCAACACCGTTTTTGTTGGCTATGGTTAAAATTACATGGAAATAAATGAGTTTTATCCTCATAGAAAAACACTCGCTCTTTATTAGTGCAGCCTCTGATGAAACAAAACCCATCCTCAGGCAAAGGGATGTATTTGACCTACAGTAAAATAAGAGGCTTTCAGAAACGCTCGTTGTTTCGTAAGCATGGCACATACAGCCGTAAGGTTGATTTACGCCTCAAAATAAAGCGTCAGTTTGGATGATTGAGCACCGAGGGGAGTTTCTGTGATGTCCTTCTCCATGCACCGTGGAGCACTTGCTCGTACCTACCGAGAAGGATCAGTAATTTAACATGTTGTGCTGGAAGGGAGCAAACACGGTTTCCTTGATCATTGCGGATGGGGCATGAGTCACCCGGTCCACCCCTTAAATCGCAGAACACTCCAGAGCGGGCTGCCCAGGCCCATCCTTCACCGTCAGGAGGACAGGGAAGGTGGGCTAACGTTTACGGTGCTGCTTCATCTCCTTTCCTGCTCTGCGCTGACAGGATGAAGTTGATAGCCCCCGAGAATCCAAAACTTTTCATCATAAAATAGCTATGGGTCTTTGGTTAAACTCATGGCAGCTGAGCTTGCGTTTGAGGCTCCTGAAGGCTCCACCTGCCCTGGCCTTGGTGGGAGTTTCAGGTGAGCAACACCCTGAAAAGCAGATCAGCTCAGAGCAGGCAAAGCAGGGGGTCAGCAGAGATGCTCTGGGGTGTCCTCAGGAGCCTCACACGTGCCGAGCTGTTGGCTTTCCTGCCTGGGCTTGGTTTGCTGCTGTGGGAGATCTCCAGCCTGGTTTTTTTTTTTTTTTTAATATCTGCAGATATAAATACAGCCCGTCGTCTTGCTGTTTGTGAGCGTTTAGCAGAACAACCTGCTGCGGCTGATTTTATTACGGCACCTAAGATTTTATTGTCCAGACCTGGTATTCACTTTGCTAGTCTGCTGCATTGCAAGGTGAGGAGCAAGAGGGGTTTTACTGCTTTGCTGCAGCTCTTCCTTGCCACAGGCGTGGTTTCTCCGTTCTCGTCGCTCCTCTCTGAAGCAGTTGTGCTTCGGGCGATTCTTCGCTTCGCGGTGACCCCAGCGAGTGCTGGGCTCTGGTTCCATTGCCTGCTCCCCATACCTGGGGTGCTGCGTCCCGGGGGCTTTCAGATTCATCGTGCCATCTTTTTATTTAATTACTTTTACAGCTCTTTGTATAAATCTAATTATCCATCTGTTATGCTACATTATGGCACCGCAGCTTGTCTAATTGTTTCCTGTTCCAAAATACCGGCCTGCCTGGCTTTGCCCGCTCTGGGCTCCTCTCCGAGGCCAGCATCGGGCACACGGGCTCACCATGGCCCTCGATCCTGGAAGCACCGTGTAAAACAGCTCCGCTTCGAGCTTGAGGTCACTGGGACTCGTTTCTCAATTCCTTGCTGAGGGCCTCATGTTGGGTAATTGCCGTTTCCAGCACATGCCTGAGAGCAGAGCTCGCCCCAGTTCAACCCAACGTTGGTCTGTCTGGAACGGGACTTCGTAGCCATCCTGCCTTGAGCAGGGACGTTGCAGGGCTCGTAACAAGCTGAACCATCTCGTGCTGGTATCTGGGACACAGATAGCAAGCCAAGGTTCCCCAGCTTTTTCCAGGCAGTCTTCCGTGCTATTTCTGCATTTATGGCATGAGTCACGCTCCCTCGGTTTAAGTATCACATTAGCCCATCAAAATCACACAATCACAGACTTAGCTCCAACTTATTCTCTGCAGTTCTTTTCTCCTCTTAGCAACAAATACTCAATAACCTAATTGCTCATTAAAAACTGTGCTTGCATCTATGTAATCCATTATGTCACGTTGAGGCACGTTGCTCTCGCAGGGATGCGGCTGCTCCCCCGCTACTGTGATGAGCGCCTGGCTTGGTAGAAAGTGAGAAGGCAGCATTGCATTGAAGTGGAGATTTTCATCTTCTCAGGGTTTTTTTTATGTCTCTCCTATATTCTGTGCTTTTGAACATCTAACATCTCTTTTATGCTTCTCATCTTTCATACGAAATTGTTGTATTGTGTTGCCTACTGAAACCTAGTTTTCCTTTTGTCAGGTTTTCCCCCTTTACCCCCACTTTCTTCTTCGCTGTATTTTGATCGGCACAAGTACTTAGGGTTCCATTTTACTGGGTGGTTTTTAATCTCCTTAAGTTATACCTCTGAAGGCCTTTGTGATAAACTCAGTTTTGGGCCGATGCTCAGAGAACAGGCTTTCTAGGGCAGTTCTGCTGCACGCGAGCCTTGCCGTGGCCTTTGGGGTGCGTGTGCTGCTCGCCTCCTCCTCCTCTTAGCTCCGAACAGTCGCAGGCAGCCTTGGTGGGGTCGGGGCTATCTTGCTACCCAGCGCATCTCGTACTGTGCGTGCAAATGTCCCATCTCCTTTTCAATAGTGTGAGCCTCGGCAATAATGGAATATGTATTTTTGTACGAGGTTCACCCCCTCTGTGCTTAAGTGTTGTTTACTTTGTGCTGTGGCAGAAGCAGCCTGCTGGGATGGCATCCTGCAGCGGAGTCGGGGAGGCTATTTCACAGCATGGGGAGGCTGCACAATTATTTGCATTGAGTTGTCCCAGTTCTCCTCTTCTTAAGAACAAAATTCGGAAGGAGGTGTAGCCAACCTGTACCCGGGAAGCCGTGGATTCGGAGCCGTGCGTGCGCGACGTGTTGGAGCAGTGGCAGATTGCCACATGCAGCAGGCAAGGAGCAAAGATGTTGTATGTGTCTGTGGGAGAGCTTTGGGAGTGCTTGGACAGGCCATTTCCACTTCTCGTGGAGACTTGTGAGCATGGGACTTCTTTTCGGTGGCTGAGCTCATTGCGACTGCGATGCGGTCGTTTCCGATGGGAATATTTCACGCTTTAGCCAGTGCTTTGAATGCAATGGGAAAGTGTGCTATCTGCATATGCCACTTCTCACTTGGACCGTTATAATGCTTTTTTTCCTTAAAGCTGCAATCTAAAATGCAGCTGCACAAGTATTAGCAAGCAGTTGATCATCCAGCATCTTGTTTCTGTTCTTATTCATAGTCACGGATTTACAGCTGCAGTCAAAGCTGGAATTACTGAATTCCAGTCAAACCTTTAAACGTTGGCATTGTAACGATCAGTTTCGTCTCTGTATCTGTTATTTGTCAGGTAATTGTAACATTCTTACAAGAGCTGTCAGAAATTCTCCAAATATGGAGGCCTCTCAGAAAAAAGTTGTTGGCCTTTTCATGTGTGACCCTGCTTGTGTTGCTTTTGGTTTCCAGCGCTCTCACAAATGACCTTTTCCATCACTTTTCAAATTCTTAGCCAGGTGTGGAGCTTTGAAAGGCACCAGAACCATGCGAGGCTTCGGGCTGTGTTTCAGGACACCTGGAACGCCGTCGCAGCCACATTTCAACCCCAAACAACATCGCTGTCCTGTGAGCAGAGAGTTGGGTGCTGTTGTTTTCTTCGTTAGCAGAGCAAACGCTGGGGAGGACAAGTGAAGCTGCACTGCTTCCCTGCCTGTTTCTGATCCTTACCTTATAGCACAAGCTAAATAGACTGTACTAAATTTTTTAGGCTGTTTCACAGACTTTGATCCTTGGCTTTGATTTCCCACGCGGTATCACAGACCGCTGGTTCTGAAGAGACAAGAGACCCATTAAGTGCTGTCTAGCCCGGTGATTATCATGCCTCTTCACCATCACGCTGCACTTTCATCAAAGCCCCAGCTCGGGGCACGTGTCCTGGTACGCTGCTCAGCACCCACGCATCTCGGCCGGGTGAAGCACCCCTCCACTGATCTCCCCCATCCTCACCTCTTCATGGTCTGGCTTCAGTAGGATGCTCAGAGGAAGGACACAGCCGTTTTTTTAAGGTCTCGTTTGTGCTCTCTGCAGTTTGTACATCACTTTGGCAATAAGCAGGCCAAGAAATAAATATTCTGTGCGTGTCCTTGCCTGAGTAGCAGAGATGAGGGCATTTGCCTGCCTGCCCTGCTCTGTGCTTCTGAGTCCCCAAGCCCCTCCACACTGCTTGGCTTTTCTTTTTTTTTAATTTAAATCTAATTTTGCTTCTGTATTGCAAGTTCCCATCTAACTCGAGAGCCGCCGTTGCCTCAGGGCTGTGCTGCTGCTTTTCAGTCTTCCCACGCCCTTCGAATGTGCAGTCTGGTAAAACTTTAAAAAGTCTCTTTCAAATTTGTGCACGTGTGCTTTGGGTCATCCTAGGATTAAGGCTGTGCAAGGTGATAGTGTAAGGATATTCCTTAACAGATAGGGCTCTTAAAATCCATTCTTCAGCAAAACAGGAGCTGTTTCCATGTGAAGTGAAAATAGCAAAGGAGAAGCCTGTGCTGGAGCTGCAGGAGCAACAGCCCCAGCCCCCCAGCCTACTGACAGCTGCACCGAGGCATGCCCGTGCCGTTCGCTGGTGGGTCCTCCGCCGGTCATCCCCATCCTACGGCCGTGCTCCTTCCACAAGACACTTTAACAGAAGAAAAAAAGCAGATTGGAGTAAATAGCCCGACCCAATGGCTGCTGGAAGATTCCTGGTCCCGGCCAAGTCTCCTGCCTTTGGTGCCCGCCCAGGGCAGGACTCGCCGCCCGGCACTGGGGCACTGCACCAGCTTCCTTTCAGTTTTACTGCCCCATACCGGAGCTGCGATACCGCTGATCACAGCGCGCCAGCGCTCGCTTTTATTACTTTTGCTCCCTTCTCCATGTGCTGTGGAGGCTTGCAGTGTTTTGGCAAACGGGCCTTGACTATAATAATTTCTGGCCCCTTGTGGGAAGTTATAACTCCAGCGTAGTAAAATATAAACTGGCAGAAAATGGAGTGTTTCCTTCTGCAGGTGGGCTCAGATGGAGGTTTTTTCTTTGCCTTCTCTCCCTGCATTTGTTTCTCCCCGCTCAGCCGAAGGGCACGGTCACCCTCCTCCAGCCAGAGAGCCAAAATGTGCTGGGCTGATAAAATGGCGCATTAAATTTGTGCTGGGCAAAGGTACAACTCTGAGAGCTTAGGAAGGAGGCAGCAGTGGGAAGCGAAAATGTTATTTGTCTTGTGGCTGAAACGATGCGTCTTAACTGCACCGGTGTGCGTGTGACAGTGTGGGGCAGTGCAGGTGGCAGCTCTGTCGCTGCTCGCCTAGCCCGAGGTCACTGCAGGAGATGGCAGAAACGCGGAGGTCTGCAGGCAGCAGGGCCGTCTTGAGTTGGATGGAGAATTGGCTTGGGTTGGGATTTGAAAGCACAGAGAAGAGAACAGACCATAGACTATGCCCTGGGAGATAGGGTTTGGTGTCCCGGATCCTTACCAAGAGGGTCTGGTGGCCATGTCCAGAGCAGTTCAGAGGTCTTCTTGCGATCTGGGATGCATGACCCATGGCTCAAAAAGCTCAGGGTCATCTGCCCAAGGAGCCCACCTTGCAAGGGACAGAGCTTTCTCAGGAGCTGCTCAGAGATGATGGCGTGGACCCCCACGGGCCGTGCAGGTTCCTGCTGGTCTCCCAAGCTCTTCACCCCCCTGCTGAACGCATCTCAGCCAGCGTGAACACCAGCGGCGTGCACATTAACCCCAGTGCAAACCCCGTCCCAGCACACGGGCGATTTCTTGCATGGATGAGTTGGATGATGTGTCTATACCCAGCCTTGTTTTCTGCGCTTCAGGAACGGAATGAGAGAGCGATGGATGAGATGGCTGGAGCCACGAGACCTCAGATGTGCGATGAGGGACCAGGCACCTTGGGACGGGACGCGGTGCGGCCCCGCGGTCAGTGTGGGTCCGTGCACCTGTATCCTCCGAGGGCACATGGGGGCCGTGCGTAGCACACACAGGGTCCTCTGGTGGGAAGCTGCTGGAGCCCAAGTGCAGCACTTGTGTGAAGTCCCCGTTTTTGTGGCTGTTCTCACCCAGGTTTGAGGCTGGTTCATCCTATCCACTGAGGGCACCCACATCTCTGCTGTCACCGTGGAACTGCGGCTGTTCATCGTAGGCTCTGTTCAGTCTCTGTCCCAGCCTCAGAGTTTCATTTCAGTGAATTTCGTTGCTGATGCCGGCATCCCCTTATCTATTAACAGGTTAGCACAGGTTGAATTTCCTATGATAGCAGTCCACAGTCCGTCTCATTGCATTTATTTTGTTCAGGCTGCTTTTCCCTGGGCTTGTGACAGTGTAATTTGTACAAATCTGGGCTGAATTTCCAAAACCTTCAAATGAGCTTTTTGTTAGTGGACTATTGATAGTAGAGATGTTAAAACAACAGGAACATTGAAAAGTGAGCAGCACACCTACCATCCAGGAAGGCTTCCTAACCTCGAGAGGTTCTCCTTGGCAAAAGCTCTATGATTCAGAGATTTTAATTAGATCTAATACCCCAGGTGACCGGCCAAGCATTAAAAAGCATACCAATTTTTCAGTTATATCCCTTGCTGTGGAGTTTTTATTATTTATTTTAGGTAGACGTGACGAAAGAACTTCGATATCCCAGTTTTCCTCGAATGGCACTAAGAGCTCTCCTGCGTAAGAGGGTCTCCTTTCAGTGCAGTGATGCTCAGAAACGCGCCTGCCTGCAGATTTGTTCCACACCTGCTCTGCTCTCCCTTGCCCAGATTAACATGAATATGAAATTTGATGGGGTTTTAGGATCAGAAGTTGTATTTTCTCAATGTCAGAGTTGCCAGCTCCTCCTTGGAGTCTGGAAATGCAGCATTCTCATCCTCACCCATAATCGAGCCCCGGTGTTTAAAATGTGCCTGACGGCATTGTGGATGATATACCAGGCAGAACCCAAACCTCTGCATCATGATTTCACTAGAAAAGCTCAGAGCAGAAAGAAATGCAATCCAACCATACACACAGGAAGGTAGAGACCAGCGCTGTCACTGCTGGAAAAACAGAGCTGGAAGAAGTCTTCCCTCCCGCTCCTGCCTGGCTTGCAGCAGAGCCTGTCTGGGTTTTGTGGCTCTGGACTCCCAAAGGAGCCTAATCACAAGCCCTGAATATGTCTGGTTTTTAAATTCATCTGGCCAGAAGGGAGATGCAGGATCCATTCACTTCTCTGGGGTAGATCCTCCTTCTCTCTGGCTCTTTGGTGTTGAGTGTCACACTCAGCACCTTCTGCCTGCAGGGATATGTTAGGTCTCCAGCGCAACCCTGGCTGCTCTGAGAGCTGTGTTTCATCTGTCCCACTGTCATACTCCTTCCACCTTTGCCCTGGGGGAATGGGAGAAGTCGCTGAGGCTGGACTGATGCTGCAGGATGCTCCCTGTGCATTACCCTCGCTGGCTGCTCCCCTGACCGCAGTTACCGCTGGGGATGAGAGCAGTGGTGGTGACTGGGGGGCAGAGCTGCCTCGGGTCCGGGGGCTGCGTGTGCCTGGGGGCAGCTGAAGAGCTGGGGGCTGATGTCACTCACCTGCTTTGGCTCAGAGATGCCATCGCTGCCCTGCAGGAAGAGGGAATCGGCTAGGTGGCCATCATTTCCCACCGTGTTGAGGTGGAACATACCCCGGGAACCCACACGCTGTGGGTGACTCCTCGTGGTGTGAGAAGCAAAGCCTGGACAGGGCAGGGGCAGTTGGAGGCATCGCCCAGCGCCTTGACTGGCACAGATGAGCTTAGTGTTGGCTGTATTTCTGTGAGCTAATAGTAAGCCTTTGGTTTAATTCAAGGCTGTTCCTTACCCAAGTCCATCTGTGCTCTGTTATTGTTTTTTTATGACCCTGGCTGCCTCTGTCTCTTATTTCTTGTATGATTCTTGGTGCTGGCTGCTCCAGCAGCTTTCTGTACCAGTCAGAGCTGTGGGTGTTTTGCTGTAGCAGGGATGCCTGACCTTTGTCTGATGCGGTGCAATTGCTTCTTCAAAGTCGAGCAGAGGCTGAAGTGCTGGAGCTCTTCCTCGGAGCCTGAGAGACATGGGATCAGGGATGAAGGCAGCCAGCACGTTGTGCTCTGACTGTGAAAGCCCTGCCAGAGAGAGAGCCTGTAGCATCTGCTGCCTTCGAGATGTACTGGAAATGGCACAGAGCAGAGGTGCAGGGGGAGGCTTCAGCGCTGGCAGCGCCTTGCCCAGTGCGATGGGATTCTGTGCTGGGGTGGCCCTTGGCATCCAGACATGAAGTTTTAGCCTGGTTCTTCCAGACAGAGGGATGAATTCAGCCTTTTATTATAGTCCTTGAAGAAAAGTGCTTGATGCGAGATGTGTGGGTGGCGAGACCAGTCTGTGATTCAGAGGCTCTGGGGACAAGCAGGTCCTTCCTCCAGGTGAAGCTGGAGCAAGGCTGATGCTGCCACATGGGCACGCGGTGGCAGAGGAGCGTGTCAATAAATCAGCACGTTAACAGCAAGCGAGGAGTGCGTGAGAGGGGGGAAGGCAAGAACCGAGACAAAAGGCCGTTAAGGAGCAGATACAGTACGGAGCGGGAGGATTAATGGAGCGGTAGCTGCGAGGGAAGCGCAGGGGAGGGCTCCTAGCCTGGGGGAGACGGGTAGGACGTGGGCACACAGCAGGGTGGCACGGATGGCCCAGCATGCCCGTCCCCACCTGCATTGCCGTCGCTTCAGCCACCCCTTGTTGTCCCTGTGCAGTATTTAGGGTGGTCCCTGTGCGTGACGTGCCTTTTGTGTTTTTTTCTGCAGCAACCCCAAAGTCCAGATAGAAGCAATCGAGGGGGGTGCGCTACAGAAGCTGCTGGTCATTTTGGCTACAGAGCAACCCCAGGCTGTCAAGAAGAAGGTGAGCAGGCAGAGGTGCACCTCTGGGCAAAGCCATTTTTGTGCGAATCTTGATGCACGTTCTCTGCTGGGTACCACAGCTTGCAGACGCGGCCGGTGCAGCACCCGTGCGAGCGTGGGACCCTGCGCTGCACCCACGCTGGGGGGTCCTGGTGGCCGGACCATTGCCCGGGCGGGCCGGTGCCGTGGGTCTCACCTTCACTGTACGCAGGGGTACACGTCCCCACCTCGGAGAGCAGGGTCTGTGCTGCAGCTCTGCTTGGAGGAAAGGCGGGGGTGCCCGCAACAGGCATAAAGCTCAGGGGCCAACAAACACAGGAGCTGACATTTGGAAGGAGCTAATTGCCGTGGCCAGCCCTACGTCCTGCCTCCGGCAGTGGCCAGCAGCGGAGGCTTTGGAGCAAGGCGAGCAGCTCGGAGAGCCCCCAGCCAAATGTGCAGAGCTGTCCGTTGGGCTGGGGGATTCCTCGCTGCCTCCCTGCTGCCGTCCCGGGCGTGCTCCCTGGAGCATGAGATCTAATTACCCTCGCCTTAGCGTGCGATGCCACCACTGTTTATTGGCCATAAAATTTTCTGTCGTCTTCTGAAAATCCAGCCCCACCATTTAACACAGTGACCTTCTGTGAGAGGGAATTTGGCGGGGTGAGGGAACTAACAGCTCTCGTATTCATCTTTCATGTACCTGTTATTAGGCAAACAGTGATGTGCTGCCAATGTTTTAACAAGGAGCTCCCAGAAACGTGTTCCTCTGTAGTCTGTGGTAAAAGTCCTCCACCCGGCAGAGGCCGGGGAATCCCTGTGCTTTCAGCCACGTTCCCTCGCTGCCCGGGTGGGAGCAGTGCCCCGCGGGGAGCTGCTTGCTCTGAAACTCCTCCTTGGAGTGCTTGGGGATCAACCTGGGGCTCATTTTGGGGAGGGAAGGGTGGCTGGGGTGCAGATGCCCTCACCAGCACCTCCTGAAACCCTTGGGTGGGTATGGACTGATTCTTTCCAGCAAACCCCAAGCTGTCTTGCTGGCAGCACCTGGAGAAGAGCGAGAGGGATGAGCTCGGTATCGTCTGCGTTTACAGGCAGCATTACTAGAGCCTCCAAGGGCAGAGCTGAAGCTCCTTTTCCAGGGGGACAAAAGCTTTCGATTTCCGCTGCCGGTTCCTGTGCTGCGTACTGTCCCCAGCCTCCCTCTGGGCTAAGAGCCTGATGACCCGAGCCCGTGGGTTTTTCTGCACCAATGCTTGCAGCAATGCACGGCAGCGAGGCCAGAAGTGCCTTTCTTCACTCCCCAGTCCTCTGGCCTATGGTAAAAAAAAAAGGAGACGGAAACATCCACTGATTTACCGGAGGCAACTCAAGGGATGTAAAATAGAAACAAATGGGACTGGGGAAGAAATGGCTGTCAGCTCGGATCTGTCCGCAGAGAGCAGGGGGGCACAGTCTGCCCTGGCGTGGGTCGCTGGCAGTGCCAAGGCGAGGATCCGTGCTGAGGTCCCCGTCCTACTCAGTAAGTAGCGAGGCGTCCCAGCGCAGCCGCAGCCCTGCCCCGAGGGCGGTGTCAGCCTGGGCACCTCGCCGAACCCTTCCCCTGCCGTCTGGGAGCCGCGGTCGTTGACATCGGTCGGGTGGCCCCTGACTGCCTCCTCGGTGTCAGCCCCAGCCGCTAAGCACCCGGAGGCAAGCGCACGTGTGCTGGTGCCTCTCGCTCACGGTGTGTGGTGTTGCTCCTGGCCAGCAGCATTGGCTTGTCCTCTGTCCTCATGGGTGCGAGGGAGAGGATGTTCCTCAGGTGTCCAAATCACCTCCAGCCCCACTTTGTCCTGGTCTGGCATCTTAGCCCATAGCCAGCATCTGCACCGAGGGCTGGCAGGAGGGAACTGCAAGAAATGATGGCTTTGGGTCAGCCCAGGTGCTGGCCGCAGGGCCCTGTGGCTGTTAACGCCGACGGTGACAGTCCAGGAGCGAGTTTGCGTGGACGTCACCCGAGGGTTGGGATGGGGAGGAAGGTGGGCTGTCGGCGAGGAGGGGTTTGAGTGCATCAGCGGGGGAGCACTGCACAAATGAACGTCCCGATGAGATGCCACCAGAGGCTGCGAGGGGACTTCCACGTCCCGGCTGTGCTCGCAGCTTTACGCCACTGCTTTCTGGGCCGGGTGGCTGATGGACCTCTCTCCCACCAGGCTCTCTTCGCTCTGTCCTCCATGCTGAGACACTTCCCCTACGCCCAGCAGCAGTTCCTCAAGCTAGGTGGCCTCCAGGTCCTCCGGAGCCTCTTCAGGCAGAAGGGGACGGAGGCCCTGCACGTCCGCGTGGTGACGCTCCTCTACGACCTCATCGTGGAGAAGGTGAGGAGGCGCTGGGCCAGCGGGAGCGAGGGGACGTGCCCTCGGCACGCTCACCCCTTCGCCAAGCCACCGGGGCTGTCGAGCATCCTCGATGGAGGAGGGCGAGGAGGGGCCGTTCCCTGCCCAGAATGGGTGTAAACCTTTGGTTTTCAATTAACCAGCGTCGCTGTTTCTACCCAAGGGCATTCAAAAAGCAAAACGGCTGGGACATGGGTGGGAAAAACAGGAGCTGGACCTGCGCTGCTCCCCGTAAGCCACGGTTAGCACAGCGCCCAGGGACCGGCCGTAGTGGCTGCACCCCTGGCTGCTGGCGGGGGCCGTTCCTGCCTCAAGTCTTGCACCGGAGCCAAGCTCACAGCTTTCACTGTTTTATTTTCGAATACCTTGGATTACTGCTGTAAATGTCAGTTTAAAAATCGCTTTTCCTTGCCATCGTTTGTTATTTAGTTTGTGCATTTCTCTTACTCCAGAGAATGGAAATTAAATCCACGTTCGCTCTGTTTATAGCCAATTTACCCTGCAGATTATTGCTGCCATAACGCTTGGATTTCAGGCATCGCGGAGAAATGTCTGTGTTTTAAAACAGTTGTTCTCCAGGAGATTTTGTAAAGGTGCAAATTATTTTGGTGGGTCTGAAATCTTATCAGGTGTTGGCTCTAACATGCAATGATCCTGTTTATCTGCTTGCCGCAAAAGGGAACGGACGTGGGCCTTTTACCGTAACCGCTCCCATTTACTCGTGTGGCACATTTTACGGCTGTACCTCTGGCAGCCCCATCTGTTCCCAGCTTCTTTCTGGCTGGAGGCAATCTGCAGGCCCTACGGATTCTTGGTTTTATGTTAAAGCAATGATTTGCACTGCCCTTCGGACTGGGAGCGCCGCCTCCCAGCCAATAAATCACAGCCCCCTCCCTTTCGGAGCCTGCAGAGAAAATTGGAGAAAACTTGGAACCTGGCAGGGAGCAGAGCTGGTCCGAATGGGGTCGGCAGATTCAGGGTAGGCTGGGTGAAAATGTGGTGTTAAAATTGTAAACTAACATCAGATGTGGCGAGGCCCAGCTTTCTGCATCGAAGCACGAAGAGCGGAGGGGCTGAGTGGCTTTTTCTGCCTCCGCCTTTCTTTTTTTTCACCCCGAATCCTGCATGGCCAACGTGCAAATAGGAGTTGAGCAGGTAGCCCCCTCGGGGACTTGGGGGGGGGGTGTCACGTTGGTGCTGTCCCTCCTTGTCCCCTGTGCCCAGCAAATCAGTGGGACAAAACACTGCCATGGAGCTCCCCGCAGCAGCTGCCCCAGGGACAGCAGAAGTCTGTTGCCAGCTGAAGGAAAGGTCAGAGAAGGTGCCGGGGCGTCCTTGGGGACCCGAATGGCCCCTGGGGACAGGGTGGTCCCCTCGCTCCTCGCGGCTGGCACGCAGGCCACCCTCTCCCTTCCCCAGCACTGCATGTCTGGGTTTCTGCTCGTCAGCCCCGTAGCCCTGCATTATTCACAACTAATTAATGAAGCACCGGCGTAGTCATTATCACAGGGGGCCCCCAGCTAGGAGCAGCAGCAGACCCAGAGACTTTACAGTTCTTCCGCTGAACTTCCTTCCCCTTGAGTCACCTCCCGTGCCACGTGCCCCTGAAATCCCCAGTCACCACGAGTTTTCCAGGGCGGGCATCTCTCGCACACCAGTTCGTGGCCATCTTCGTGCATGGGCAAGAGCAAACCAGGACGCGGCCCCTCTTGCTTTTCCGTTGCAAGTCACCTTCCAAGGCAGGAGTTACGGGGTGTGCATCTTGCTCTCCTGCGATGCCTCACCTCCTGGCTTGCTCTCTGATACAGGTAATAACCCACCTAACACCCTTTCCTGCAGATGCTGCTTGAGGACTCGCAGCACGGAGATCAAATGGAAGAGAAAATCCAGCAGTACCGGCAAGTCAAGCTGGTCCCGGCCGTGGTCGAGCAGGACTGGTGCGTGGTTGTCTCCAACCTGCTGGCCGTACCGGAGCATGACACTCGGGAGAAGGTTCTCAAGATGGTCGGCGTGCTGATGGCCTTCTGCAAGGAGCGCTACCGGGGGGACCAGGCCCTGAGCACCACCCTCCGCCTCCTGCGCAGCGAGTACGAGGAGCTAGCGGCCGAGGAGCAGAGGGAAGGCGACAAGGATGGCTATTTCAAGGAACTCCTTGGCTCCGTAAACACCATCATTCAGGAGTTAAGATGAAAGTAGCGGTAGTTTCAGTTGAATTGCAGATCATTCAGGACAACAGCGTGAAGTTTGATTGGCACCTGTGTAAATGCACTTTCAAATAAACTGCTGGACTAAATGAGATCCCACCACTGCGCAAGTGTGCCGGTAGCTTCGCTATTAAAACAGAAGTGTCTGGGGGCCTGCTTTCTTTTGCACGAAGTACTTCTGGACAATAGAGGTCTGTGCCTTGGAGCGGTAGAGTTCCAGCTCGTATTGCCTGGCATCCTCCAGCCATGGTACCTAATGCAAATGTCTGAGTGTTTTCAGTCCATCTGCAGGATTACTCGGGGTGGGACGGGCTGAGGGATTTGGGTCTGTCCTTGTTAGGCAGCTCTGCCGCGCAAGGGGAAACATTTGTTCCTGCAGCTCTGGTCTGCCTTCGTTCGTGCCTGGCGATGGCCTGTGGAGTGCCTGTGGTGGTTTATTTGCTGCTGCATAGTGCAGCTCAGCGCTTGGAAGGCACGGTTTGCTTTTTGGTTGTTTTGTGCTTGTTTTGGAGGACTGAGGGTCGCTTCTTTGAAACATTAGGCGGTGGGGTTCTCTGGAGCTCTCTTGTCCAGCCTTTGCTCAGAGCAGGACTATCCCTTGGTCACGTCGGTGTGGCTTCGAGTTTTTACCACCCCCAAGAAGCCCAGCTCCACCAGCCCCTCCGTGTTGGCCGTGCAGCTCCAGCATGGCAGCTCTCGCAGACCCTCTCCTCTCAGAGGCCAGCCAGGTAGGAGCGCTCGGGGTGTCAGAGCATCTGTTCCAGCCCTGGTGTGGCGCAGCCGTGGCACAGCTCCTTCCATCGCAGGAGACAACTGGCTGGCGAAGCACGCTTCGCCCCGTGAAGAACCCTTTGCTCTTTCTGCTTATGTTCTTCTCGGCCTTGGGGATGGGTTCCAAGACGATGATCTTTAGGGACTGAGGCTGGCAGCCAGAGGTGCCGTACGCGATAGACAGCAGGTAGACTTCAGCCTTTTCCAGGTTGCCACTTGGACATCGGAGGGCCCACCTTTTCTCTGAACGCTCCTTTCTCTGCAGGGCTGCGTGTCTCCCTCATGCACCTCTTGCCCTTGCAGCTTCCCCTGTCTTTCCTTTAGGCTCAGATTCGCCTTGCACCCAGGCTGGGGCTCTCCTTGCCAGCTCGGGGGAGATGTTCTGCCCTCTCTGTGCCAGGCTGATTCTGTCTCCCCACGTCATCCTTCCTCAGGTGAGGAAGAAACCAAAATCTCACCCATGCCTCTGGCTGCCCATCTCCTGGCCTGCAGGTGACTGTCACCTCCCCTACCTTTGGCAAAGAATATTATAAAAACTAAATTTATTCATTAGTTTGTCTGTTTAATGTCAGTCCCTCCTTATTCTGAATCCTTTTTTGAATAAAGGGAGATCCTGATCCTACTCAGTAAGTAGCGAGTCCTCCCTTGAGAGTCGTGCAGTGCAGGATGTGGCGGTGAGCTCCAGCGTGCTGCCGTGAGCTCGGGGACAGGCACCAGGTCCCCACGGCCACCCTGCCCGGGGACATCCGCCTGCAAAGACGGGGCTCAGCCGGGCCAGCGCGGGCTCTGGTGGGACAGACGGACGCGCATCAAAGGCTGGGCTGTGGCCTCCTATCCGCTGAGAGGAGAGGAGCTTCACCCTGCTGTGCTCTCCTGAGTGGCACGTGCGTGTTGGCGAGGACTTGGCACCTCCACGCGGGGACGAGCTGCTGCAGACGCCCCTTCTCCACCGGGGGAGCCCCGACCCCTCCAGCACAGGGATTTTGGGGTCCCTGAGGCCCTCCAGGCTGCCCCGCACGGGGTCGGTGCTGCAGCCACCGCTGCCGTTGCAGCCTGCTTGCCGGCAGCCGCCGTCACATTGCACCGAGCGCGCCGTGCTTCACAGCACGGGGAGGAACCGATTGCTTCTCATTTCGGCATTCAGTTTCAAAATTGCTTTCTGGCAATAGCAGGTATTTCAGTCGCTGCTGCTCCCGCTCTAGGGCAGCTGCTGGTTTATTGTGACCCACGGGCTGGAGTGCTGATGTTACCAACACAATTGCTGAAAAGTATATTAAAAAGAAATTCTTTTAAAGGCAGCCTGGTCCCCTGCTGCAGCCCAGCCCTGAAGCAGTGCCAGGGCCGCCCAGCGAGGGACGGCGCAGGCAGCGAGGTGCAAAGGGCGTGCGAAGGGGACTTCTCCGCGCCACGCATGAGCACGGCAGCGCCTTCCCGCAGTGGAGCCGGCCGTCCATCGGGCTATCGCAAGGCTATTAGCCCTTCTTGGTGCTAAAACATTTCTGGCTACCTTTTACGGCCTGTCAGTTGTCACTGCTAAGTAGCAGGGCTAATTACAAATATCGATTTTTTTTTCCCCTTCCCTTTTTGGATTTCGATTCAGGCTGCTTTGCTGGGATTAAAAATGATTTTTGGTTTGGTTTTCCAGCGAAGCGTTTCCCAGCCAGCCCCGCCGGAGTTTTGGTTTGTAGGCAGCATTAAAAATAAATAGAAATCTGATCACAATCACCACCTGGGGAGGGCGAACCTGAATCCCCAGGCGCTGCCGGCGGGGGAACGCAGGGATCCAGCCCGGGGCCACCGCTGCCACCTGCCTGCTCAGCACTGGTGCATGGCAGCAGCGACCGAGCCGGAGCAGCCCTCCCTTCTCAGCCCCCAAAATCAGGCCAAAAAATCCCAACCCCACAATGCTAAAGGTCTTAAAACTGCAAAGATTTATGCAGAAACGAGCTTGGCTTCTGTGCTCGGCATGGTGCTGCTGGGGCAGAGGCGATGTGCGGCGTCCTGCCCTGCTGCCGGTGCTGCAGCAGCAGCCCGGGGCTGGCCCTGAGGACGGTGGCACCCCGGGGACCCGCACGCGGGCACCGATGGGTTAGTCCTGCCGTTGGCGGGGTCTCGCAGCGAGGGCTTGCTTGGGCAGCAGTGAGAGGGAAAGCAGCCTGCAATTTTGCTGGTGTGTGCCTTTTTTGCTTCTTTTTTTTTTTTTTTCCCCCCCCCCCGGCCCCATCTATTGCTTTCCAACGTGCCTGTGTGAGCCGCTCCAGCGGCGGCAGGGACCCCAGCTGCACGTGCTGCACAGATGCAAATAAGCCGCGGAGCAGATATTTGCACTGTAACAGAAAAACACTACGCAGAGCCGGCGGGGAGCCACGGCGAGAGCAGCTTATGAATAATTACACCCACTGGCATTTTCCCTCAAACTGTCAGAGGAACGCAGCAGAGGAAGAGCAGAGTCTTAAAAGGAAGCAAAAAAAAAAAAAAAAATTCCTGGAATTGCTTACCAAAAAGCATTCTGAAGCTGTGTGAAGACACTTGCAGAGCAGAGGCGTGCTAAGGTACTTGGCCAGCGCTGACAGCCTTTGCTGTCAACAACCGTGCCCCAAACCTGTGCCCTCCCGTCCCAAAGGGGCTCTGCCGTGGGGCCAGGCCCCCGTGGATCCGGGGGATGTGGGTGCAGAGCCCCCAGTGCCCCAGCGCCTGTGGCCGTGTGGATAAATTTGGGTGGCTATCGGTATTCACAGTCCGTACGAGGATTTGTGTTAAACCTCGGTGATGGAGCGGTGGGTGACACATGGACGGGCCAGGTGACGGGGGGTGGTCACCGGGTACGCAGGGAGCAGTCGCCTGTGCCCCAGCTTTGGATGCTGGGGTTCGGGTGTTTCAGCTGGGAACAACTCCAGATTTCTGCTTGGAAACTGCACTGAGTGACCATGCGTAGCTGCACTACAGTTGATTTTTTTTTTTTTTGTAACTTAACCAGTTGAACTTTAGAAGAAAAGAAAGCAAATCAAACCATTTCTTCCCTTGCCACTGTGTTTTCCGTGTCGTAGTTCCCGCGCCCACAGCAACGCACGTTGCTCAGCCGGGCCGTGGGCGAGGCGAGCGGTGTGGGAGCGCAGCGGGGATCCGGGGGCTCAGCCCCAGCCCCAGCCTGGCTGCTGCTTCTGCCGCTGCCCCATCCCACGGCTGTGCCCCCTCCCAGCGCCCTGCAGACATGGGCTGGGCGGCTGGGGATAATCGCACCAGCTCCAACTCAGCTTGGAGTTGCTGGGCGGGATGTTGCGAACAGCTTTGTTGTTGAGGCACCGCGCTCGTCCGGTGGTGGGCAGGGGCTGGAGGCTGAGCCCGTGGCCCCAGACTCTCAGCTTTTTCCAGCAGCCTCCAAATAGTATTTCATTTAGCGCATGCCCTGGCTGCCAAACTCCCAGTGGAGACCGTTTGGTATCGGTGAGCACAGCTAAATCAGGGAGCTGCTGGTGATGGGGAGCACCCAGGAGACAGTGGGGCAGGCTGGGTGTATTTATTTACACCTTGGAGAGCAGGGTACAGCCAGCTGGCCTGGCACTGCAGCGACTTTTCATCTGCTAAAGGGCATTTTGGCGTTTTTGCAGAGGCTTTGCTCTTGGCTTGGGCTGGGGGCCAGGCGCAGGGCACCTACGTGGCCCCGTCGCACTGGGTGCTGCAGCATCCAGGAGCCCCGTGCGGGAGGAGCTGCTGCGTTGCTTGCAGGGGGAGCACCGGGTGCATTTCTCCAGCCACCAACTGAATACGTAGCCCCTGTGGCTGGTGTCCCTGCTAGTGGTGGGCAAAGGTTCCTTGGCACCAGAATGTGGCCCTGGCCTTGATTTTGGAAAAAACCCAAAACAAACGAGGTCTGGTTCCCCCTACCCCATGCACACCCAGAGGGGAGAGGCACGGAGCAGGCGGCTGGCTGTGGCATCACCACCCACACCCAGGCCACAAGAAGCCAGCAGCAGCGTTACCGCTGCCTTGCAAGCAGCCGCGTGCCCACGAGAGCCTCAGCCCCCAGCCCGTGGGGTCGGCCCCCGCCCGGGCCATGAAGGGGGCGAGCTCCAAGCCGGGCAGCAGCAAAGCTGGCCCCGGCGGACAGAAAGCCTTGAAATTAAAAGGCAGTCGTTAAACTGCATTAAGCCTCGGTGCGGAAGCCTTCACACACAATTAAAGCGGCATAAATTCAATGCAGCTTAATTCACCGCTGAATTGAATTAAGACCACTTTAACTTGTGAGTAGGACTAAATGCTGGGGGATTTAATGCGGTTTCACTAATAGCTTTCACAGCGAACGCAGCTTAATCTCCCCGAGCGTCCCAGCCCAGGCTGGGGCAGGCGGGACAGTGCCAGGTGTCCCCGCGGGGTAGGGCTGCAGCAGGAGCGGCCACAGCCCGGCAGCACCAGGGCTGCAGTGCCAACGCAGACCCTTGGGGAAGTCGAACGGCCGCCTGCCCGTGCTCGGCCCCTGCCAGCTGCATCCCGGGGCTTGGGGACCGCAGAGGGGACACGGGCGGGCTGGGGAACGCGCGTGTCCGCATGGGATGGGCCCCTCGCTGGGTCACCTTGCGGCCCTGCCCTCCCCAGTGCCGCTGTGTGCATCCGCCCCGGTGCTCGGCCCCACGATTTCTCTTCCTGTTAAAGGCAGACGCATTTGCCTAGCAGGGCAAGGGCTCTTCGTGCACCATCTGGGAACACGGCTGAAAATCTTCTCAGTTCCTATCTACGCATTTTTTTAAAACTTGTCTCAGTCGTGCTCATTCACTGCCGTCAGAGGAAGAGCATTCCCCTCCAGCAGCCGCAGATGAGACAAACTGCACAAGTCCTTCCCCAGCGCTTAATTACATCAAGCAGTAATTACTGTAATTCTTTTCAATTGGCTCTAATAAAGTTACAGCTTCACTCCTGTGTCAAACGCAGCGGCTCGCCGCCCGGCCCCCATCGCTGCACAACATGGAAGAGCTGCTGGGAAGGGAAAAGCTTCGCTCTTCGCATTACGGACGTTTTGGGAGTTCTCGGGAAGCGCGAGGGAAGCCCCCGCAGCAGGGAGCTGCCGAGGTGTGAGTGCTTGGCCGGGCGGTGATGACGGGCTTTGTGCGTCCCGCGGTGCCCTGCGCAGCCCGAGCATCGCCGCTCTCGCAGCACGAGCAAGAGCTGCTGCTGCTCCCGGGCCGCACGCCTTCTGCGCAAGCCTGGATTTCGGCTTTGCCCTGGAATAGCAGTAAGCCATAAGCAGGAAACCTAGGAATTTGCCCCAGATTTAAAAGCAGAGCTTCATTAAGCTAGTAGATGCACACAGCACCTCCGTTCAGACAAGGCTTGCTCTGGTGAACAGCAGTAGCACAAGAGCTAAGTGATGATAACCAAGTATCCAGCTAGTTATAGTGCAGCACAGAAACTGAAAATCAGGTTTGAATTACTATTACACTAAATCCTCTCTGCTTCAGCAAGATAGGGTTCTGCTTTCCCACCAGCTGCTGACAACGCATTACTAAATGGAGCAATTAAATAAGTTACATCCATTAAACATTTACCCTGATGTGCCTCTCATCCACAAACCCGCACACTTCGCCAGGACTGGTGAATCCAATTGGACGCTGCCTTGGTGCTAGGAAAGTTTGTAGCATAAAATCAACTAGCATTTATTCAAAAGCTAAATAGATATAAATGTCTGTCCATCTTAATTTACAGATTCTTATTTTCTAAAGCCAGTTGATGGAATTTCGGGGGAATGATGCATTTATTTTGAAGAGAGACACTGACCAGCCCAGGGAATATAACCTTTGAGATAATTATATTAATACCAGGAGAGGAAAAAAAGTCATGTTGTATAAAAGCAGAAAATCATTATATATAAGACAGCAGATCTGCAACATAACTACTTCATTAACCCCTGGCTGTCAGTGGGACAAGCACTTGCCCTCTACGCAGACGCCCATTCAGATGTTAAAGGCTTGCGAAACCTGTTAGATAATCCAACTGTTTATCATTTATACTCAAGAGGCTGAAATGCTTGGAAGCGTAATAAATTCAGCAAAATTATCCCAGTAACTATTTAGTTTACTTCTGATCAGCAATTTGGTGACCTGGCAGCAATAAGCTTGATACAGTAAATTGTAAGCTGATCAAGATAAATCAAATTATAACTTAAACTCTTCCAACGACTGGCTCTCACATTTACTTGCAGTTAAAAACACTAAATACAGAACAGGCCGCCTTCCATGTTAATGGATGCTTTACAAAAACAACAAACAAAACTTTGACCTGCTCAAACCCTTCTTCTGGAATACTGGACTTTATTGGTAAGTGTAAAACACACTGCAATTCACAAAAATTTAAATAAGACAGCAAAATTATACCTTATAGCTATAGTTATCACAAATAATGTATAGTCTAAATTGCAGCTGAACAAACATTATTTGCTGGGCTCCTTCGCAAGCCCAAGGCAGGATGCACAGCAATTATTAGAAATGAGTACAATGCCAATTTGCATCTGAATGCCGGGGAGGGGGAGCGGGGCGGGCTGGAAACACGCTACATTCACAGCACGACAATACACCGGCTGGTAAAAGCAACTTTATTAGTGTCCTGCAGCAAAATACATTAGTAATTTGTAACCAGGCATTAAAATTCTCCTCTCGTGTCATACAAAAGTAATCAGTTTCCTTCATGACGCATCGCATGTTTCACCAGATTATCCCCCAGCGAACACGAAAGCCCCTCCGCAAGGCCGGCTGCAAAGCGGCCCGCGGACGTGGGGACGCCTCGCCGGCGCCCGCGCAGCCCAGGCGATGGCTCCGGATGGAAGAGCAGCAACGCGTAGCGAACGCGGCGCGAAGCCCCCTCCCTCCTCGCCCCCCAGCCAAAGCCGAAGCCGCCCCGGCTGCCTCGGGCCAGGCGAGGCTGCTGCAGCACTTTCCAGATGTTTGCCAGTCGTGAGCACGCGGTTCTGGCAGCGCAGCTAGCGCTTGCTGTATGTTCCTACTCATTCCAGCACACAAAGCTTAGTCCCTCTCCATCCCCAGCAGGAATACACTAATACATACAATAATACTTTTTTTTCTTTTTTCAAGTGAAAAGATCTAATTTTTCCCTCTTGATCGCAATGAAAAACTGCAGTTTCCAAGCAGAATGATTCAACTATCAATGTTAACTGTTAGTGTTATTGTAAAACCCTCTTTGGTTATAGAATATTTTATTTAAAGCAAGATTATACAAAATAATTTTCAGCTAGAAATACACCCCTGAAATCTAAAAGCAATCTAAATTAACACACTCTCGCAGGATGAAGCTATATTTGATAGGACTTACAATTTGAGTATTTCCCCACATGATCTAAACAAAGTTATCAAAATTATATTAAGTAAATACATTTTGAGGAATAGTAAACTTTTGAAAATCCTTAGAATATTAAAAGTAGAGTTCCGGAAGTAGCAGTAGTGGGCTAAAGAAAAAATAACCAACACAGAGACCTCTTTAAATACTCTCCATAGCCTTGAATTCACTGAGAGCCTGCACCGGGTTAACGTGTTTCTTCTGGGATGCTCTTTTGATTTTAGTTTGGGTTTCGTCTTGTTTCTCCCTCTTGACCAGGGGCTTCTTCTCCGGAGCCTTCATTTTCCAAGACACGGCGGGAAGGTTGAGTGAAGCCATTCCCTGGGACTTCTGGTACTTGGTCGATGCCACGTAGGAAGCCTTCACGGTTTGCACCACGGCATTCATCAGGTTCTTGGCTGCTTGGATGAGAGACATGGCACTGTCCACCTGCCAAACGTCAACACGAGAGTTATATACCGTAAAAGTGCACGAACGCGTTATTCCACAACACACGATGGTCCCGGGGTGTATTTTGTAAGAGCACTGCAACTGATTTTTCTGGGTTTTCTTTTGAAATCTGAGTTTCCAACCTTGAGGCAATGTTTTTCTTTCGACACTACGTGGTAAAAAGCTGCCTCGTGCCACCAGGACATAAAAAGAGCAACATCTGCACATTATCTGTGCCTTTTCCATATTAATGGCAATTGAAAAGATTTGTATTCACTGTTTGCTTTTGTGACTAAGCTTTAACAGTAGCTTATTCTCTAATGAAATTAATAAAGTCATGGTAATATCTTAATCATTGGTAATAAACATTTAAATCACCCTAGAATATTAAGGTGTATTAGAAAGGAAGGAATGTAATCGTATCTTCAGGCCGAGGTGGCTCCTGATCGACAAGAGCATTAAAATGAGAAAAAAAAGATGTGTTTGCCAAAGCTTCAAGTGCGTGGCAGAGCAAAAAATGGGGGAGGCTGGCAGCGGGGGCACACGCAGGAGGGGATAACGGTGCCAGTTTCCTGCCCTGGATGGGTGACAGCACCCAGTCACCGCTTCAAAGTGGGAAACCAGGTCCCAACACCACGGCTCTGGCTGACAGCAAGGGCTCACCCAGCCAGGTCCCGTGCGAGCAGCGTGCTTCTCCGCACCAGAGCTTGCAACCTAAATTTCTGTGCTGCCTGGATGTTACGACACTGCTGACTGCGGAGCTCCACCACGAACTCACACGTTTCCCTTTTTTAACCAACAAAGCTGAACTGCATCAGCAGCCCAAGGAGTCAGGTGAGTGCCTGAGCTATTTCTTTGCAGCTCAGTACCTTGGGCATCGGCCCCCACAATCACTCTCCCACTCCTACTGATTCTCCCTCTCGATGACTTCTGATCCTGGCTGAAAAACAGCCCAGCCCCAGCGGAAACGGCACGGGGAACTTCCAGATGAGACTGGCCAGCAATCTCGTCGGGAGATTTGGGTTTAAACGCTCACAGGCAAAGGAAAAGGCCAAATCCAGTCTCGCTTACGAACATTTCAGCGCAGGAGGTGGGCACCGCCACAGGCTTGGTCCTGAATGACGGTGGCCACGGGTGCTGTTTCTGTGCACGTTTGGTGTCATCTCATCTGCCGCACCCAAGATCAGGACCTCCGGCTTGCGAATGCCAAACAATGCTTGGCAGGATTTCAGCATCTCTGCTCGGCTTACACAAGAACTCAGCTGCCTCTGCGCATTTGAATTCCAGCCCTGTATACATCTAAGGAACCTTTGGGGGAAAATCTCGAAGCCCTTGCTCATCCAGCAGCAAAACAAATTGAGCAGGGGGGTTGGTTGCTCTTCTTATGGCGCTGGTGCCTTCCCTTCCATCACGCTGTGTTCTGAGTACCGCAGTGGCAGATCTGATCTGCACCCTCCAGCAAACCAGTGTCATCTGCTTTCTTTGCCCCAGTCATCATGCTGGAAAACACTTTCATTGCATTTTACTATTTCCATGATTCTTCACAGCGGGAGGAATCGTATTAAATGCAATGAAAGCAAGGAGGTACTTTTCTAAATGAATTCTGAGATTGCTCAGGGTGCAAGCTCTTAGCGCCTTGGTTATAGCTCTGCTTTCACAAAATTTTTGCTGCATCTGGATGGGGGAGGATGCCAACACTGAAGAGAATTTTACTTTTAGACAGGTGAAGTCCCTGGATTAGCCTACTCAAGCGGGTCTTCACCTGATAATCTGACAGAGGCTTAACACGACTCCTGGCAGTATTTAGCCCCAGTGGACAGATTCGTGGAGAACAGATAAAACCAGGAGATTAGACTACAGATGCCAGTCTGTTCATATAACTAATTTATGGCAGAAGGGTATGTAAATTCTAAAGACACTGAATAACTGCAGTAAAACCCCGGAGTACGTATTATTGCATAATGACACATCTACTACTTTGACAGCACAATGCCTTCAGCCTTCCAGATAATAGGACATCAGGCATGCCACAGAGACGCGCAGCAACACACGTTTCATTACATCTCATCACTCAGCTCCGCTGCGCTGGAAATACGAGCGTGTGGGACTGGCAGCCGTAGGAGGTGCAGCAGAGACGCCCATCTCCCCCGCAAAGGCGCTAAGCTGATGCCAGTGTGGTCCGTCACTGCCTCTGCAGCAGGCTGGTTCAGAATCCCCTCAGCTACTGCTGTTCGGGAGCACTCTTCTACAGTTCTGGCTTGTTTGTGGGGAGAAAGATGTGCTAGTAAGTTTAAGCATTTGAAACATCTGCATGGCAGGAGGTGGTAAGTTTTTCCATTTGATTTTAAGGACTCAGACAGCAATACTGGATTACCAGCCCTTTCTGTCCCTTCTTCAGATCTCCTACCTCAGTCATGATGTGGATGGGCAAAAGCACTAAAGATCGCACATGGCCATCTAGGGCAAGGAAGAATATGCCAGAAGAAATTAAGAATTTAGTTCCACTCTGCTCCCCACAGATAGCCACCACATAGATTCCTCTTAGGAGAAAGCATTTCATGAAGTACAGTGAAAAAAATTTTGCTCAGTAATGGCTGGAATAAGGAATCAGGCTGGCCTACGGCAGCTTTCAGCTGTCGTAAAACAGAGCAGCCACTAAAAATCCCTGCACTCTTCAGAGCACAGCTATTTTGAAATATTAACATCTCTGGAGCATTACAGGACCTCAGCATGTTCCAAGGCTGTGCAGGCACAAGGGGTAGGTTTAGCTATGCTGATTAAAGTGATTTAACCTTACCGAAAGTGAAAAACAGTCTGAAAAAATGGTAGATTGCACAAAGGTAAAGTGAATCTGTCCACAAACACTGCTGAGTATGGAAAAATAAAGTATTTTTTCTGTATTTCTGTACTTTTCCCCCTTTCAAACAGTAACAAAACCAATGAGGCAGGGCAGGCAGGATTATAAACTCTGCATGCACTAAAACTTTGATTGCAAGCCCCAAAGTATCTTGTTGATATTCGGTAATATTTAGCAGAAAAGCTTAGCCTGCAGTAATTGTTACCCCTGGGGGAAAAACCGCGTGAACTGGGCATGCTGTAGCTCCTACGTACCCCAGACACAACCAGCTCCCCTCCGAGGTTTTGAACTTCAGCCTTCACTTTGCTACAGATGTTCAGCTGATGGCAATACAGGGCGATGCGCTGCAGGTAGGCGAGCAGGTCCTGCTTGCACGCGGAATCAGGGCACTGAAATAAAACAAAGGTGAAGTTTACGTGGTAATCATGAGAACTGGAACCGACGTCATTCAGTGAGAAACCAGACAGCTACACACGGTAATGATCCAGACAGCATTTCACTTTCTGTTCAGCTTTGGTTTTCAAAAGACAACTGAGCAATACATGGGCATAGCAAAATACACATAAAACCCCACGAGCAACAAACATGGCCATTGGAACCTGAGCTCCCTGTGAGGAGAAGGAGGGTACCCAGCCCTTCCAACGCAGGTCTGGTAACTCCAGAAGGGCCTTCCTGTACGTGATACAGGACACAGCAGCAATGATTTGACATCCAGACCTCACGTTGCAACTTGTAGATGTTACTAAATCCAGCCGCAATTCCCAGTCTTAAGTACCTTAAGCTAGCAAATGATAAACCCAACAGTGACTTGATTATATCCTGCAAAATAGATATTTTCCTGACTCCTGCTCCCATTTTGTAGCAGTGTGGAAACTAGATTCTTCACCAGGCATGAAATAAAATTTTTCAAGTGCTTGCTGAAGCACTCAACCGTATGATAAAAGCAACTTTTTCAGCTTTGCAACTGAAAGACTACATAGGTTCCGGGGACTGCAGTGCAGTTCAGAAAGCCGCTTTCTCGGACAGAAACGAGGGACCATCCCTTGCTTTGCAGAGCCGAGCAGTGAGATGATTAACGAGTCAGCCTCACGCTGGATTTCAAAACAAGAGGAGCCCAGCTGAGGAGCAGCTACAGTCCAAAACAGATCTGCACATATACGACAAAAAGGCTACGGGAAGCCTCTTACTACCCGTGCCAGTCCTGCAGTACCTTGACAAAGAGGAGTGCGCACGGTGGCCAGCACCGCTCCTCCAAAGAACAACTGGCCACCTCAGACCTACTGGCGTACTCGGGTTGTATGAGGGCTAGTGGGTAAAGGACAAGCTGCTGACGTGCGCTGAACTCTGAAAATCCTTTGCGCATCTGTCTCTTGTGCTGCGGAAAAATAACCTGTGCATGCAGCGCTGCATGGCACCTACGGCTGCCCAGCCCTGGCGCGGGGCACACGCTTCTCACGGCGGGGTAAATGCTCGGGCAGGCGGCCAGCTCTGAGCCCCAGACATCGCCGGCTGTGCTCAAGCAGTGCCCGGCACAACAGATCTTAAACCAGTCTGGATATATTGATGATGGCAGAAGCTATTGCAATAGCTGCATGGGATATTATGGTCTGACAGGTTGTGTTCTGGTGTCTGCGGGTAAGGGACACCACGACTGACAGCTTAGACATTTCTGAGAAAAGCAGGCAGCTTACAGCCAGGTGTTACGTACACACGCAGAATGCCTCCAGCTCCAAGGTCAATGTGCTTTACATGGCACAGCGTCACACACGCCGTCCCTGACACCCTAACGTGAGCGCCACGCAGGTGTGACCGGCTGCACTGCGCTGCAAGCTCACGTGCCACTTCTCCGAAACGGCCACTTGGCACGTCTTCCTCTCGTCGTCCCACCGGGCATTCACAGGTCTGCCTCCTCACAGAGCAAAGATCAGACTCACAGTGATGCTTCGTTTTCTGCTCTAAGGCAGGCAATACTCTACCCGGTGCTACTCCACCTCCAGCACTGTAACAGCAGAGCAGGAATTCAACCGGCGTTAAGTAGGAACAGGGCTGAAGAAGCCAACCTCTGCTGCGATCTCCAACCTTCCTGGATGGTTACACGGCACTCAGAAACTCCTTACAGCTCTTGCATCAGGGTCGTTACACACAGTCCTTCGACCACCAAAGGCAGCCTTTCCGGCACCCCCATACACTCCCATACGAAATTCAAATGCCTTTCCCTGGCCCCACAGCGTAGCCTGATGGCAAGCAGGGCACAGCACCCGCAGCTTTTCCCCTCCAGGTTGTGCTGGCCAGGGCAAAAAGCCACAGAGCCAGGTGCTGGCTGAGGTCTGCCTGGCACTGCTTGTGCCAGACCAGCACCAAAAACTCTGCAGAAAAAGCGGCTGCAGTGATTTACCAGTGTTAGATGTGATAGGGACACAAGAACCTTACTCTGAGCAGCACTCACTTCTCTTCACCCAGCACATGCTTGCTCTTCCCACCGGACCAGATTCTGCTGAAATTCAGAGATCTGAACAGTCTGCGAGAGCTCTTCTATAAACACCCCCATTCACTGCAAAATCCCATCTCATCCAAGACTCTCTGATGCTGTACAAGGCACCGCCAAATGAAGATTCATAATGGACATGGTAGGCTTGGAAGAATAACCTTAAATGTGGCAGCAATTTATTACTTAATGCTTCACTCAGAGTCAGGTTTATTGCTTACCACCACACAGCCTCTCCTCGCCTTTCAGAGAAAGGTAAAAACCCACTCCTGTGCATCAGCAGTAGGGTCTGACCCCTAATTCTCATCACACACCTCTCGTTAGCTGCAGCTCTGGCTATACAAGATGGGTGCAGGAACCCGAGCTTCCCCAGACACAAAAGCCACAAAAGGAGAAGGCATCAGAGCAGACCACTGTGCCGCACAAGCAATGGTGTGCAAAAGTGGGGTTAACAAAGCACTGGCTTCCCACACCAGCAGTGCGTGGCCAAGTAACTGAGCTGCCACAGCAGCCTTTTAACTCTAAAAGCAAGGTGAGCATAGGTAATAAATGCATTTTCCAGGGCCTGAACAAGTGGGTTTTTTAAGTCAAGATGGTATTTCAGCAGAGCAAGGACAAAACAGCTGTATTCCATGCCGTATGGCAGCCTGCTGCGCTGTGATTTAAGGCAGCACAGGCACGCACATACGCGCAGCGCACCACAACGGGGTTCCTGGCGTGCTGCGACAGGCACGTCAGGCTGTGCAACACAGGCGGCGGCGATGCGGACAGCCTGACGGGCATCGGAGCCGGCGTGTCCGCAGACCAGCAGCCATCACCTTATTCCCAAGTAAAGCTGATGAAAACACCTGAGGCACCTGCAGCTCTTTCACTGGTACGTTGTTTCCATCAGCGAAGTGAAAACTGTGAATAATGAAGCGGCAAAGCTTACAGGTTAATTTTTTAAGTTAATCAATATTAGTCAGCAGTGCAAGATGTTTTTAGAGAAAGTCCACAAACAATGTCGGCCAAAGAGCAAATGAAAAGCTGAAATTAGCATTTTGGAAAATGCTCTCCATCTCCCAAACAGCTCATCTAACAAAGCGAGCAAGCGGCACGGCGGCGGATTGAATTGAATGTTGACAAATGCACAATACGGCATGTCAGAAGGATCGCTAAACAATTCAAGGTACTTTATGGGTTGTGAGTTTATTGAAACCATTTAAGGAAAGGCACTTTCAAGGAAAGAGTCCGCTGCATGTTTACCAATGGCTGAATGGCAACAAAACATTAGTGAGGCAAGGCAAAAATGGAACAGGAAATATTATTCAGTTGTATATATCAAGATGACACAACTTGGAAAACCACATCCTATACTGTGTGTGCTATTTCTACGAGCAGAATGCCGAATTCAGTTCAAAGACTGACGATGTTTGAAAAGAGGCATTACACGAGGTAGAAGATAACATCAACAGAAGGCACTGTGTATGCCTGTATAATCCCTGTTCTTTCCTCCACAGGAACACTTGGAAAACACCCAAAAGGCACCAATTTCAACACCGATTAAGGTATTACTCTATTGTATTAACCTGTGACAGCCATAGCCACAAAAGCCAGTAATCAGAGCAAGGTGGGGAGGACTCCCCCAGCACAGTAACAGCAGACAGCTGCGTTATAGACAGAAACAAGCGTGCGCTGGGGACATCCCTAACACCATCACCATCTAAAAAACAGCAAGGAGGACACAAGATATCCCTGTGAGCAGGTGTTTTATGTCCTGCTGCCCTCTGACATGAGACCTTGCTGAGATGCTGCTGCAGCCTTGGTGCTGGCTGTTGGCAAAGCTACGTTGGCTGCTCCCATTCAAATCCAGGATCAGTCCTTGACCCTCAGTGAGGCACAGCAAATGCATGCACACGTTCACATCCTACCACCCCGGCTAAACTTCCAGAGAAGCAGAACCACCTTTTTCCTCCCTTTTTGCAAAGAAAAGGGGCAGGGAGAGACAGAAGAGCTCTCCCACAGTGTTTACTTACGGAGACAAGCACAGAGGCCGCATCCCCACACACCTGGCAGGTGTGAGTGAGCAACCGTGGAGACTTTTCTCTCTCCCACTTTATCTCCGGTTTAGGGTATGAATGCCGTTGCGACACTGTCGCAATAAAATGACCCACCAGCCCGCTGCGGCGGCCGGGCTCAGCACTGCTTGGTTGTAGACGCTGAGAGAAGGCGTTGAGGGGAAGCAGCTCTTGCTGCAGGACGGGCACGTGGCAGTGGGTGCCAGCTGCGGTCAAGCAGGACAGCGGGAGCATGTCCTGCATCCCCAGACCAGCCTCCACGCTTACCCATCAGTCTCGGCAGAAGGAGGCTGCTGGAGCCTTTTGCTGGGACATGGGGCAGTTCCTCAGCTCCACGCCAGCTCCTCGCAGCTTTGTTATCAGATACGGGTAACAACCTCCCACCACTATCAAAGAGAAAAAGCAACGGAATTTTTTTTTTCACTTTGGAAGTATTTAAACATTGAAAAAAAAAATATGATGGATCACTGTCTTGCTGCAAATCATTTTCATTTGTGTTGTACTCATAACTTCGTAACATTCTCCCATTCAAAACAAGCAGACTGCTATTTTGAGTGAAAGATGGAATACCTTTGGGGAAATTTGCAGGCTGATGGCTAGACACTTTTCAGCAGACGTGAAATACCTTGTGTAATAGCTTTTATGGTTTCGAAGGAAATGCGTCGTAAAACTGCCTGACAGCAGGAGTTAGGAGTTCCTGACACGCGAACACGAGGGGTCATGATTCAGCCGGTGTCACATGGTTAACAGGACCCAAAAACACATCCATTTGTTAAAAACCCATATTAGGCACAGGAAGGCATTAGTGCTTCACCAAAACGGTTCTATTGTAAGTCCCCTGTAGCTGTCAGATAGGTCTGCATTAACAGATTACTACAAGTTTCTAAAGAGTATGTAAGCATATCTAATGAAATATGCAAGCTGAAAGTATTAGTAGGGTATGGAGTTGGAAAAAAAGCTGTAATCTTGTCAAAATGACTAACTGTACATTCCTGCTCTTATTTATCTTCAAACCTGTGCTTAATCTTTTACATTTGTAAGGACTTTATGTCTACTAAAAGCAACCATTTAGCGTGCCTTCTATCTTCTGGCATGGCTCACTGCAGAAAACCGTACATCAAGTTTGCATAAAACACATGAATTAAAAAAAAAAAAGGCACCGTAAACCTTCAGCCTAAGATCCCCCGAGATCTATAACACAAGCTGCTCTTTTCTTCATTTACCGAAGGCAGCGGTGGCACCTGATTCTCCCAGAAATATGGTTGTCAAAACGCTATAGGAAGGAGATCCATTTTAAAAAAAGACTTTTCAACTTTACCTCCTCATCGAACACTTCTCACTGCATCATTAATATATTAAGGTGAACACAACATCCCCCGGATGCAACACTCACGAGAGATCTGCATTACAAAGATTTACTTTCAAAGTGAGACAGTTTTATTTGAAACCTTGTATTATGAATTTACATTCAGAGAAAGACTGAAAAGCAAGCAACAGCAGTACAAAATACAGTTTATAGTCAGTTATGATCTCAGACTTAACCTACTTGCATTTCAGGGTCTCTGTTGAAGGCAGAGTATTATTACTAATGCTGATGTCTCACTGCAATTTGGGTGTGGACTGAGACCAAAGGTGCTTTTGCTTCGCCCGACCCAGTTTCTGAAGTGGCACAGGACAGGCAGATGCATTACATAAAACCCTGAGCTGGCCATACTCAATCCTACAGAATTCTTTTCAAATACCTTTGTGCATCTACCACAACAAGGTGCACAACAGCCTGAGACAACGTAGCAAATGCTCAGGTCACTACGTGCCTTCCTTAAAGCCTCCATCAGCTCTGACTGGACAATAAAAATCACTAGAGAGCTTTGACAATCTCACCATTCAGTCTAGGGGGCATTTAAAAATTGTTTAATATTAAAAAGCTGCCTCAGAAATAATATTAAAGGTTGTGCAACAGGACACGTGCAGTAATTACAGTGTTGCCTACACAGTCTTGTCATTGCCTTGAAAGTACTTGGGCACATTGTGAGCATGACAAAAGCAACACGAATTCAGTTTCAGTCCTGTTCAGTTAGAGAAACCGGCCTAGATACTATGCGACATGAAGCAGTGCTGTCAGACTGCTACCTTAAAATGGTAGGTGTTTGATTTAAGCCAGGGAGCTGCTGGTTTCATTGCTGGATGTATTTAACTGCTTACACTGCGTGGGGTGGCAGGAGAACAGCTAGAAAGAAAAGACTATCAAACAATTCTGAAAACTCAGTTAAAAAAATTCAACTCAAAATTAACCATATACTCTTGTATTCACCATGTCTGCAATACTAAAAGATCTCCTATTGCTCATTTGTGCTGGAGGCTTATGCAAATGAATTGTGACTTACATGGTCAGCAATAGTCCGTCCCAGCTTGTCCATCCTTGACCCAGCCTCTGCAATCTTCTTGGCTGCACTAATCACATCTGATGTATTTTTTAGTGGACCTTTACCTCTGCAAAACAGAAGAGAGTCTACCTGCTAGCACCAGAAAAACAGAAGAATGAACACACACTGCTGTTTCTATTCCATATTATACTGGAAGTACACCCGACTGCATGAATAAGGTTGTACAGAAATAGGCAGGTCACAGGTGTAACCATTACAGCATCTTCATTTCCCAGTCAGTTCCCCCCCGCAGTCTCTCACCATGTTCAGATTAAATCCAGGAATAAACACATCTTAAATTTTACTGTTTCAAGCAACCTAATTATGATGAGAGATAACATTTTAGAAGACAGATTTGTAATTTGCATGGAATGCAACATCAAGTTTAAAAAATAGTGTTGTATGAAGTCTAGTAAATGAATCTCAAAAGGCATCAAAAAAACACAAATAACTGTACTAGGAACTATTTCTGTAGTACTGCAATATCAAGAAGTCCATAGAATTTAATGTTTTAAAGAACTGAGCAAACATATATATATATATGTATGTACTCTTTGGGACAAAAATCACCCTTAAGAAAGAAAGAATGACACGCAACAACTACCGTGTATCTATAGATCAATTTAAACAGTTATTACCACCCAGTCACTGCATAGTAATGCCTCTCCCAAGTTAACACACAGGCTTTAATAGGGTAACATTTAAATGAAATTGTAAGAAGTGAGACTCTTAAGAGTACTTGCAAAATATTTCACTGAAGGATCACCATCTCAGCCAATTCTGAGAGAAGGTGTTGTGTGCACATATTAAGAAGACTCACCTGGTGAAGTCTGTCATTTCCATCATAATCATACACATTTGTTTTGCCAGAACAATTATATCATTACCGCTGTCATCCCATTTTGATACTTCAGCATCCAATTTACTCTTTTCTTCTTGGAAGCTTGCTACTTGCTCAGCAATCTTAGCTTTTTGCTCTTGAGGGAGCTGAGCCATGATAGCCTGAAAGAGAGAGTTTTCTCACATTGCCTTCTCCAGCCGCTTGTAGAAGGCTTCTTGGAACATTTCACTAATAACCAATTTAAGTCATGTAGATGGGGGGATAAAACTTTAATAGGAATCCTCTATCTAGAGGATTTACAGAACTATTTCCTTCCATTTTGGACACAAAGTTCATGCTGTATGCATTACTACCAGCACTAGAGAAGAAAAAGTGCCCAGAAAGACAAGCTGACACCTGAAACACAGGCATTTGCATGGTAAAACTGTTTGACTCCATACAAGTTTGCCATGTGTTACCATCACTCAAAGAAAAACTGCATGAAGAGGAGGGATTTGCCTTTTCTATAAAATTTAAGAGTTTTAAAATGAAGATGCACTTGGGTATCTTTCAGTGTTGTAATGCACAAAAGCAATATTATGAATCTCTTTGCTGCAAAAAGCTAGAAATACTATTTTAAAACACGCACGCTGAGAAGACAGTAAGTGAAAATAAACAGTATGCATACTCCTGAATCAAATCTATTAGACTAGGTTTACAGCCTATATGAGTCTCGATGCCCTTGTCTTCATAACTACTAGGAGCACTCATGCCTCCAGGAGCACGTGAAAAGGAGTCTTAGGACCAAAAGCACCTGGCAGCAGCAGTGCTAAAAGGTAAATTAGAAATGTCTGCATTTAAATAGAAGCAGGGAGAGGGATACAGGAATAAAGAGTGCTTGCGCAAGGAAGGAGAGCATAAAAACCACTAAAGTTATGCACAAAGTTAGTGTAATTCCAAAGCCAATGTGGCAGAAGTTTGATAAACAAGGCCTCACTACTTCTTGCCTGGTTTCAGACCAAAAGAGCCTTCACAAAAATCTTTCATGGCATCTTCCCAAGAGGATAAAATTGTTATTGATCCAGAAGGGAACATGTCAAATAAAAACAATAGGTACGGCCTGTTTTTCCTCCAATGTACCAATTTTAAGTTTTCACCTATTAATGATTATATACTGCGTATCAATGCTTTCATTTTTAACAGTCATAGGAAACGCAGTTAGTTTAAACTATTTCATTTTCAAGCTGCTTTCAACAATGTGTTGATTAAATGCTCAGCGGCCAAATACATGCATAAGACGACATTTTGTAAAAAATGCATGAACTGCAAAGTTATCTATTTCTTGCCCACAAATTTAGTATTTGCCTGTTGCAAGTAACATTTGTACAATGGAATTATTTGCCCCTTACCTCCCTGCAGAAACTCACTTGCCTAACTAAATGGCAGCGACTACAATGTCTGATGCCAAAGTATAAAGTAGTTCATCAGTATTAAAAGGATTCTGGTCTTTCAAAACATCCAAAATAAAATGCAGATGGTTGTGGCCTCCATCAGACCAACATTGCTATGTTTCACTTAAACTCCTTTTCAGAAGAAAACTGGAAACAATGTCTGTTTTCTGATCTAACCTTTTCACCAAAGAAAGTAAAATTTAACCTGGATTTTGAAAGCAAGCTAAACTGTTTCTTGAAAGTGGGACGTGGTTTTATAATACTCAAATTTCTTCCTTACCCTTGCACTTTGTCCAGCAATGAGCTGATCATCTTCAGTCTGAATGCTTGTTCTGCTTCGGACATCAAAATCCTCAGTCTCAAAGTCAGAATCATCCAGCTCTTCAGGAGTCTGAGGAAAGATAAATTCAGTAAGAGTCAAACAACAGATAGATGGCTTTAAAAATCAAAGAGAATACTGTTTTTTTGAGCAGAGAGCATGAAAATAGGTGAATGTAAAAATCAATCAGTATTTTTAACAAAAAGGTAAATTAGGACCGTACCCAGCTTATGAACATGTGTGACGATATACACCTGACTGCTCATGTTAAACATGATGGGGATCGCCAAAATTACTGACCAGTAACTAAACATCTGAGATTTGTCACAGGACTCTAATGCACTCAAGAGCTGAAACACAGAAAAAAAGTCTTTATGAAATGAATAGCACCTTTTGTGACTTGGTTAAATGTAAAAGCTTCACTTGACATTCTGAAGCTAAAATTACATACAACTTCAAGCCCTAGTTCACAACCACAGACATCTTTAGCACAATTATGAATCAAAGCATCGACTGAACTAACAGCAGACAAAATATATCGAAATTTATTCTTATCCCCCAGGAAAAGCTTAAAATTTTTAGCTAGTAAGGGCCAGCTTTTATGCTGTAGGCTAAACTCATCTGACCTACTTCCTGCTTGCCTAGAATTTATTTTTGCTACTGCCAGTCTATAGCTAGCAAAATTTTTATAAAGCTTATCAGTTTAAACAGCATGTTTGTTAAAATACTACATCTTTGCCTAGAGTGGCACTTCACGACAATTTCGCAGATCTGGATCAACAAAGAACTTCACTGATAAATGCAACGAATTGTGATTAACAGACAAGATGCAAATAAAGTCCCTGTTCTTCAGATTTCTTTCCTATAATTTGAATTTTATAAACTTGTTTTCTGATACAGGCATCTTGCAATACACTTAAAGTGTAATATACACTTAAAATAAACTTATGCAAAATAGTTGCCAAAAAGAAAAGGTGGCTGAGCATGTTGACAACCACGACCTAGGGAATTTCAGCCACCAGCTCCTTTCCATGCCTTTAAGAATACAGTATATCCACAGAATCAGAGTAAGGACATATACTGATGAGTAGATCAGTGTATCGGTATTTAAAAAAAACAAAAAACAAAACACAGAAAACAACAAACTATTCTGCTGCATCTTTAGAAAGATACTTATAATATTCAAGCCCCTTCTCTTCCCATCCATCCCACAGCCCAAGGGCATAAATTCCTCTGGGGGCTGATGAGAGATTGCCTGGGGATCAGGGATAGAAGAGCTTTACTTCAGTAACCTACAGATACAGTTGGATTTTAGTTCTGAAAACAGGCTCCATAAGCACAAAAATTAGGAGTTTGAGTTACTTTTCCTTCTAGATTCTATAAAGAAAAGTACCACAATTTCAAGTGAAACAGCCTGTTTGCCCCAGCCTTGCTTCGCAGCATCCCCCTGCAAGTGTGGTTACTCCTGTGGTTCAGTCACAGACAATGTCCTGGAGAAGTGGTGGTCTGGCATCTCTTTGTTTATCCTAAGTACATTCTATACCTTAAAGCCCTTCGGACAACAAATAATAACATTTTGACTTTTTTTATAGGTCACTGACGTGTCACCAGTGTGCTGCCGTTAGCTATTGGCAGCTGCGATGAAGCTGTGGCACCCTGACATCAGAGACGCGGCGCGAGGGGAAATGTCAGGATTCCTGGCATCGCCAGCTCTGCTAATTACTGGCGACGTGGAATTGGCAGTCATACTTTCATGTCCTGAATAACAAGGGCTCTAGCAGGGGGTGAATCCAATTAGTTTGTCTGCATAGCAGGAAAGCACTGACATCTTCATATAACGTTGGCTGTCTATAATCCTGAGCGTAAGTATGAAGAAAGTTATATGGAGAGCACATATGTGGCTGTCAGCTTTTCTTCTGATTTTCTATCCAATTCTTTGCTTTAAGCAGCAAACATGGAAGATAGCATTGCGATGGTTACTATAATCACATATATTCTGTATGTTGTTGATTTACTTATCATCACCAAAATGCATCTGCAACGGTTACCATTCTGAAAGATGAACAGAGTTTATCTGCAAGGCACTTACATTAGAGTCAGACAGGTACAAGGGAAAAAGAAAACAAGGAATAAAACCTCTCCATTTATTTTTGCTGTGTCTGGCTCCTGCCCATTTTTACCATGCTAACATTCAAGAAATCTGCCCATAGGTCAGCCTCAACCAGAACTTTCTTTTCTGCATCCCTTCAATCAACTGCAGGAGCTCTTCTGCATCTTCACGTAACGCCTCCTACCAGACCAAAGCTGCCTGACCTACCAGAAAGTAGAACTTCCCAGTCACACCGACTGCACCTGAAACATGCATGCACGTAAGAGACAATGCGTCTACGAACCGGTCCCAGTTTAACAAGGTCAGCCAAGTAATGAATTATACGCTACAGAAACACAGAGAACTGTAGCTGAGCTCGCCTAAATCTGTCTTCAGATAACTAGAACTACTTCTCAAAAATTACTTAAGAAAGAGACATCAGGTTTTATTTCTACGCTCTCAAACCATCAAAAAGTTATCTATACCAGGAATCCACTCGCTATTGTTAAATCAAAGGTCATTGATTTAGCACATTAATAAGCAAGGCATTAACATGATTTTATAAAAGACGCATGAAGGGTATTTAGCGTCACCACTCAAGGCTATCATTGATGCTCAGATCTGTTTAATGAATTTGAGTCAAAACGTACTTCTGAAGTACTCCACACAGCGAACTAGCAGTTTTTAAGACTCAGAATGTTAATATGAGTTAAATGAAAATCTTAGGCTGTCTGGTATGAGTAAAACTGATGCATTTTAATTCAATAAAGATGGGGGAAAGTGAGTGGAGAAATAGAGGGGTGTTCAATAAAGTTACACTCACTCTGATCATCAATACAGCTTTCCGGATATCTCTTATTCCATCATACACCAGCCGTGAAGCATCAATAAATTCGTTTTCATCCATTGGCTGAGCAGGGTCTGAACTTAGTGCTTCCACAGCAGCTTCTACTTGCTCAGTAAACCGTGGCATAACTGTATTAAGAATGCGAAACAACAGTCAGTCCTCACCTCAACACCATTTTCTGCTACATACCCCCTCCCTTCCAAGATGTGCATGTGCATGCCTCATTATTAACTGTCACTGGAAACTGTGCAATGGTTCCCTTTAAACTCAAAACATTTGTTACGAATGAACACCAATACTATTGCTCCAGTCTCATCTCCATTTTGTTTTCTGTTTATTCTGCTAATTGTTTTTCCCCCCACACAGTGAAACGTTTAACTTTATCACAAGTTTAACTTGCAGTGCACAAGGAGAAAACACCTGGGGAAGGAGTTGGAATCTACGGGATAAAACATTAAGTGTTTGTTTAACATTCCCTGTAGATACATATCACTGGGGGGTGGTAGTAGCGGGGAGGGATGTCACCACCATGAAGCTCAAGGTGAACAAGCCACTGAGACAGGGCAGTTTGCACTTCTGTGCTTCAGTGACTCACTGCAGCCACAGGAAGAACATTACACGACCATTTACAGTCTGTTCGGTTCCTCAGTGTCACCTGTGATTCTTCATCAAAGTTGTAATTAAAATAAAAACAACGCCTAATGCTTGGCACAGCACTCATTGAAGCAACCAGAATCATTCCTTACCCTAGATGGATGTTACCAGCTAGTTCACAGGCAACACCCACACTTATTGTTATGGGGTGGGGGACTAGTACCTACAACACTTCTTTTAAAAGCTATACAGACATTTTACAAAATTTACCCCCCATTCTGCTGGGTCAATGCAGCAGAAACCTTCTTTTCAGATCTGGGTACACTGCTGCAAGATGATCAGCAGATCTTTCAAGCCCTGACTCACTATCTGGGACTCATTCCCTGGTATTGTAACTTCCTACAGCCCAGTCAATGACAGCCAGCACATCTAGGGAGACCTGCATTGCTGAGCTTTAAGCCAGTCAACAAAGCAAAATTACTTTTCTCATTTTGCAACAGCTCTGCAAATAACTCCCACTAATTTTCATTACAGTATGCAAATGGAGTCCTTAACAGATTTCACGGGTACATTAGTATCCATTTGCCCATTCACTTGTAAGCAATACGAACTCAGGGGTCCTGGAGGAACCAACTCTTACCTGTATTGGACAGTAACTTCGTTGCTTCCAACACCTTCTCAGTGTAGACTCCAGGTTCGTAGTTATCCATTTCAGAAGTGACAACATGAATGACTCTAGCAGCACGTCCTCGAATTGCACCAGCTGTGCGGTCTAAACCATCAACATCTTTTTCTTGGAGAGCAATGACACATTTGTTTACATCTTCTAAAATATGATTCTCTGGTGGTAAAAGAAGGAGTATTTAGACGGTAATATCTTCTTTTCTGCTGTATACATCAGCATTACAATTTCTCAGTTTGTGACCTGCTCTGAAAAACCTCCAGATAGATGCTGTAAAGCATTAATTTTTAAGCATGCTACAACCAGCAAACAGCTGCCCTTCCAAATTGGTTGTCAAAAAAAACATCAGTCCATTCATCTGGTGGCATCCAAAGTTCTTGTCCCCTTTTTGCACTCGCTTTTGCCAACAGAAAAGCTGAGTTCAGCTGAACTCTCCCTAAACTTGTTTCTTTCCATATTCCTCCCCTGGACTGCCAAAGCCTTTATTCCAAATGTTTGCAAGCCACTCCCGCTGTCATTATACGTGTGTGGGATGATGAGGCACCAGCCCCAGCGCCACACCTAATGCCCTAATAGACCAGGGTGCTTGTTGCACGCTTCCAGCTTCCTACATAGTGTTTTCCTACAACCATACACCATCAGACAGTATTAAACTGTTAGTCCTCCACACACATTTAAGACATGCAACACATGCACTTACTTAGGCAGAAAGCGTTCCAGCAAGAGAGTATTCATTGCCTCTTAAGAAAACAGAAAATAAAGCCAAAACCTCCATTTGTAATTTACTTTCAGAATATACATTTTATTTTTACATTTTCCCTCATTTATCAAGCTCAAGAGGCCCAAAATGAGGAAAAAAAAACCTTAAGAGATTTCTGAAGACGTCTAAAGAGTTTTGGATGCTCATCTGCAGACACCTACCCAGAAGGTCTTCCAAGCTCTGTTAGACACTTCTTTAATATATTGGTACCGATGATTTGACACTGCAATCCAACATTTGTGCTGCTTTGTAAGAAACCTCCTTGGAAACATTTCTGCTTTGTTCCTCAAATAGTTTCCAGTGTTACTTCCCATTGCCTTAATCACACTACACCGCCAACCTGTGCTACTGAAGTGGTTTTTATTCCCTACACAGGTTGTAAAAGAGCCGTTTTGCAAGAGCTGGTAGAGACGAGCAGCACATCGAGTTCACTGACAGCGGATTTGTATAAACTGGCTGCAAGGACTGCTGCTGGAAGAGTTCTGCGTAATTTACATAAAATTAACAGAGCCAGATGCAATACTGGGAGACTTCTGTAAGCAACCTGGACAAAAATTACACTTGTGAAATATCTCTGAAGCAACTCGGACTGAGCAAGTTCAGCTGAGGGCAGGATGTGGCCCTATGAGAGGAAAGCTCAGGTTCATCAGTTGTTTGACAATTCAATGAGCAGACTGCCATGCTACAAGAGCTCCAGCAAGGAGCACACAGTTTCAGTATTTAAAGGAAGAGAGACATCCCTGCAACGTACAAAAGCAAAAAGAAAAGCATCAGTGTCAGGCCAAAACACACTGTTTATTGCCTGAATTCCTAAAAGAATAAAGGAAGCCCCAGACCATTTAAAAGCCTCTTCAGATTATACGAACCTTCACAAAAGGTATGGACAAGATGAGGATGAATATTTAAATGCCTGCTGATGTCTTTTGCAGATGCAAAGGGGTCAGAAAGATACTTCTGTGCGAAGACAATCCTCCACAGGGAAGTCTGCAAGGGGCCCCAGGGAAGTACGGGACTGTCAGGTACATCTACTCTGGTTATATTCTCCAGCTGGATGATAACAAATAAGATTTGACGCTGTTCTGTGCGCTTGTATATACACACACCACTACCTGTCCTACAGGCATATGGACCACAAGTGTCTGGCACAAAATGCCATCTGCTGAGGCTGGGGTGGCAGAGCCAAGGAAACGCTGACACACAGGTTCACCGCCAGTACCTTCGGGGACGTTACAGAGCTGTCCTACATCAAAGCTCACAGCCTTCATGCTGCTGAGCAGGAGGAAAACCTCACAGCAATAGAAGATAACACAGACTGTAACAACAGCAACAGCAAAGGGATCTTGTCCTACCAAAGTAAGTATAGGGAAAAAATAGTGTGGTTTGGTAACAAGGCAAGAGATGATAAGTGGAACGAACAAACACATTTTTACAATAAAAAATATTTTTAGAGCAAACAAGGAAATACAAAGAATTGTGAAAAGCTAACAGAATTCGAAGTCTCCCATGACTGTCAATCCTCAATCCACCACCACCACAACACACCTTCCACCACCTCCCCATCAAAGGAATTAGGAACTCCTGTTCCAAACATCCTAAGAAGCCTGCTAGGGGGTCTGGAGGCTAAAGGACGATCAAAATGTAAGAGCAACATCCAGAAGATAAAGCCACAGATGCAAAAATGTAGCTCCGCTTTTCTGCTGGCTTCCCTACAGAAGGTCTTGGAACCATTTCCACGGTGGACCTCTTCTTGACAAGGGACACCAGAGAGACCAGGTCAAGCTGTAGTGTCAGTAGACATGGTTATAGAACAAATACTTGCATGTTCATACACTTAAAAATACAGTATGCATCTTGTAATGAAGAAGGACAATCACTGGGACCATGAAGTATTCATCCAGAGGCTCTTAAGACGAAATAGCACCATTATGACAGGCAATCTCTAGCTTAAACCTCTGTCAGCACCAGAAGAAGAGGAGGCAGCAAATGGAATGATTTTTAAGAGGGTTTTGAAGGAAATCCAGGTCATTTCAGAACACTGAATTTGACGATTACACGGTGCTGTCAGCAACTGCTCTGAAGAAGAGAGTCAGTGGGAATACAAACACATGCAGAGTGCCAGGGAGGGTACCGATAAGGGGGGTAAGAATTACAGGAGGTACGGAAGAGCTCTGAAATGAAGAATGAAACAGGCAAAGACTCTGCAGTCAAGAAAGAGATGACTGAGTAAGCATAGGACAGAAGTCTGTACATTTATAAACAGCATGAAGAAAGTGAACAGGGAAAAAATTGTTCACCACCTTCTACAGCTAGGCATCAAATGAAGCGAATAGGCGACGTCTCAAAAACAAGGAAGTTCTTCACGCAGAGCACAGTTAAGTTGTGAATTCTGCACAAGATGCTGGAGATGCCAGCAGTTTACAATGGTCGAAAGAGCAACTAACACAAGCTTAAGTGAGAAAAATCCATCAAGGACTGTTAAGTAGATATCATATCTGATGGTGGAGCTCCCTGGACTGCAAATCACTCCCGGCTGGGAGCATTTAGGAAAGATCTTTAGTCTTTAGGAGTCTTCTGTTATTAATTTCTTATGTACTGACCATTAGCCAGCGCCAGACGGTTGTTCTAACTCAACAGAGCCTTTCTTGTGCTATGCTCTTCATTAAATGCTGTAGCCTGCAAGCTTACCCGCAACATTGCGCATTTAAGTTTCCTGATTCTTGTACAGTGTACAGTGTTCTATTATCTAAAGCAACGTCTCTTTCATCAAGCTTTTACTTGTGCATAATTAATACAATCCTAGCATAAATTGAACAACAAAGCATACACTTCATGCTGGACAGTACAACACATTGTAGGAATGTGATATTACACACACACACACACAGACCCACAAGGACGCTTTTTAATTTTGCTTACATCCCAGTTAGTAATCGATATAAACTTTACTACACACGAAGATCCTAATAATCCCAAAAGGAACCTGGTATAAATCACACCCATCGCAATTTTATCCAAAGACACGTTTACACTTTCAGCAGAGAATTGGAGTAGTGGCATTTATATGGAAAACATTTATCAAAGTTCAAACAAATAATACTTGAAGCGATATTTACTGCTTTAATATTTTTCAAACATCTCTTTGATAACACAGCAAATAAATAATTGCTGAATACACTTGAGCATCTGAAGCAGTCTCAAACTGCGGCACTGCCATGGCATCATGTTGGGTGGCAAGCACACGCAGGAGGTAAGCTGTCTCTCCTGAGCCAGCCTGCCATTACCCCAAAAAAGAAACGTTCCCAGCCTATTGCTACGCCCTTGAAACTTTTCAGAGTAATTCAACAGTGGGCCAGCACCATAACCCGTCTCCTCAAAAGCAGAGTGCCCATCTCTTTGAGGGACCTACACAAGCGAGAAGAACACTCAGTCCCAGTAGTTTAACCCATTTTGAGCCACACCTGTACCTGAAATACAACCAGGAGGTTTTATACAAGCTGCATTTTCACAGAGTAACAGCTTTTTCTCTTGAAAACGTTTTGTACACTTGTGGGCAAACTCCAAATGGAGCCATGAACTTCAGCACGCAATTCTCTCTAAATATATTTCCCCAGAAATAGGCTCCTCGCAGCTGTGCAATTTCAACTGCTGCTGCAACGAAGAGCACGCAGAAAGATAAAGAGAATGAGGACATTCAACTGCCAAGAAAGTTTATGCTAACTCATTGCAAAGAAAATTTTTATTCAGAACCCAGGGATCCACAATGAAACGCACATGATAATACAGGTGACTCTTTGTAGAAACATTATTTTTTTTTTTAAATATTAAAAAAAAAAAAAAAATATNTGGTTTTAAAATTCAGGACTCAATTTTTCATATACATTTTCTAGATATGTCCACTTGGTACTTCTGATCCCACACATCTTCCTGTGAAATATCTCCTTGCGACTGGGGTTTCTAGGTCACTGGAGATGCCCCAGTCTTTTTGCACTAGGAAAATTAGACCCTCAATTTGTAGTGGTAATTTGTGAAAGCTAGTGTAGGCACAATTCATGTGCTTATATCTCTGTGTCCTCTGACTAAAGCAGAATTAGAGAACGTGAAAATAAAAATGCCCCTGTTATTTCTAGGTCACAGCAGCTACTTTATCATTTGATGCTGATAAACCAGGTTATCTTGGCAAGCACTGTGACAAAAGGAATTATTACTGCATCATGATAAGTATCTGATCTTCTTTAAAAACGTTAGTAAAACTGACATGATTAAAAATATTCACAGAATATTTTCTATATGAACAGTTTTAATTAACTTGTATGATCATAGTTTGATATTAATTTTTGTTTATGTAAGAAGAGTCAGAGGTGAACTGAGGGATTCTCTTTTCTGCTAGTTCATTACTTCAGCAGTAACATTTTCTATTTCTCCCAACATTACCAGTGAGGTTTGTCTACAATAGCTACATGGCGATTCACTGGTAGCTCAGCTAGCAATTCAGTATCTGGAGACATAAAGTGTCTTTCACTACATTTAAGCTGATCTGTCTACTGACATGTAAATATATACATTTATGCATGCTCACTCTGTAAGTGCACTGACAAGTTTCTAGAGTACCTGCTAACTAAACTATCACTGTTTTCACACTTGCAAAAATACCTTTTCTCCTTGCGCCAAGACCTCCTGCTCTATTTTTACACCACACTTGGCAGCAGACTACGCTTGCCAGGTGAAGTGTACCAACACCATCCCTTCCAAAAACCGAGAAGACTCCAGAACACATGTGGAAACAACCAGTTTCTAGGAATAAGCTCAGTTACAAGAATGACTGTTTCTTGGATCAAACCCCTATTACCTGATACAGCCAGGAAGTCATCAATGGAAGTGATGTCATCAACGGCGTCGGTCAGCACGCGGACTTGCTTCTCCCACTGCTCTTTGAAGAGCTCCATGTTTTCTTGAGCCAGCTTGCTTTGGGGTTTAGCAGCCAGAGCCAGTGCAGCGTTTATGACCTGCAAAACACCTCTGCATTTTTAGAACATATTCTTAACTAAACAAATAGGTTCATATGTTTATCCAATGAACTCAGCAGCAAACAAAGCAAGTTTAATAAGTTTTCCGGAACTTGATGTTTAAACACAGAAGTGTTTATTCTGATGCTTTCCTGCCCAACTCATACCTGCTCCCACATTTATTATGGTTAGTTATTACATGCAAGGACACTTGGCAGATATTCACACTAGCGAGCTTCACCTTCCTTTAACAGCTCATGTTAAGAAGGTGTAGCTTTCTGAGCGCAAGTTACGCTGTTAAATATTTTAGACAGGACGACAGTACACTGGAGGCTGCATTTCCTAAGCTAGTCACCAGAACCTGAGAAAAAAAGGTCAAAAAAAGATTAAGTTTACACTGTTTGAAGTAGGAACAACATGCAAATACAAAATTAAAGACAAACTTTGTATTTATCTTCTTTTCCTTAAAATTTTAGTCTGTACCTTGCCAGTAATTGTTACAATAGCTTAAGATTTCTATCATGGCTCTGGAAAAGCTGAATTAGCTAGGGAACAGGAGGAGAGGGTATTTGGTGCTCCTCATCTGACCCTCCTCCCGAACACCCCCTACACGTTTTCTTCAAACCCTCTGTTAGACTGTAATTCACTCCAACCCTGTTGTTTTTGTAAGCAGAAGAAATGTTACACACACTGCCGAGTAACAAACTTTATGCTGTGCCAACTAATTGGTCAGTTAAATGTCTAAAAAAGCCTCTTCAGGTGTGGGAAGAAAGCCATCACAAAAGCCTGCTCCTCTTCCAGCATCAGCTCTGGCTCCACTATGCTTTAGCGAAATGACCTGGAAACACGCCACGCACGAGAAAACCTCCAGTCAGACCAACATGACAATCCAAATCTTGTTTTCAAGCACCTGAGCGTTAGAGCTAATTAACTCATAAATTCAATGTATAATTTTTCTTCTCTACTTTAGGACTGCATTCATTTCACAAAGTTGTGGAACAAAACATGCAAGCACCAGATGTTCCTGCGTTTACAAAATCTACTTTTTCTACCTGCTTCATTTGAAAGTGTCACCAAGCATTTAAAAATATATATAACCCACTAAACACGGAAATGATAGTGATGTCAAACACATCATGATGGCACTGCATGAATCAGGCAGGAGAAGGAGGCTGATTCACCCAAGGGATGCTAGAAATGAATGCTGACTGAGCAAAGTTACCCTGCTCTGCAGGCTACCATCCTGCCTCTGGAGATGGAGGCTGAAAGTTTTGGTCACACATCCACATGAGCATGATGGGCTTTGCAACGCAGGCAAGCGGGAGAAACGACCTGGCATGAGCTGCGATTTGGTCAGGAGACCTGCAGGGGTGAAACACACCTTTGAATCCCAGCAATAACGACACCGTCCCTGTCCTTCATGAACAACGTGTGGGTCCTCTGCTGCTTCCCTTTCCCCAAAATTAAACCACGAATTCACACTTTGTGTAAGCAGCTGCAGGAACCAGGAGTCCCCTTCCAAGAGAGAGCTGCTGCCTGCTGGGGTGCAGGCTGCTCCAACCAGCCTCATACTGCCCATGGAGACCATGGTTCTCAAGTCCTGGAAGCTCTGAAAAAAGCCTTGCAACTCCCATGAAAATGAAGTTCAAAACTTTAAAATCTACCAGAAATACAGGTTTTAGAAAGAGAAACCTGTTCTCTGCTCGAGGTTCCTGTTTCTCAAGTCTAGCCAATGCCATTTCTTGCCCCAGCCTCATTTATGTAATGTATTATCCATCTATCAATGGAAATCTAGATATCCAAAGCTTTATGAAGATGAATCCAAATAATGAGCGTTATGCAAACAAAAAGGGTAAAACAAACAATGTTCCAGAAATCTGCTCTGAGCTTTTATCCTGCTAGTAGCCATTACTACAGAGACAGAAAAGATGGTGACACCAAGGCTCGGCACATTTCATCCTCCCCTCTTCTAGCTACCTTGGATAACATCAGATACGAAAACATACTTTAAGTACCGAGACAAGTCAGCACTAACGCTGAAGGAACATATGGCCTATGTACCTGTGTGATATGTCTGGACAGCAGTAGTTGTCTGAACAATCAATCTTTGTCAACAGCACACATCCAACCCCAGATGCCCACATTAAGCAACTCTTCGTATCTAATGGAAGAGCTGTCAGAGAGAGAGGGCTCATCAAGCGCTCAAAAAGTTCAAATAAAGCATTGCCATCAAATCCAAATGCAAGACGCACATGCTGCACCATCATCCTCCAAACAGGCGGCTTATCCAGGTGGAATAAGATTCTTGTTTTGTACGTTACACCAGCAGAAAGGGACGGTCAACTCAAATGCATCTTAAAAATCTGCCAAGCAAAACTAGCAGGCAAGATCTGCCTTACAGACAGACCTGTCTTGTATTTAGAAAGCAGCCAGCAGTGCTAGAGATGAGGACAATGCAGCAGGGGGGAAATCGAAGGCTACTGAGTATCTCTGCAGAGCTAAAGACAAAACTACAGCTTAGTACACACAAACCCATAAATATATGTGTGGTGTGCTGACGTGCGCTCAGGAGTAAATTCAAGACAGCTGAGGCAGTCCAAGAGTCCTTTTTTACGGCACATATTCTATCTCAGAGTCATGAATCTATTTCTATACATTTAGCATCTTGATCTCAATCTGCAAAGTAGTCACAACACTCAGTTTTAGCAAGGGTGATCAGACCCTTCACTCTGTCAAATACGTGAAGCTTAAGATTTGTGTGGACAAGTTATCCTGGACATCTCTTTCATCTGTTTGGGGTAATAGCCCGGGGATTACTGATAAAATCCTAAAAAATACCTATTCAGATAAATATGCTCTTATGTCATGGCTGGTATCCAATACAGAGTGACTGATTTATTTTCCAACAGATGCTTAGATTGACATGGCAAAAGGACAGGAATACTGGATCTTAAATAGTCTATGTATGTGGTGGCAGGCACTGTAATTCCTTTACTATCTAACAACGAACACTTTGGGGGGTAAGGTTAAAGGATTGATTGAAGTACACCATTGCTCCTCCAAAAAACATGAAGCATTGGGCATTTCATTGTAAGAATTCATTTAAAATATGAATAACTTGTAGGAAGGATACATATAGTCTGAAAATAGGAAGAACATGGCACGAGTACCTGAAAAGTAGCTGTTTCCATGTAAAATATTTGGCAATTGCAGGGAAATATTCTGTGTTTCAGAGCTTCTCAAAATTCTGCCAGAGTACTGTGATCACAATGACTCACTGAAGTTGTACAAAGAAAAGAATCAAACGGGGACATTCTGAGACTATCCAGAAGGAAATGAAGCACGGCAAGAAAACACACTATTTTTATCGGTGCTTTGTTTCATGTAGCAATCGCAATGTTCATGTCAGCCCAACGTTCAATACCATGGTTCCAGCAAGTTGCTTTCCCCTGCCTCCCAGCCACAGCCAGAGCTTGGCAGCCCCTGCCCTGAGATCTAGGAGGCTTGGGATCCAAAAGCCTTGCAACTGATGTCTCAATCTGTACCTCAAATCCTCCTGGGAAGAACCTGATGCTTTTTTTTTTTTTTCCCTTCTCCCCTATTGAAACTAAAGATAAAAGACAAAAATTTTATGGCCCCCATCTGTAAGACTGACGTAGAGGCTAGAAGAATGCTCCTGCACACTGCTTTTCCTACAAAGAACCAACCGTTCTGAACACTTGGCTGGCACGGCTAAAGGAATAAACTTCACTTGGGAGAAGAAAATTATTACCTATTTATTTTGCACTGCAGTCCTTACCTACTGTCCCTTAACATTGTCTTGGTGCGCACAACACCCACAAGCCACATAACTCCCTGTGCCAGTGGCTGTAAGCACCAACTTTATTTTTGCCTCAGTACTTTTCATAGGGACCTTTTGCTCTTTATAGACACTGCTCCTCCTGCAGCTGGTTTCATTTTGCCCCATTTCCTCTAGCACTGGCTTTAGGGTGCTGCTGTGCCACACCACAAAGCACCCAGCCACCTTCCTTCTCCTCATGAAACACCTGTTCTTTACAGCCCAAACAGTTGGGGTTCTTAAATAACTCCTGGTGTTTTGTTTGTTTGTTTGCTTTTAAATAAAGATCTTGATGTGTCAGCTTTCTTGTGGCATTTGGGTAATGAGGTGGAAAAGTAGCTACATGGCCCTCAAATATAGGATATTTTACATTTGCACAAACAAAAACAAAATGACTCAAAACCAACCAAACAACAAACCTAATAAAACAAGCACCCACCCATCAGCCATCACCTCAGGCGTGGGGCAAAAAGCAGCACGGACAAACCAATTCCCAGCTGGGACGCGAAAACCATAGTTTTATTCTGGAGTGAGTGGAAGGGGCAGGACAAGCAATTTCAGGCTAAGTGATTGAAGGGCAAGGCCGAGTGGAAGCAGGCTCTTGGTGAATCTGGAAAGCAGCGACCGCACCACGCGCTGCCCCTCACTCGCTCCATGTTACTGCCGCCTCCCCGCCAACGGAGGCGAGGCGGTGCTGGCCGTGCCTTCTGCTTCTGCCCTGACGCGGAGGGCTGGCTGGAAGGTAGAAACAGAAGCAGAGGGAGCACAGCTTTCAAACAGTCGCCAAAGGAATTCATGCCCTGTACCTAAAGCTGCCACACCAGCTGAGCCCGGCTGGGACACCTCTGGCTCAGGTGGATTTTAACACCTGTGTTTTTCTGTATTAAAGAAAATACAGCTTGCTTACTGACAGTTTGTAAAAAGCTGTTCATAACTTAACTTTCCATATCCTAGAACCCAAAGTGACCTCCAGCATCCACCCTACTCATGTCTCCTCCTCTGCTCCTAATTCCATTTTGCTCCGAGTGGAAACACTGTTTGTAAGCAGGACATTTAAGTCACTTCCACTTACATCCAACCCCAGGTTCACGTTCCTGTGTCTACGCGTGCTAACCCTCTACATACCTCAATACATCAATACAACTGATGAGTTGAAATGCCTGGAAGCAAAACACACAGAAGATTGTTTTACACGTTCTCCAGCTATTATGGCAGTGACCAGCAAGTGTATGGATGCTGATGCACCAAAAGGAGAAGGAAAAGTTTGCTTCCAGCTTCCACTTCTTTGTTCCAGTATATAAAAGGCACCTTGACCACTTTCCTTTCACAGTTACTTCAGGTGTCTCCACAGAGGATATTTACTCCTGTTGATCACTGACAGATTTTTACTGGAATAACATGATCTTTTCCAGTCTAGCTTAGGCTATTGTCAAAGTGATTTTCTATTTATATACTGTGTATAGATAATCATCCTATCAGTTTCCCTGTAAAAAGAAAAGCATTTCCTTTTGTAGCTGAAGGCTCACATTATAATACGAGCCAATGCAGAAGCTGCAAGAATGCTGGAGGCATTCATCTTGGTGTCCATTTGTGCTGCTTTGTTTTGCATTTCGCTGACTTGAAGCAATGAAGCTTTGGGGGTTTCAGGGACATGGTGTCTTCTCTGGAAGCTGTTCTGCTACTCCACAGATTACACTGTGCCTGTGATGAAAACACCCTAACATACCTTTTACCAAAGAATGTAATCCCTTTCTCCTATCATCAATTGTTTTTTAGGTAGATCCAGAGAATCAGTAACTGCTCAAGTTTCTAATATTGTTTCTTTGATGGCCACTCCTGTCCTGCTGGTTCTTCTTCACAGTGAGCCTGCACAACACAGAACTGCAACCTAAATGCCAACTTTAAAACAAAAGTTCTCATGCAATTTGGAGCCTCTCCATGGGACTCCTTATGCTTCTGCATTTTGTTTGTCTGTGGCGGTAGGTGTGATCAGCGTATGTAGCCATCTGCCTCATCAGAAATCTATAAGCATCAAATTGCTTTTCAAGCATTTCAAAATTGGAATGTATGGATGTGGAACAGCAGTCATTAAAACAAGACATTAAAATGAGAAGAGCCAATTTATTTTATTTTTTATTAAAAATGTAATTTAATCCAAGAATCATCTGAAGCCTGTTTAATTGGTGACACTCATTGACTGTGCAGGGCAGGCGAGCTACACCAAATGCTGTCTGTGCTACAGCAGGCATAGCTTGTGTGTGGAAAGGACGGGCAGAGATGGTTCCTGTTGCCCTCGCAAGGCAACCCGTGCCGCTCAGAGCGACCCCTCCATGCCTTACAGATGGGGAGAGCAGGTCCTGAGTGCCCGTGCCAGGGCAGCACAAGGCCACCCTGCTCCTGCAGGCTGCTTCCCAGGGGATGGTCAGTCTCTGGGGCGATGGGCCCCAGCGTTTATTGGTAGAAGCAAACAGCCAACCTATGAAAGCTCTATTCCATCATTATTTTCTAAAACTCCCAGTCGACTACAATTTGGCTAGAAGTCTACAGATGAACTTTACAGAGGCTTTAAAGAATGAGAAAGTCAACAAATAGCTGGTAAAAGCAGCTGCAAGTGACAGCAGACTGTCACATCAAAAGGATGGAGCAATACTCTTTCCTTTCATGAGCTATACTGGGGCATTTTCACTGTTGCTTTCTCAACACCTACAGCTTGTATGATCAGAAAGACTGCTATGGTTAAGCTCTCTTCTCAGACATCTTTAATTCAAAATGCTGTTACAAAACAGCTTTCACAGGCTCCCAAAGCAAGTACATCTTGGAAACAGAACTCAGAAGCCAAAGTTGCAAGCGAGGATCCAGGTTTTTGAGTTGAGATAAACAAAATCTTTCACTAATTTACCATTGGCAAGCTCTGTGTTTAGCAAGAAGGCAAAGAAAACTTCCCCCAGCACTCTGCTAGGCAAATGGAAGCACAAGCAACTATTCCAAGTATTTCACAGCAGTACTTTTCCAGTTCCATTATGAAAGACATCTTAAGCATTTTATTTTTTAAATGTTTAACTGCAATGATCAAGGACTTTTGTCCTTCATCCTGACACACCACAGACTTGCCCATTTCCCCTACCACCTAACAAGGCACAAAGATGCAGGAATACAGGTAACCCCTTTGGGATGCTAGAAAAAGTCCTTTCACTTCAACAAGCAGATTTTCAGCAGCACATTCCCTCAAAAAAAGAATTCAGGCTGGTTTCCTAATCAAGGCTGCACAGACAAAGCACCAGTGATCCCCTAATGCTGTGTGATTTCTTCCCTGTAAACCCAGCCTAGCAGAAGCAACCCGGGGGGCTACTACAGAGCACGCAGTTCTTCCTAATGGCTCTTCCTGGGCCATCAAAGGGGAGTCTCAATACTGTATTTAGCTTCCAACTTTGCACTGGATTCTACATTAATTGGCTGGGGACTCACAAACAGCAAGGATGATGTTACTCCCATGTCTTCTCTGGAGGAAAAGCTGTTTTGCAGCAAGCCAGCCACACTATCCCAACTTAAGCGCTGGCTGTTGCAGACTTTTTAGACGAACAATTTTCCACACCTTTTTGCTCCAAGAATTAAATTTCAAATCTGAGAACATCTGAACCCTTAGGTGACATGGGCAATGAACGACTTCTCGTCCACACAAACAAAACTTCCAAGTTTTGCCTAAGAAACAGTTTGAAGTGTTGCACATCCCTTACTTCTGCTGCCAGCTCAGGAAGGCTAGCTGTGGCAAGGGACCGACTAACAGTTCTACCCAAGAAACACTTTTTGTAATTAACTCTACAGATTGATTTCTGCAGAAATCGTTCTTTAACCAGGAGTTCCCTACTCCCAGAATGGCCTCTACACTGCTAAGCTATGTAAGAGGTTACCTGGGAACTTAATCAAGTTCATTAAATTTCAGTTTCATCCTTTACGCTACAGCAATGCCTTGAATTAAATTTCATACATCATAGTTCTGTGTGATATTGATATATTCACTTGAGTTTCAGAGTGTATTGTAATTACTGATTGACTCGACTCATTCTGAACACAGCATCTTTCTGGAAAAATACCATCTAAGCAAAAAAATGCAGATAATATTGGAGTAAATTTGTATTTTATGCCTAATTCGCATGTTTGTCACCTAAAGAGATCCAAGAACAAGCTGTGCATCTTGTCAGGAATAAACTGCAAAATAAGCACGTAATTGTCTTTAAAAAAAGCACCTCACTATGCTGTTCTGTATATCTAGAAGCATTTAGAGATCATACAGAATGACCAAAATTTGGGGGTGATCAGTAACATTGTTGAGGACAATCGTGTGCTGCATCGCTTAGACTGGCATCAGACAAACTTTTGTAATGTTAGGAGAAAACACAGATGCCATTTGTAAAACAGTTAAAACAAGTGTCCCTAATTATCTCTCAGGATTCACAACATGTTTAAATACTCTTAGAGCATTAAAGTATCAACCAGAGAACACATCACGTAACATAAAAGCACTCTTTCAAGTGCTATGAACATCTATAAGTGCCATTTACTAATCTCTTGGTGACTACCCTAAAATTACGGCGGACTGCACAGTGGAGCATCAGAACTGCAGGCTTGGAACTTCAAATATGGAACTTATGTAAAGCCAAAATCCATCAGCTCGAGCCCTCCTCGCCCATTTATAGATAATCAAAGCTTCCAATGCATGCTAAATGTGTTATCCATAATCCCAGAAATTGCACTTCAGTATTTGTGACTGCAGCCTTGTGACTATTGACTGTAGTTTACTATTTCATGTTGACTTGACTATCATAATGCTTATTTTATAAAGGTGACACACTGCTGCTCCTCCCTGCCCCCGACTTGAATAAGGACCAGAAACATTTAGATTCAAAGAAATTCTAACTTTAAGATGATTATTCTTCAAAAGCATTAGCATTCATTTGGAGAAGCATGCATTACACTCCCATATTCTTGGAGATAGCTAAAAAAAGATTTACATATAGCCTGGTTAGTTTCTTCAGGAAAGAGCAAGCCCTTAAACCAAGTATGATGACTTAAAAATCTTTTTCTTACACATGCTTTCTTCCAGCTCTAAAAATTGCGACCTTTGGTTTTAACAAGCCATATATGCCACTTGCCCCAGACATGTGAGGATGATTAACAGCACAGCTGATGCAGCCGATGCACCAGTTCCGGGGTCTGATCCGGGAGTGGGGACCACAGAAGTCCACCCCAGTACAACAAAAGGTCTCCGAGGCAGTATTTAATGTTTTATGTTCAGGTGCTGCTCTTCACCTATTTAATAATGCTGCTACTAGAAAGTAATAGAAAAAGTAAAGTAGTCCTCCTCCTATTCACACTATCTTCATCTGTTCCCTCAAGATTCCCTCCCTGCTGAGGACAGTACAGGTGTACGTATCGCTCTTCCTTTGCACTGTTTTCTTTTCCAGGGAAAATCTGAATAAATTCCAAACAACCCTGAGATGATGATGTACCTTATGTTCATAAAATAACATTCGACAATTTCTGAGGACATATTTTCCATTAGCATCTAGTTACCAACAGCAGCTTATTCGTGTGTTTTAGACCTGAACTTCCTGATGCTTTTTTAAAAGACATAATCGCAAGAACTGAGAGTGCTCTGTAGTCTTCAGGGGTTCCTTCAAGTATCTAGTTGTTGACATTTAAAACATCAGGAGTATCAAAATGACAGAGGATAGCCTAGTTCTTACATAAACCTCATTTCCTTCTTGCCATTAAAAAGTTATTAATGACAGGATAGTCTCATCCAGGTTCAAACTCTTCACGCATAAGAGTTTGAAGGAGGCCAGCTTCCTCTGATCCTAGTCCATCAGGAAGATTTTTTGGCATATTTATATTCTACTCAGGCAAAAAAAAATTGTAATTCAACTTATAGCGTACACAGGAGCAGTGGTAGTGTCTTCACAATACATCTTCCTGCAAAATGAATGTGCAAAGTAAATCACTGGAGCTTCACCAGTCTTCTGTCTCGCAGGCTACTAGAATATCCAGGCAAAAGGAAGTTACAGTTATTATGCAAAAAAGAGCCTGAAGATTCATTCTCATCACTAATTAATTCCTGTCACATAGCTTTAAGTTTCTAAGTCTTGATGCATTTAATTTGCTACATACTTAAGGAAAACATCAAGTTCTGCAGACAAGTCCATAAATGGACACTAGAAGGCCAGAACTCTGTACGAAGCAGGACCACTTGCCCAAATTATCTGGGTAAGTCGCATATGCTTATGCTCTTCGTTACCTGGGGACACAGGGCTTCAAGCTGGCTAGCTGACATGCGAACCAATTTCACACCTTCTTCATTATTCGAGATGGAACAGGCCAGGTTGGCAACCTGCGTCAGAAGTGGAGAAAACACAAAACAGAACTGTTAGAATTGATTTTTACTTCTCTCTGTAGGAAACTTTTTACCTGCCCCTAACAGTGACCAGTAACCAATCATGAAACGTGAAGTGTCCACACTGATTCAGTTCTAACAAATTTTGAAATCACTAACGACATTTGTTCTGTCTCCACCCATAAAACATCAGGTCATAAAACCATAGTCATTCAAAGAAGACAGATAGATCAGTGTTACCACCCATTCGGTTAAGTTCTTGCCAGTAAAATGAGCAAGAGCATCACTGGCAGCACTTGAAGCCACAGTTAAAATGCCCACTCCAACTCAAGTGCAAGACAGCAGTGATCACGCAATTAAAAAAAAAAAAATCCAGCTCCAAAGCACCTGAGGATTAAGCCTTCTGATGTTTGTAACTGTATGGACGCTCCCTTCTTCTTGAAAGATTTCTACATCCTGCTGTGTGTGAACCCAAAAGAACTTGGAGACAGGTTCATCAAGCAATTCACGTATGCAAGCGGTGCGGAGGTGTTGCAAAGCTCACGCTGTTTTGCTGATGCTGCACAAAGCGTACCTCAGCTACAGGATTATGGTATTTGAACACATTGGCTTAAAACTACTTGATGCACTTCTTATTTAGTCAAAAGCTGCAGAATCACATAGGTGTTCCTCCAGCCCTCCATTTGTGTCATGATTCATCAAATAAAGATGTGCTGGTACAGGTGATCTTGAAGACCCATCCCCAATTCCCCAAAATCTGCATGGCATCTCATGATGCTAAAGCTTTACTCCAGAACCTTGACCTGCTGCACAGCCGCAGCCTTAAGTAGGTCATCTTGAGACAGAGGCCCTTTTGTTAACAACTGCCTTTTAAGAGTACACAGGATGGGGACAGCACAGACTTTTTTGGTAATTGAAGATGTTCCTCCTATTGGAGCTACTCTCAGGGGAAGGAAGTCTGAAGTAAGTTACGTTTCGTAGCTGACAGGTGAATGACAAGCATGTTATTCTGAGCTATTTGAACACAAAGCTGTAAAAATAGTACGAAGTGAACTGAGATGAACGCTGAGCACTGTCCTTTCAGAGACAGAGCAACCTGTAAAAAAAAACCCCAGTAAACGTGTTGTAAAAGCACCACTGTAAACCAGCAGATGCTCACTAGCACCAGTGAACCAGATTTCTCCATATACTTTTCTCCATAAACTGCAAAAATTCCATCCTCCCTTTAAACTATCCTGTGCATTTGTATACAAGTCACTTTGAAGTAGTATCGGCAGTTATATTGCATGCTTTTCCCCCCTCCCCAAGCCGTTCCCTTTACAGCAGATGTTCCCACACAGAATACATTACTGTCCCACAAACCATCAACCACATGCCAACATTCTTGAACGGAGTGTTTCATCAATTCCATTATTAATTTTGGGACCACAGCAAGTTCCCATAGTGAAGCACACAGCATCTTCCTCCCCCCAGATCCAAATCAAGTTGCAAAGGATATAAAACTGTCAGCTGTCAAGATGAGAGGTAGGTTTCCAACACTGAACTACTAAGTAAACAGATGCAGTGGCATATATTTGGATGAAAACAAACTGAAGTTGAGAGAAAGACTATGCAGCATCAACACACGACATACAGAACTCTGCCAGCTTTCAGCAATACCAGTTTTCCTTTTCAACTTTCTTTTCCGCTATAATCTGGAGAGAAAAGGCTTGCGTATCGATAGGTGAAGCTGCTGCAAGTCTTCAGTTCGTTGCAAGGTTGTGCAGCTTGCACCCAGCTTAGCAAAGGCCCTTTTGCCTCTCCTCTCTGCTGGCACACTCGCTGCAGTCCCACACCCTGTTCCTCTCTGCAGGGCACGACCACTGAACAGCGCACTCTCGATGACGCCTTATCAGGAAGGGATTCTAGCTGAACAGAGGGGTTTTTGTCTTGTAGACTTGCTGTATCTTAAATCCCTGGTTCACAGTTAGCCGTAGTATATTATGCCTTTGTTTAGAGGCTCAAAAATAAAAAGACAATAAGATGCCATGATTTAAAAGTCAAATATAGATTTTGTTGTTGTTTTAAGCACAGGTCATATTTTTGAGAAATACCAGTTTGCCAATATTTTTTATGGTCCATATTTTCATGTCATTTCTGCCTCCAAGGCAGCAGTTACGGTTTCTAGAAGTGAGAAGAACACAAAGCTCTATTGAGAAGGGGCTGAATAAAAGCTACATTGAGGCACTACAAAATCAGCCTCTCCGCTATCTGGAGATGTTGTGCTGTCTCTCAAGCCAAGTGTGATGAATCAAGCGCAGAGAATCCTCGCTCTGTCTGAATACAGAGAGGCAAAGAAGTTGGTAATTGAGTGTCCCCGCCATGGTACTATGAAATTTTGCTTTTTTGCACAGTCATTTTTGTACAGTCATTTTTCTTCTGAATACCTCACTGATGGCAATTCTTCTTTAGAAACTGCCCGACTGGGACTGCCAACCTTTATGAAAGAAGTGTGTGTGCTTCCGTGACTGAGCTTCTTTGGCAGTTTAAGACAATCCAGTTGCTGGCTGCCACATCCCATCCTACTTCTGCGCTTCCAAATCTCAACACTTCATTTCAGCATGCTAGTCCAAGAGAAAGCTATTCACTTTGGCAGATTAGCTCCTCTGCCAGATGAGCACACGAACTTCCCAGCAAACTATTTGCTGAATATCAGACCAAAAGCAGGGTGGAGATGACTTTAGAGTGCAATGGGACAAAGCCCCAAATCCACAGCAACGCATTTACTGCGCCCACGGGCAGACGCTTTCACTCTGTTGAAACAACTCACAAACCTCTTGAAATTCAAAATTTAAGAAGGGCTATTTCAGCTTATTCATCAAGTTGCAAATGACATTACAACCACGTATTTTAAATTGCCATTAACTATCAGGAATTACGGACACACTGCGGTGGATGGCTGTACGATTAACAAATTGAATTTTAAAAGTATCTGAAAGCACAGCTCACCAATAACTCCTGCGTGGTATTTTACAAAAAACATCAGACTCCCCATCAGAGAGAGGATAAGGTACTCCTGGCCAGTTATTTGACACGTGCACATAACACACAGGGTTTTGCAGCCGAGATGAATATCAAACGTGACTAAATTTGTTTTAAAGCATGCAGAGCACCTGGAGTTCATATATATTTCTAAAACTTTCAAATAAAACAGAGCATCTTAAGCAAACAGAAGTTCCCTTTAAATGACATGGAAATGAAATAGTTTTTCCATCTCGCCAACAACGTAGCGGACTGACATAGTAAGTGGTCAGATTTGATTTGGAAAGAACACTTGTGCTTGAGAGCAAAATAGCAATTGAATTCCCGCTGCATTTGTTCATTCTTACCATTCAATATCATCAAGCCCCTTTACATAAGCACTGCTGGCACAGGCATCAAAGGAGAAAAAAACTGCAAATAATGTAATCAGCCATAATGACCAATTTCTTGAAAGAAGTTAAAAATACATAGGGAGAAGAAGACAGGCTGCAGAAACGAGACCGAGGCGGCTCAGATACCTCTTGCAGCACAGACGGACCAAATAAAATCGCATCTTTTTGATGCAATATTGAGGCTCTCATAGCTTATGGAGTACACAGCCACCTCCCAGAGACTGCTTCATGTATCCCGAAAGGCAGGACGGACCCAAAGCAGCTGCCGACGTTTAGATGGATGAGCTTAAATCCACCCCCAGCGACAAACGCACCAAGCAGCAGCGAGACGTACACAGGCACAGCCATGTCAGCCTCGCTCCTTGCTACAAACTGAACTAACGAACTTGTGCCAAGCAAGGCTCCAAGCTGGATGAACTGAGCTGCTTTCAAAACTCAAATTTGATTTTTATTACCGGTGACATCGGAGTACTGTGAGACGAGATGCTGCCTTTGCAGGAGGCACTGGTTAACCAGTTCCTCCTGGAGGCAGGCCCAAGCAAAGGGTCAGTCAGATATAAGATATTAACAAGGTACCTTTCCAAAAACAGGGGAAAAAAAAAAGGGACAAATCATGCCATCTGTCACAGAGATTCCATCTTCAATTCTAGTTAGTTGTTTTCAGGATTTACTATTTTTAATCGGGAAGAGTCTTTTATAGCAATTTTTTCCTCCATTAGCAACAATTTGGCAGCCTACGTGTGTGTTGCCGGCTGTTCTAGACAATTGCCTTCTCCGATATTAGGCAGTTTTCACCTTTTTCACTTGAATTTTTTTTTTAAAACTTAAAATTTGTTCCGATGACAACAGAGGAGCTGTGTCTTCCAGCAATTCAAAGACTACAGCAGCTTCAGCTACATGAGCTTCGGGTCATCGCTAAACTTCTTAAATTCACTGTTGAAAATAATCAAGAAATACAGCCACAGCTTTGCAGTAGTTAAACTGTGTCTCCACTGGACATCCTGGCTCAGGGAGAGGGGTTACTTTATATGGGACTGTTTGTGAAAGTCTTAACAAATTGCTTTTTAAATAAAAGACAAAAAATGCAAGAGAAAAAAAGAACTATAATCCCTAACACATTAAATCTTTTTTTTCAAGGATCTTGCAGGTTGACACTGAAAGTTTATATTAAAATTTTTGCTCTGTGCACCTGGATCGACTTCAAAGCAGCAAAACCAAGTTTTTCCTCCTTGTTTATAGGTCAGCTTTCAGGACAGCTTCTTCACAAAGTCAGATGCTTAAAGCGCTTTTAAGTAGGTGCTGGATACAACCATCCAGCAATAGCGTAATCCAAAGAAAGCTCCGTAATGTGTTTATTGTTACATAATTTATTTAAAATTGTCAGGGCCTGCCTCTGCCACACAGCATTGTTATAAATAAGGATTATATATCTCTATGCAGGAGACACTAATTGAATTTAAGAGTCTGACTACTCTTGCTCTGAAACCGCAGTTGTAAAAATACCATTCTGGAGTTTTCAGACAGTCTTCCTATGGAAAAGCTTAACACTTCAGTTTAACATCAACCAGCATCCTCTCACAACTGATGCCCACAAACCCATATGCAAAAATAACACAAAAACCATACTCATTTATACACAGGTAGTTTAGCAATTTCAGTAACATGGAAACAAAGGCTTTCAAAAGCGTTCTTAGCATTTTAATTAAACTGATTAAACTTCAAAATTTCAGCTTTTTGTTCCATTTTTTGCTTTCTGTATTACCATTTCTCTGGGAATCTAAGTTTTAGAAGCTAGAATTGTGTCTTTTAAATGGGGGTGGGGGGTGGGGGGGGGGGAGAAAAGACAAGCAACTACTCAGTATTTTCCTCTTAAGGTCCTGCTAAAGAGAAGTATACCAGATTCTCACAGAACACGTGTTGCAGCTAAATTTCCTCCTCTCCCATATTGAGAAAACACTACAGGTTCACTTCACAATGGCCAAGGCCATGAAATTTATTTATCTGAAGAAACAACTGTTCTGGCAAAAGTGGCAACTGCGCACTTTCAGAAGAGATGTGTCAATTATGTAATTTCCACCTATCTTGGAAAAAAAAAGGCTGTTATTATTCAGCAAGTCCCTACATTTATTAATTCACTCATGTACCACAACATTCAAGATGAATGCAGGCATTTTAGCGTCCAGTCCTAAGAGGTACTGCATGAGGGAGAAGCCTGCATTTTAACTATAATTCTGTAAACGCCCTAGTTTCGCAGAGGCATAGCCAATTAGGAACCACACAAAGCAGTTTCACCACCTCTGTGCGTGGAAGGATGGCAGGGAGGACGTCCGCTCAAGTCCACAGGGACTCTGGAGCAAGTCACCAGGAGTCATGCTGTCAACTGCTCTGTCATTTTATATGACTTAAGTAGTTGCAAGTGGCTGCAGTTCCATAGCGGGTACCCTGCAAGAGCTTGTTGTGGGCAACAGAATCCCAGTGTATTAACTTAAAATAGTAATAGTCTTTAAATAAAACAAGCCACACACATAAAAACTCCAGGCGTAAAGCACCGTGGGGAATGATGGGCTAAAATTGAGATAATGGCTATTTCTAGAGCTCTGCAAACTCACGATTACTCTCAAGCAGAAGACGAGAGTAATGTCAGGTTTTGTTATAAACATATGGATGGGAAACGTAACCTAGATGGAACAAAACCGGCAGGCAAAATATTTTTTATTCGAAAGTTTATAAATAATGAGAAATGGGGTTTCAGGTTTTTTTGTTGTTGTTGTGTTGTGGTTTTTTTTTTTTTTTTTTAATTACAACATGCTGGCAACCGGTAGAAAGAGGAAGGGCCCACAGACGGTATGTTGTGAACTTTCTGTTCCCCTTAATTTTGAAGCAACTGCTTAATACTTTTATGGGCAATCTTTCTTTTGGGAAGAAATCTCAAAACTTACACCTTGTAAGCTGTGTCTGAGTGTATGAAGATCCAGTTAAGGAAGAAAGTGTCACATCTGGCTCTCAGCCCAGATGAGCTGTCTACAACTGCCTCTCCAGCTATCCAGTGCTGTCCCATGAAAGCTCTGTTTAACACCGGTGGGCTCCTTCCATAACCCAAGAAAACGTCCTTCTCCAACAGTCAACCTCACATGTTGTCAAAGTTGCACAGACAAAGGCAATTTTTCACATAGTAGGGAAAAACCAAAGGTTTTGCATCATGACAAGCTGACCTGGGCTCCATTTACCAAGCAACAAGTGCAGAAGGGAGAGCGCTTTTCTCTCTCTTGCCAACAGGAAGGTTTTGCAATCAAAGAGGGGGAATAGGTGCGCAGAGGGGTGCGCATCTATAGCCTAAAGCATACAGTAGGAACGTACTAACAGTACAGGAATACCTTTATTCCCAGCCTGGTAGATTCTTCTTTCTACCGACCTGACCTAGAGAGCAGAGCTGGTAAAGGAGAATCAGTGTACGACGTGGGCACCGTGCCCCTCGGAGATGCAGCTGGAGCAGCAGATGTAACTATTGGCACAGGAACTATTCCTTCCTCAGACAAACAAGCTAAAGTGATAAAATGTTGTTATAAGCACAAAACACATTAGTTACACAAGCTGATCTAAGCTACCATGACAGAAATCACACCACTGGTATGTAGTGTAGATCTGATCTTAAGCAATAACTTCCAAAGCAAATCCTCATCTCAGATGCTTCTTAGCAACACAAACGTTTTTCTTTAAAATCAAAGCATTTCTAATAGTGATATTTGGACAGTACCTGAAAAAATACCTTTATCCAAAAAAGCCTCTATGTTTAACAAACTGGAAATCAGAGTTCCTTCGTATCACATTTTGCTCATCGCTCAGCATGCTGTGTTATGATCTTACCAAAGGTTTCCAACTTGATACCTATCATTACCTGTTTAAACTAGCTTTTGGTGATTCAGCCAAATGTTCGTGGCAAGTTTAATGGGAATTATAAGTACATTATGCTCTTGAAGAAAGTGACAAAACAGTAAGAGGAATAAGCTCTACATAGACTTCAGGCAACTCCTTGATGGCACTACATGACTAATTGTCCAATACTGCTAATGAGTAAGACGATGAAAATCCAGTATTGCATCAAGGTTGTTAATATATTAAGAATTTAAAAAATTATGTCACATCTATAAATGTTGTGCCCAAAAAGATATTTAAAAATACTGTTAAAAATCGGAAGACTCCAAATATCTGGAAAAGAAAGCAGCCCAGGATTCTGCTGCTTCTTACCTAACTCTGAAGACATCAGGTCAACAGCACCTATGCTCAACTGTGCTTACGTTTCCTGACATCTTTTACAGATTTCCTGTGCCCTACCAAATGTTAAAGGTTGGACTGGATAATCTCAGAGGTCTTTTCCACCCTAATTGATTCTACAAAATGCTGTTTCCAAAGGAAGAAGGAACAGAGGAAATACAGGGCTGTTTCTAGCAGGGTAAAAGAAGGAAACGAACACAATTTTCCAAACCCTAACCTCATTCACCTCCAACTTCGCGTCCCTCTTGGCCCAAGTGTTTAAAGGCCAAGCCCCACACTCTCAACCACACAAATAGTAACATAGTGACTGTCCCTGTGGAAAAGGTACAGCAGAAATGCCTCTCCTCCAGGGAGCAGCAGTTAACCTGGGTGACTTTCAAATAGCCCAACGTGTCCAAAATCCCCAATCACTGTCCAGGTATGTGAGGGCTCAAATTCATCCTCAATCACTTCATCCCTCTATTACTTTCACTGTCAGATTACTGATTACCTTGCTTCTTCTATGTGTATTTGTGATGAAATCTAGACAGAAAGATTATGCTAAAGTCTCTTATTATTCTTCCTACCAGATTTTTTTCTCCCTACCAGATTTTTAATCTCTGCCACCATTCTTCAGATGCTATCATACATAATTTGGTGTAGCATTAAACACTGGCTGCAAAAAAAACTTACAAGAACAAAAGTTACCCTATTAAAACGTCACTTGATTTTATTTATGTATGCTGGATTAAATTTGTACATGCAGTTTTGTTGGAAAATGAACTTTCTTTTTGCTGAGGCTTTCCTACTTTACTGATTATGAATGTGTATAAGGATAGCATGTTTTATGAGTAGAACTTAATTTATTTATGAATTAGTTGACTAATCAAATGAACTTGCAAGGAAAGTGCATCGGTTCTTGAAGAGTGTCAGATTTTAGAGGGCATATTAGAGTTATACTGGTCATTTGCTGAAGGCATTTGTTTTAAATTGCTGCCAAGGTTATCCATAGATAAATTAGAGAAAACGTGCTTGTTCTTTGGAACAGATATTTTGCTATGCATCTTAAAATGGGAAATTACCCTCAAGTTGGACCAACTCTGCCTCTCCTCTCCAGACCATAGCACAAGGACATTTCTCCTATAATACACACTTATCTTTAAAATAAACGCAAGATGACAACAAACTTCAGTTTGCAGATTTTCTTCCACCCTCCCACCCCAGCAAATTAGTTCACTGAAGAAGAAAAACAGGTGCTCAGATGCCGTGGTAATGACTGATAATGACTCCAGCCTGGTAAATGCCAAGTTTTGAGAGATTAACATACCCAAAGATTCAGAAGAGCATTTCAAGTCAGTGTTCGATTTGGGTATCAAGGGCTGTGCTTTTCTGTGCACTTTTCACCCAGCATACATCTGTCTTTCAGTAGTGACACATACCTCTGATGGCAAACATGAAGAAAGAATATTTAAAAGAATGAGCAAAGCCAGCCCACTCCCACCTCCAAAGATGCTAGTTTTACAAAATTTATATAACTTTGGAAATCAGTTAAATAATACAGACAACAAAGGATAATCCTGTGAGCCCGGATTTATTTCTAGATCTGCTAGATACCTCCATTCTGTGCTTCATTTTTAATAAACGTGCAAGATGTACAAACCCTAAGCGCACGCCTTCAGTAGAAAGATAATTGGCTATGCCCAGGTGAGTTGCATCTCATGAACGCAGCATAGGCAAACCTCGGTTTTTCAAAACTTTTGCTGTGTCTCAAGCCATTCTCGAGGTGCCCAAAAGCTAGCTATTATTTTAACCCCAAGCTATGTTTTTCCAACTTCACATTTTTTAAAAGCCTTTCACATGAAGAAAACAAACAAACAAAACCCCTGCAGCTGTTAGGCTCCCTGAAGAACACAGAGGCTGCAAGCATGAGCAAATCAGGGTTAGTTGTAATAAAAATGTTGCAAGTGTGCAAGGCTTTAGGCTTTTGGACTGTGGTATTTTTAGACTGAGGTCTGAAGAATTATTCTAGAATACAGGGCTAGACTGTTAGGGCAACAGAAGGGGAAAATGTCAGCTTGAGAGGCCATGGATAGCTTACGGAGTTAAAAGTGCCCAAATGTGATTCTTTCCAAGCAAATAAATTTGCAGTCTGCATCTGTTCCTGGGTTTTCACTGAAGATGAGAAAATCATCCCTCTGTATGCAAAATACAACCCAATGCATTAAAAAAAAAAAAAGGCATCAGATAAAGTAATTAGGAAAAAATTGATGCTTATGAAATACCATTGAGAGCTTTCACCTCCCTCTTATCAAAGTTTCTCAGAGAGATTTAAAAATGAAATTCAAGTTGGGAAAAACATCTGACTCAGGGTTACTGGCCTCATTCCTGTACAAGATTATTCTCTATTTTTAAGAAACTAGAAACTCTCCCTTTCCAAAATATTCTTTAGCAAGCAAACAGCTATTGCAAGCTTTTACCTGCGCTCTATCCTCTTCTGTCTTTTCACTACCTACTTTCCTCAGGTCTGACAAAACTTTTAAATTAAAATTACACAGTACAGTGACAAATCAAAACCTAATTTTTTTATTTTTTTCTAGAGCTTTCAATAGTGTAGCAAAATGTTTCTTCTTTGACATTTATGGCTTTTTCACTTTTCAGAGAATAGCCAGAAGTGCCATTACAGTGACTGTAGCGAGCTGTACGAAGGCAGCTTGTACATAAGCACATTTCAAAGACTGGGATGAGTGAAAAGTCAGCATTGTGCTAAGTGACAACACTGAAAAACAAGCACCACGTTTCAGGACAGTCTAGTTTCTAGGATGAAAAATTAAATTTAAGGATGCCACAGCTTTCCTCAAGAGCAAAGTTACAGGTTGGAGAGACGAGGCTACTTTATCCACCAATATAAAAACCACCGGAACATAAGCACATACTTTACAATCAGTAAATCAGAAAGACTTTCATAGTTCACAGGTAAACTTAACTCTCTCTTGCACTGGTTCCCAAAATGCTGTCTCTTCCATTATTCTTGTCCCTACATTTAAATCAGCTTTTCTACTCCTGAATTAAACTAATTCAGGAATAAGAGAAACTAATCCTAAATTAAAGGAAGAGTGCTAGCTTATTAATGGACTGTCAGCGCACAGCAATGTTGAAAGCTATCTTTGAAATATATTATTCAACTGAGACGTATCTAATTCTCTAATTTTACCATTTCTCAGTTTTCAAAAAGCAGGATAAGGGGGCTACTATTTTACTATGAGAGACATAAATTAAACGGAAGCCCTTTTGGACAGATTTCTGTGGTTATTTTTTATATGTTGGTTGAATTTGGCTGCCTGGACTTTAGGAACTACAAAAGTTGGGCAGTGGTCTGCTGCCAAGAAGGGAACATTTTAAAAATTAAACCACCCAAATCATGTGCTTGGATATCTTTGTAGCTACTTGGAGGGCCCGTAAACACCTCTGTGCTGCAGGAGCAAGAACTCCCCATGCTAACCCAGGGCAGAGCCAGCACCGCCACTGCTCCCTCTAGCCAGCACCTGCAACAGTTCAGTGACAAAAAAAAAAAAAAAGAAAAAAATCAGAGTCCCTTGAAGTGCCTGGCTCACCATGAAAGCAGCACTGGCTCCTCCAGGTCACAGGACAGAGCTCAGCATGGGGATACTATATCCAAGCTGCAAAACCCTTTTATTAATTCAGGTGGGAATCCTCCAAGTTCCCTCTTGCAGACTAGGTCTCTGATGCGCACTTCTTCCCTTTTCTTAGTATTAAAGGAAAGTGCACGTTCTGTTCTAGGTTTAAAACACAGGAGCCTGTCAATCACGGTGTGATACACAACACCACTCTACTCTGCACTGCAGCTGTTTTGTCACATTTGATGTCTTGAGTCACTCAGCAGCATTTCTGAGGGTAGTTCCAGTAAACTCCCCAGCACACTTATCTTCCACTGAAAACAGGTGGAAGCAATCACTTCTAATCTCACCAAGCGGAACATCTTCTGTTCTGCTCTTACACAGTCTTTATTGTTTCTCTGGGTATCCGCAGTTGAGTTTTCTGCCCGAGAGCAGAAACTCGCAAACATTCCTTTCGTTCTGGCAGAGGCTCGCTGAGACACTGTAAGTTCAACCCACCCCAACCTGTCTTCCTTTGCAGTGAATTTGACATCACAGATGACTCCGCGATGGCTCTCTATCCGCTACAGACAGGGGTTCTCCAGGAGTACTACTCCTCTTCTAAGCTAAGCATATGCACTAATCCCTCTACATTCATGGAAACTGCTTAGAAGTCATCTAGATGACGCTACTCTGTAGCTACAGTTACATTTTAGATAGCAAAAGCAATAAGCAAGCCTTCAAAAACTTGTTTCAGAAGCATATCATTTTAGCAGAACCTTTTGATACCAGTCTGAAATATTGTTTAACACATACTTCCATTGGAATAGCCCTTCTTGAAAGACAGACTGCCTGAACAGAAGTTCTGTAAAATTCATTTGCAGCTTGGCATTTTGCACACAAGGTAAGGTCAGTAAAAACCATTCTTGCATTCCAGTGCCTGCAGCTACCCATTGCTTTTCAGAAGCCACACGTAACGTGAGCGAGCAGGGAGTGAGGGCTCACCAAGCGAGGGGGAGGATGCTGCAGTGCAACTGCTCCTCTAACTATGCCGATGAACTCCTCACGCAGACACGGCGCGTCCCTTGAGGAGGTGCCGCTACGGCAGAAGACGCGCTCCTACCGTTACACCCGCTATCTTCTCCTGCAAACAAGCCCTGAAAGTAATTTTCTAGCCAAATTAGATTTGCAACCTAAGAAGGGAGGCTTTAGACAAAGCCCACTTCAATGTTCCCACCACTTGACACGGGATGGCTGTATCCTGCTGCCTCAATGCTGCGGTGCCCTCCACCTGCTGCTTTGTCAAACAACTACACAGCGTTAGTTACTTACTATTTAGAACTAAGTAACTCTGCAACAGCATGAGGATGGCATTTACACAGAAACATGGCATGCCACCAGTGAAGAACTGGTAACTTCAAAGAATTAAAGATTTTCATGACTTCAGCTGCAGCTCTGAAGAGCTGGACTAGCCTGATGCACCCAAGACTATGGGACTGTTATCATGCACTGTGCTCAGAGCCCCTAAGGCTTCAAAAAGAGGTGAAAATATACTGAGCAAGAATCAGAAACTATGTTTACTAATAGTAGGTAAGTCTTATTTTTCAGTAATTTAAATCTGTCAAGCTGCATGAAACAATTCCCAATGAGCCTAAGAGACACATGGACTCGATTACACTTCAAAAGCAGTGACACTAAGACAACAAAAATATGCTAAGCAGTCTCTCACAGTTTCTGGTTATCTGCTGGGGTTAAGCACCACAAGCAAGGTGATGCCTCCAAGTGCAGTGAAATCCACAGGAAGTCTTTGAAATTTATTCCTGATGGCATGTTTCTTCAGCAATAACTATAGATGTTTGTTTGCTCCTTGGCATTTAGCATGAACACGCACAAAACTATCATGAAAACAATGGCAAGAGGACAAGGTTACCAAGATGTACTTAAAAATACCAGGCATGAACTTACCTTTCTTTTTGTAAATGCACCTGTGTGCTGTAGAACTATTACCTGTCACGGCAGACTAATGGACTTTAATGCATTTTAGTTAAGACAGGTCAGTCTCATGCAAGTTAATGCTCCCACAATTTAGTTTTAATATTTGGAGCAAAGCGTGTTCAACAACCTTTTTTTTTTTTTTTTTTTTTAAATTAGGAAAAGGTTGCAGGGATTGGTTTTGTTATTGCTGGAATTTTTCATATGTTTGCTCCTTACACACATGCAAGCAGGTCTTCATTCTAAAAGTCCTCACTTAAAAGGCCTTTTCATAGGCACAAATACTTTACAGAATAAAAGAAAAAAAGCCTCTAGGCTTCAAGCAACAGGTCAAGTGATATAGCAGGAATGCCATGCCACTGTCTCCCTTACACCACATCTTTGACCATCTCCAGCTAACAAAGCAAGTAAAAGTAACGGCATAACATACTCACATTATATAATCTCTAAACTACATGAGCTATGTAACAGTAGCTGCTGCAAGCTTACGTTATTTAAATATTAAATTGTATTTAAATGCATTAAAATAAAATTAAAAAGCAAATTTATTACAAAATTTGCTACTCATTTCAACAGAATTGAAAAATGTGTTTTGCCTGGTTTTCCCTGAATTTAAGGAGTGCTAATTTAATTTTAATTTGTACCATCTTACCTCAATCAATTTATTGGCATGTTCACGGAAAACCTGGGCATATTCTTTAACTTCTTTTTCGTTCCCATTCTTGGCAGCTTCAATCAATACTAGAAGTGGAACATTTGTTTCCAGAAAAGAGTCTGATACATGGTCCATAACAGCTTTGCGGAGCTAAAATAAAAATAAAAGAACGAGTTATTTTTCACTAGTGTTCCACTGTTATTTTCCTTTTACTGTATTAATACGTAAAGTTTAAGTACTTTTGTCGTTGATCTTTTTTCCTTTGTGCAGACCAAGGCTTTTTCTGTACTAAGTCTTGTCTATAGACTTTTTGCTTCAATTTAAACTAAACCTCCTTAAAAAAACTGGATTAGTTATATAACTGCAAGTCACCAGTTTGGCCACAAATATTGATTCAGCAACTCATATTGGTTTTGCCTGAGTAAATTTGCCACTTTCTCTCAGCTGATTAAATAACATGCTTATTTAACTTCTTTTTAATTCTTTCTACTAGGATAAAAACATTTTTGAATAAACTTGATCCATATTCACATTTACATGAAAAAGGGAATATACTGCTGTAAAAAAAAAGAATCAGACAAAAGATTGGTGTTACATTACAGATCTCAAAGAAAATAAGCTGAGATAAGACCACCAGAATTAAAAAACTTAACTGATTATGTTTAAAACCCATAAAACTTCTTTTTTTTTTTTTTTTAATCCCTTTTGCCATCAGGATGGTTAAGAATCTAACACCTTTATCACACAGTTAACAGGGTTGCATTTCCACCCCACGCATCCATGCGAACCAGGTACTGAAAGCTTCTAGCTTTTAATTCACTTTTTAATTCACAGGCAGGCAAGCCCTTTACCAGTTGGAAACAAATCAACAGATGAAATACTCCTGAGAGGGAAACACGCAGAAATGCATTCATTTGACTCAACAAGTATTAACTTTACATATTAACTACCTGTCTACGCAAGTCTCTGGTCTTTTTGGTCATTTTATCAATTGCAGAGTTCAGTGCATCACTTCTTTCCTTTCGTCCAGCCTGAAAAACAAGAGACAAAGAGGTAAACAGGTATTCAGGGTCTAAAAGTAAAACCAATATGATTTATTTCAAGACTGTCAGCTTCTGTATTGATTTAAGTGATTTTGCAAAGTATCAGTAGAGCCTTCGCCTCCCTGATAAAGCACCATTATTTCTGGCAGGTTTGAGCCGTTCAGGAGCATCCGACAACGTAAGGTTGCATCGTTAACACTCTTCCGCTTCCTTTCAGGAGAAAAGGATGGTTTCCCCCATCTAGACTACTTTTTGCTCATCAGCCAGAAACCATATTTAAACTGCAAGTTTTAGATTTCTCTTCTCCGACAGCTCTGTCCAACGACCACATGGTTTGCCCTGGATCTCAAGCCCAAAACAGCTTTCCCTGCTTCAGCCCTCAATCTTTTACGACCTCGGCTGCTGAGATCTCCCAGGGGCGATGGACTGCACCCAAACATCTCCCCCTGCAGACGCAGGCACGGTGCGAGCAGTCCAGGGGGCTGTGCAGCCGATACGATGGTGCTCCCTCACACAGCTTCGTGCCTAACTACCACAGAAGTTTGCTCTTAAGCAGTCAATCGTAAGCCAAAAATCAATTATATTAAAGGTAAAATCCTTATAAAACATTTGTCAGAGATGAAATCCAACATCAAATAAGTATCCAGGCTCACCCGCCAGGAGTTGGATTTCACCGAGGTTTGAGACAGGAAGTTTCACGTTAGCACTGTTGTTGAAAAGACGGAAAGGGGCCAAGATGCAGCGGCAGTTTCTCTCCCCTTAAGCAGACACTGGGCTGAAAATACCCTAATCTGTATCAAAATGAGAGTGCTGGATAAAACAGTGGTGGTCTTACAGTCTCACAGAGAGGCTTTTTTCTGTATAATACAGCTTGTATGAGAGTTATATGCACTGCGCTTTATGCGCCCGCAAACCAATTTCTGAACTTCTAAGCCACGATCAATGTAATTATGCTGTCGAGAGGAAAAAAAAAGAAGTTACAGCACTACAGTAAGGGTATGCCAATTATCAGTTCTGCAGATGCCAGGCTGGTTTGAGATACTTGCACAGGCAGCCTTGAATCTAAAACAAGAAGTCCACTCTACAGCAGAAATAAAAATTAAACAAAATCAGGGAGGGGGAAATTAGGATGGCATCAAGTCATTATAGTTTAAAGAATTTTTGAAGATTTGTCACTTCCCTGATCAAGTAATTTGATTCTCATCACAAAAGGTAACTGAAAACTGGCTGAAATTAAAACCAGAAGCTTGTTCCAACCATGTCATAGGCTCCAGCAGACCTGATGCCAGTCCGTTCTTCACACTCAAAAATGAAAGCAGACATCTCGAAATAAAGTGAAAATTAATGCTGCTTTGTATTGAACCGTTTGCTGTTCCCATGCTTGGTAGGCACAAAAACCAACACCTAGCTAGGCTGGAAAGCATTCGTTCAGCCTGTACTGAAGGCGACCATCCCCGCAGCCCCAGGGGCAGCTGCGAGGGTGCTGGTAGAGCAGGGTCTGTCCGTCTGCACCCAACGCACCCCCAAGGTGGGCAGCGGGCTCCTTGCAACGGGCAAGTCACCCAAAAATACTGAAATCTGCCGAGTGCCACCAATCAAACTAAAATCCTGCTATGAGACATAAACCTCCAATTGCTGGCGCTTGCTGACGCTCTCACCGTTTTACCTACTGCAGCACGACCATTTTAATGAACCCGGAGCATCCCCCCCGCGCACGTGGGCATTTTGTCCAGGGGTATCTTTGGAGACAAGATACGTACTCATCTATCATGTAAAAAGCCAAACATTCAGCTAGCTGTTCCAAGAAGTGCCATTTTACTTCTCCCTGGGTGCCCCTACATTACCCTTTTAACAGGAGGCAGGAGCAGGCTTTGGACGAGAATCCACTGATCACTTCCACTTTGCCGTCCCCGGCTTCACAGCACAGAGCAGCCTCGGTGCGTGAGGTCTGGGTCCCTTTTGGATGAGAGGAAACCAAGAGATGGTTTCCACTAATGGATGCTCAGTTCATGAGACCTGACCACAGCCAGCCCTACACAAAATGCCCTGAAAAGCAGGCAACGCGTACATTAGAGCCTAAGCAGCTCTGATTTCATACTGTTGATCTGTTCCTAATAAGCCAGGCCATGTACTAACACAGAAATAGCTGTATAATCTAAACCCATTACATTTGAGCGAGGCAGCTCCAGTTTATTTCCATCTTGTTGGCATTCAGAAATTTTAGTACAGAAGCTTGTCAGAAAGCATTAGGAGCATTTCCTTCAGAAGGCTGCAACATAAAACACCCTGCTAATTGAGCTGCGGTAATTTAACACCTTAGCTCATCAGCTGCTAACCTGGTGCCTTCGTTATGGCTGGGGCAGGGGAACAGGACAAATGCAACGCACACCTGCATCTCCGCAGCTGCGGAGAGAACCTGTTGTCATCCCCACCCAAAATCACCCCAGCCGATTCTAACCGAGGTCCTGGCCTGAAGACAAGGATGTCAAGTTTTGCCATCCGAAGCTGGTTGTTTTTTTTTTTTTTTTTTTTGCATAAAATTAAACATAATGTGGGGCCAACTGCACCCTGTGAAGTCCAAGCGGAGCCAGCTCGTGGGACATCGGCTGCTCCGAACCTTGACAGCATCCAGAAGTGTTAAGCATCATCCTTGACCATAGCAATCTCTTTGTCCAAGCCCCATGAATTTTACTCATTGGTTCTACCCTACAGCTTAACAATTTCCATTTAAGCTGTCTCTAAATTAATAAATCACGTTTTAAAGGCTCCGAGTGACCATCCACCACCTCTGGGTAATTTGTTCCAGTAACCAATTACTCTTGCTATTAAAAAATTGACCCTTGTTTCTAGTCCAAACTTTCTTGGAAAAGCCAACTAATGACACGGCAGAATAATACATCCCAGCAGTCAGCTTCTCCTGCGCACGGGATTAGAAGGACTGACAATAGTGAATCCTGAATATTCAGACTACTAATGGGATTTTTAGATATTCAGCACAGAACACTGCTATCTCCAAGGGAATCGCTAGCTCTGCAGTCAGCGGTACAAGAAGCAGCTGATAGATTCAGTAGATGTAACAGGGTCATGTTGACCGCATCAGTCATTTTGCATTATGATACCACCACTCTGTCCAGTATCATGGATAATAAATTTAGCCACACAGCAAATTTATTTTAAATCAGATCTTTATAAAAAAAAAGGCTAGGACTGGTGTTAAAAATCACGCATTCCCCCACCCCCTGGAATTTTTGCTCCTCCACTATGATCGCTACGCTGCTTGGAAAGGGATACAAGCAGACACTGTCACATCCTTGCTGTTCCAGCTCACACAGCTATCCTCACTATTTATTTATTTATTTTTTAAATGGCTTAAAGCAAAGAAAGGGGATTCATATACAAGGAGGCAAAGCGGAATCACCATCTTGGTCAACAAAGCATTCCCTTTGTAGGCCTGCCATCTGACTCAGAAACAAAACCTGAGACAAGTTTTTCCTGCAGCTGTTAATCCAACCCCAACTGATTCATAAATGTAAAAATGTAGAGCATGGTGGTGGTAGTAAACGAACGCTATCTTAAAGCAACCAGGATCAGCACTGCACGTATTACAAAGTAGTTATGCAGCCATGCTTTTATAGTTAAATATCAAAAACTTCCAGTGTTAATCTCAGTGTTTCACCGAAGACCAGAGAGCTATTGAGGAACGGTGCCCCACGCCCCGCAGCCATCCCTCATGCTGCTCTACCTAAAATAAAAAATAAAAAAAAAGTTATTCACAGAGGGATTTCTGCTTCAAGTAATCTCCAAATTGTCTTCTAACCTGTTCGTACAACAGGCAGCACTGTGGTTGAATAAGTGAAAAATGTGTGTTTGGCACACCTTCCTCTGGGCAGGCAAGGGAAGCTGTACATCAGCGTGCGGCTGCTGAAGCGGTGCTTCGTGGTGAGGCATTAAGATGTAGTGCTCAGATTCAAGTTTGTCACATGCTTAATTTTCACCTCGACACCTCGCCTAATTGCACGTCTACAAAGGATGACCGCCCATACTCTTTCATTACCACGATAGCAGGGCTGCAAACACATTTCAGATATAACAGTGCTGATTCAAGACCAGGAAGGGTAAGTGACAAAGCACAATGCACGAATTTCAGCAGCGTTTACCTATCTGATATCTGATGCTCGAGGAGGCAGAACACATCCTGGTTTGTTACGGACACGAGCATAAGGAAGCTCACGCCTATCTCTAGACAGACAGGTGCTGCAGGCAGGGGTGCAAATCCTAGGTGCCCAGCCTCGCCTGCAACACCCACGCTTCCATCCTCCACGCTAGCAGCACAAGGAGGTCGCCCAGCCCGTGCCTACATCAAGTAAAATTAGCTTATTTGTTGTACTTAATACACTAGGAAGGCTTCCACAAGATGTCAGCCTAACTAAATGACAACGCTGGCCTCGGGGTGCAGTTCTACTTTTCCAGTGTGTGCGTTTACCAAGAAAACCAGTTCTGCTGCTGCGCAAGGAGCAGGGTAAGGGAGAAGCCCCCTGAGAAGGTTATTTGGTCTGAGCAAGCTTATTCTCCAGAACAAGCCATTTTTCCCCCATTTTCTCTCTTGGTGTTACACGTGAGGATTTCGGTTGTCACCTCGAAGTGCCTGTTCTGGAGGGAGGCTCCAGATGGCACTCGTATGTGGTTTTCCTCAGCATGCAAGCAAGTTTGCAGTCTCAGAAGAAATGCAATAGTGTGAATTTTGCAGGCAGCTGGAGTTTATTCTCAGCCTATTGCACCTTGGCACCCCAGACAGTTCCCAAGGCACAACGTGAATATTAGTATAGAGTTTCAGATTTAAAAAGGAATCAGATGCATGCTTTTGGTAATAGCTGTTATTTCACGACAAGAGTGCACAAAAACATGTTTCGTTGAGAAAAGCGCCCATGAAGTTCGCGTTAACTGTCTCCCAAACAGGAAACTCGCTGGCAAGGTGCTAAATAGCCCTTGTTTGGTTACGGGCCAAAGAACTGAGAGCTTTAGAAAGGAAGCAACTTACCGTGTTTGAACACTAACTCTTAACTCCGTGCCAGATTACACAATCCTCATGTGGGAGGAACCTACCAACAGATACGGATGCAAAAAAGCAGAACCCTTCCAAAAAATACTTAAATTCAGCCTCCTGGTAATAATGGAAAGAGTGGCGCAGGAGAGTCGTAACCTTTGATCTCAGAGCTTTTTTCATTTAATGAAATTACATCCTTGGAACGTTATTTTAAATATTGTGTTATCATGTTTAAGTGTCATTAAAATTCAAATCAACACTTCAAATCAGGATTTTGCACCAGATTAGCGCTATGAGAAGCGCAGCTACAGGTACATTGCTGTAGTAGTCCCACAAGGCAACTGGCGGCTCAGGCTGGATTTTGGCTTGCACACTTTTTGCACAGTGAATGTTAACTATGGAGAAACTCTTTGAATAGGTTTGTGCAACTCCTTTACATGTATTTTTTTCAGTCTAGAGCAAATGTGAAAATATTTGCTATGACAGAGCAATTTAATACATTTATCTAGCATTTTGTGGTTTATCATTAAAGACCGTTATTTTCCTGATGTGTTTTTTTGTTTGTGGGTTTTTGGTTTTGTTTGTTTTTAAGCAGTTCACCTTCTCCATCCCTCCCTTTCACTTAACACTTGCCCTAAGCTCTGTTCTGGAAGGGACAATCCGCCACAGGAATTGAGTACTGCAGCCAGTCTCACAGTTATACTGTAGGACACAGAAGGGAGAAGCGGGCATTTAAACTAAGACTTGCTGTTTTCTAAGGAACCTAAGTTTAATAACAAAGGTAAATGACCATCTTCTTCTAAGACCTCCTCTGACACAATTCATCTTCTTCCTCCGTTAGCACGGGAAGTTTGTTATTCTCAGCTCATCCCAATCCTGAGGTCATAAATGATACCTCGCTGCTAGAGAGCAAACATTGTCAAGTGCCCTGTATTGCACTGTCGCTTTAGGTCTCAAGGTGAAAACAAAAGACGAGAGCTCATGTGAGGTGCTGGCAGCGGGAAGCTGACAGCCCCCAGCTCACCCAGACTGAGTCAAGGCCAGCGCAGCCTCTCCGAACGGCTTGCTGCACACACACGAATCCTAAAACCCACAGACAATTCAGACGCAGCCTGTTCATGCACCCTTCGGTGTCAGCTGTCCCCAGGAGAGCTTGCTCTGGATAAAGGGACCGGTGAAGTTTCAGACTGGCAGCCAGGAACCGGGCTGTGCCCCGGCGTGCCGCTGGCTCAGCTTTGCGGGGTCACCGGTTCTGCAAACACGTCTCAGCTCGACGTCGTGCACGCTGACTGCTAGGTCCTGTGCCTACCCCGCGGCAGGCTGCTCACGCAAGTAACGACCCCCTGCTCACGGGGGGTGTAATTAGGGACTGCAAGGAAGCCCTCGAGCTGCTCTGAGCCCCAGCTGTAAATGCCAGGCTCGCAATTTGCTCTCCTACACTCCAGTCCCTAACAATAAGCGAGCACAAAAGCCAGCGTTTGTGAAGAAAAAAGAAAAAATTCCCTAGTTTCATAACCGCATGCTGTCAAGCTGGATTCCAATTAATTTTTTTTCCTGTGCTCTAATGCAAGCTCTACTTTTTTCCAGAAATTTCCCACCACTTGAAACATTAGCTCATGTCCTTTGTTTCGGGGATGTGCTGCACTTCCCAACACACCAGCTTCATCGAAAGGAGTGCGCTCTCTCCCCCCTCTCCTCCTTTACCACTCTTGCAGGGACCACAGTTGCTCACAGTTGTTATGCAGAGCTTTGAGCTGCCAAATCGCTCTCACCTCCCCGAAAAGCTGGTGCTAATCAGCATCCTCTATTCAAGCCGTGTACACTTTACATCCAAAAGTTCCTTTCACACAGCAAGGTTTAACAGACAGCCGGCAGCAGCTCGCGTTAAGGCACTTCCAACTGCAGCTCTGCACCGCTTTAGTGCCAGCTGAATAAAGCTAGCAGGGATGTAGGGGGAAGCGGGGTGGTGCAAGGCTCTCCTGTTCCTTACATCGTGGGGACGAAGGACTCCTACAGTTGATTCCCCCCTCCCCGCCCCCCATCAGTGGTCTTTAACACGATCGCAGTATGCAGCACGATGCTTTAAAACAGCAAAGCTTCTGGAAAACCCAAACAAAAGGAACGTCACCAGGTGACGTCAGCCTATATACAGTCCTGTGTGGTCGCAGCGCATAAGCAAACCCATTCTTGTACCGCTTCCCTGAAAAGCTTTTCAGTAAATGCACTCATGCTACTACAGGAGCTTCTCTCAGCAATAAGCCACCCATCTGCCATCAACAAGTTAGGACTAAAGGAACCCACAGCTGTGGAAAAAGAAAACGTGAGCTTCAATTAAACAGCTGAGCAGCCACAGAGGAAGAAAACTTGTATTAAGCATCGATTTAAAAATTACAGAACTGTCAGGGGAGAAGAAGCCAGCGATCTCAAAAGGAATATTCTAAGATAGCATCGTGGATTCAATTTTGCACTAATATCAAAGGACCCTAAAACCCAGTAAATTATTCAAAGGCTATCATACATTAGAGCCTTTCACAGACTCACTGCGTTGAGTCTAAAACTACGACTGAATGCAACCTCCAATGTACTCAAAAGAATGGGTAAGTGTATGCATTTCTATATACCTTTTAAATGAATGAACAGCTGTCTGTTAAAGCAGCAGCTAGGTGCTAACGCACATTTTGCTGAAGTGAACCTTGTGAAAGAAATGTTTTCTGATTGTGACACTGTAATCCTCTGTAATACCGATAAAGACTCATCCTAAGTGTAATATCCAAGTATTCTGTGCTTAGTAGTAAGTTGTTTCTTGCATTTAGAATAAGCTTTTCAGAAATGCATGGAAATGTTATCTGCAGTGAAATCTTCCATCGTGATGTTCAAAATATACTGATAAGGATATCCTATCTTGTTGTTTTCCTAAATTATATTCTGCAGGCTTACATTTCAAGTGGCCATTAGGGGCTCGTATGCTGGCAGCACTATATGCAATGAGTATGGTTTTAAAAATGCTGCCTGCCTTGGGCATGGCTTGTCCACCAAAATGTCGCTGTGAGAAGCTGCTCTTTTACTGTGACTCTCAGGGGTTTCACTCAGTGCCAAACACCACTGAAAAGGGCTCTCTAGGTTTGTCACTGAGGCACAATTTTATTACTGAACTTGAAAGGGATCAATTTGCAAGCTTCAGTCAACTTACTTGGCTTCACTTAGATCATAATCAAATTGCAACAGTCAGAGAAGATTCTTTTCAAGGACTATATAAACTTAAGGAATTAGTCTTAAGTTCCAACAAAATCTTTCATTTGCCAAACACAACTTTTAGCCAGCTGCTTAACCTGCAGAATTTGGACCTCTCTTTTAATCAGTTGTCCTCTCTGCACCCCGAGCTGCTCTACGGCCTCCGCAAGCTGCAGACCTTGCATTTGCGCTCCAACTCCCTGCGGACGATCCCTGTCCGCCTGTTCTGGGACTGCCGTAGCCTGGAGTTTCTGGATCTGAGCACAAATCGCTTGCGAAGTTTGGCTCGCAATGGATTTGCAGGATTAATCAAGCTGAGGGAGCTTCACCTAGAGCACAACCAGCTGACAAAGATTAATTTTGCTCATTTCCTCCGGCTGAGCAGCCTGCACACGCTCTTCTTGCAGTGGAACAAAATTAGCAACTTGACATGTGGGATGGAGTGGACCTGGGGCACCTTAGAAAAGCTAGATTTGACTGGAAATGAGATCAAAGCCATCGACCTAACAGTTTTTGAAACTATGCCTAACCTTAAAACCCTCCTAATGGATAACAACAAGCTAACCACCCTGGATTCCAAGATCCTCAGTTCGCTTCCATCCCTCACCACCGTGGGCCTCTCCGGCAATCTGTGGGAATGCAGCCCCAAGATCTGCGCGTTGGCCACCTGGCTGAGCGGCTTCCGCGGCCGGTGGGAGCACCCCATCCTCTGCCACAGCCCCGACCACACCCAGGGAGAGGACATCCTGGATGCAGTGCACGGTTTTCAGCTTTGCTGGAATTTATCGACTGTTGTTACATCCGTGGCTCCGACGTACACTGTTCCCACCACTGAGTACACAAAAAGAATAAGCTCTTCTAATTTCCATATGGGAGACAAAGAAATTCCAACCACGGCAGGCATGGTCGTTACCACTGAAGAACCTTTCCCCGAGCCAAACAATGCCATCTTCACTCAAAGGGTAATTACAGGGACAATGGCTTTATTGTTTTCTTTCTTTTTTATCATTTTTATAGTGTTCATCTCCAGGAAATGCTGCCCTCCCACACTAAGAAGAATTAGGCAGTGCTCAATGATTCAAAACCACAGGCAACTCCGATCCCAAACACGGCTACATATGGCAAATATGTCAGACCAAGGACCGTATAATGAATACGAACCCACCCACGAAGGACCCTTCATCATCATTAATGGCTATGGACAATGCAAGTGTCAGCAGCTGCCATATAAAGAATGTGAAGTATAATACCTACATGCCATCAAAAATTAAACCAGATAAGTAACCTATTTTAAAATTGTAGGGGACCTACATCTGATTCTGATTTTTACAAATGTTGACATAAAGCCTAATTTTCCAAGCTACTTAAATGGAAGCATTGTTTATGGAGTGGTGCAGTTGTTTTTTGTTTTTTTTTTTTTAAAATAAATCGATAATATTTTCAGTGTTAAAGAAGCAATGATCACACTAAACTTGCACTCCTAATGTTTAAAAGTATAAAGAGATGCTCACCTCAAACTATGTAAAATGTTTCATGTTATGTAATTATATGACTGTGTGTAAACATTTATACGGAAGTCTCCATATTCTACTTTTTCTAATGAAAACAGCCCGAGTGGAAGGAAATTGGATATTTGTACAGAGATCTGCAGAAGAACATACACTGCATTTGTTCCCCTGCAGCTGTACGATCCCAAACATCCCAGCTGGCTCAGCTCACTTTAAAAGGCAGACTTGGAGGAAGATATTCCTCCTCTGATCTTTTCCACTCGAGTAAAAAGGGGAGTGGGTTAAAAAAAAGTAACAAAGGTTCAGGTGGGGATTTAAATGCATTGGGGACTGGTGAATTCGTTTTAAATACAGTTTTCCTACCTCCATATTCATAGTTTGGCTTGCTTAAACGTACCTTGCTAAAGCTCACAGCAAATACAGACAGGAGCAGTTCACACGATCACAAATTAATCAGGACGACTCTCCAGGCGCTTGCAAAGTAGCCAGTGCTGCTTAATTAGGAAGGCTCAGTACGATGTGATCGATTCTAAATATTAAAGGCATTTAATCGCATTGGATCTCTGGTTTGACATAACGCTTTTCATGAATTCAGGCTAATTACTTACGCCTACGAACAAACAGCATTTCCACACCTTTTCATGTGTAAATACCCTTAACGCAAGTTTTTCTTAACGAAAAGTAAATATCAACTGCGAGGTTAAGAAAAGACAGATGGAAGGAAGAAACCTCTCTTTGTCCCCCCGCTGCC
>VXAL01012478.1:223889-274603 GCA_013399475.1 Chauna torquata
CCCCTTCTTAAATCTGCTCTCACAGAGGCGCAAACAACATCGCTCATTGGTTCAGGTCTGGCCAGCGGTGCGTCCCTTTTGGAGCCGGCTGGAGCTGGCTCTTATCTGACATGGGGCAGCTTCTGGAATCTTCTCACAGATGCCACCCCTGTGGCCCCCCTGCTACCAAAACTTTACCATGTAAACCCAATACACAGGTCATTCTGCGAAGACCCTGTTCCTAACCATATAGCTCTCATTTAAAGCGCAGACAGATAAAGCATTACCCCTGTCGCCCTTAGGATAAGACGAGATGCTTCAGTAAAGACACGGAACTATTTCCTGATCGAGTCTAGCCCCGAAGCACACCATCCCCAAACGGATAGTCACATCTGTTGTGCCAAGGTCTATAGAGGCTTAAGATTTACTCCATACTTGCAATTCTAGCTGAATAATTTAAAAGTTAAGGAGCTCCTCCTCAATCTTTCCAGGTAGTCCTGAAGATGGAAACAGCTGTGCCACTGACTTTCCAGGCAGGACAGAAAGGTGTCACCAGCTCAGCACCTGGGGGAGCAGAAGACCAGGATGCAGCTGCAAGAGATGGGGCACAGGCTGCCAAGTTTGCTCACTCCTAACAATAACTGGAAGCTGTATGGGTATCAAGTGCATATCTTCAGGGTTCAGACCTTCAAGAATTTAACAGCCACAGGCTAGGCAGGAAGAGAAAGCCACCTCTAGTTTATATTCTTCTCTAGAGATGACCGATTTAGCTCTGCAACATCTATCAGCACCATGGCAGCTGTGAAACTTGGATACAAGGGAGCATTGACTATATGACAGATGCCTTTTTCCCTGCAATTAGCATCCACTCCTAAGACATCAGAAACTTAAAAAGGTTAAGGTTAGACATTTGATTAGGCTGGACTATAGAAAAAATAATACAGTAAGCTTTGGCAGGTACTGCATCTCTAACACCACCACAGTCCTGAGCAGAGCAAAATGAAAATAATGCATCTTCGACAAGGTGCCATAGTCTATAGTGACAGCTACTTTTCCAGGGATGTCTGTCCATCCTTTACTGACACCACAGAGTAGCATGCTTAGTGTCCTGCATGTAACGAACTTTTGCCAGGTGTTACTGCCTGCCTGTAAGTGGAGAGCAATTCTCCACTTTAGACCAGAGAAAATATGTCATTCCCTTGAATGAGGGACACCTGCTGCCCATAGCTAAAATAACTAGAAACCCACACAGTCCGCAACAATGAAGTCAGAAATAAGGTATTCCAGACATCTACAAACCACACGCTGCAACTTAAATATACCTTCAGCACTGGGAACTGCCAAACAAGTTGTGATGCCTCTTCCACTCCATGTTTTGGGTTCATTGGCAATGTAGGCATTTGTTGACAAATCTGGAACCTGGAGAAAACCACTACTTTGTTCCAAATTGGAGAAGCGTTTATGGAATGAATTCAAAGCTCTGCTCCCACACTGCAGAGACGTACCCTCACCAGCAGGGAGTGGAAGAGGTTCCTATGTGCTTCAGATGCACACACAAAAGCAGCAGCATTTGGAGATCGGGAAGTGCCCCATACCTTACTCTGACACAGCTCAAGACGACCCCGGGATCTTCCCATGACTAACAGCTGCCTGACAGCACACCATAAAACACTGAAGACAAATGAAAGCACTGACAAAGTGGAGAACTACTCCAGTGCACCACACAGATAAATTTCAGGGATATTACCCTTTCATATCTACAACTGTCCGTGGACAACAATTAATTTGACAAAGCATGCCAATGAGAGTGTCCAGAGACACATGAAAAAGTTTTATACTACATTCAGATGAGCCAGTGCTATTAGAGTGCTGACTGCTTTCTTCTTAGTAGGCTCTCTATCATTCCAATAAGCCAAAGTAAAGCTGCATCATCAAAAGAGGAACTTTCGGACACCTATTTTTACTGTCCATTTATTCAAAAATGGTCATCTTCATCAGGCAAATTAGTAAGTGATCATCAGCAAAAGACAGTTTCAGTTGTTTATGCAAACTTAACTACATTGCAGCACATTCTTGTTGTTCACTGCAACTCCACTGACTGTAGTCTGAGCTGTAACAGTAGTCCAAACGTAGTCCATACTTACTGACCATCTGACATCAGCGGGGGACCCATAAAAACGCAAGGAACCCACTCAAAAACGATGAGATCATGTAAACGACAAAACAACCCAAACACCCCATTCCTCTAAAATACTTCATTATATACACATACGCAACGTGTAAAGCTGTAGTAGAGATAGGACGCAGCAAGTGCACATGAAACAACATGAAGTATACACAACCAGGGACTCTGAGGTACTAACTGCAAATAATATTTAAAAATCAAAAGTTAAATCTCAAAAAATCACTAACAGGGAAGTTCTCCTGTGGAGGGCAGAAAAAACTTCCAGCAATTCAGTTTCAAGGGTTTGTGCCTCAGCAGATGGGAATCTGCACAAAGTACATAGAGATACAATCATGGTACCAGACTCCTCTAGTATTATGTTAACCAATAATTTCATGTTATATTCATCAATATAAATCAGATCTGGCCATATCAGCTCACCCTAGCCTATGCCTGGTAAAATTGCGTGCCTACTTCACAACCACCTTCTTCTGAGCTTTGTACCCACTACCAGCTGGGGGTTATCTGTCTTGCACTTTGGATATTTCCTGGTCTTCTAAACCTCTGGCCAGTCCAAGTGTTGCTGAGTTGCCATACAGTGCTTTAAATGGGTAAACTATGCTAAACTATTACTAGTTTTTATCCTGGGTTTTGTTTATATACAGTTGCCTACATTTGCTTATGCAAGACATGTTTTAAACTACTGAAAGAATTAGGACTAAGTAACAAGGCCACACAATTGACAAAGATTGCTCACACACAAGGCACAATATACGATCAAGAACAACAATAGGTTTCTGTGATCTGACTCAAAAAAAAAACCAAAAACAAAAAACAAAAAACATTCTGAGCAGAAAAAGGACTTCTTTGTGATTACTAAAACAGCTTCTACCAAGGACATTACTCTGATGGATTTCTGTTTTGACAAGTTTAAAAAAAGATATTTTCTTTTTTTAAATGCAATGCATTGGGAAAGGCCTTTCTTACCATTATCTTTCATCAAAAGCATTCCACTGCCTTTGAAACCGATATTTCAAAATTAGTAACATATTTGTAGTCTTTTCATTAATATAAAATACTCTGGGAATCTTACTTCCTCATATGAGAGCTATAATTTGCAGTTTTACTCTTGCACAGTCTGTTCCCTTACAGGAAAGGAAAATCAGAAGAACACACAAGTTATTCGTCTTCCAAATTTCACAACATCTTTTATCTTTGATGGCAGCTAACCAAAATCTTCAAGACCACTCCAGGCTAAAACCAATTTCTAATCCCATATACCTTGCTCCAGAGCCACCACTCGAGGGCAATGCTGGGAGCACTGGAAAATGCTGGGGCTGGCTCATAAGCAGCTCATCACTTCATATGAAGTGATACGTTTCGTTCCAAGCTCATGCAGGAACCCAGTTACTAAATAACACACAAACCCTGCTTGTGCTCCAGCTGCACAGGTAACTAACTACTAGTTTCATTCAAATATCTTCACAGGCAATAGTAACTGAGCAAGTGCTCTTATAAGCAAAGGTGAAATCAAAGCTTTAAAATCACCGTGCAGTGCTATCGATGTATTATTTCTTGAGGGAAAAATGATATTGCGACAGCACAGAGTAATTTTTTACCATTATATTCACTGCTGATCTTGGGGAGGAGGAGGAGGGACGGAAGAGAGATGTCTGGTCTGGAAAACAGAAGAGATTAAGCCAGTACAAAATGTTTGCAAAAGAGCTCAACCAGGTAACGGGAGGTACCAGTCTTCTCGAGGCTTATTCTTACATCTAAAGAAGTTAACAGCATGGGTTTCGTAAGAAAGTACATACGGGCTCTATACCTCTGCAACACGTTTTCACCACTGAGACAAAAACACTTAGCCATACAGATGAAGAGTAATGCTAGGGGAGCGCCATGGTACCAAGAAAAACCAGCCTGTCACAATCTGCATCTTCATTTCCTTAAGAATTGAAAAGAAAACTGGAATTGGCAATATAACACATTCTAAAACCGAGTTCTCCTAGTTTACATTAAATCGTGTTTCAGGGGCAATCACAGCTAGGACTGGGGCAGAGTTAGGACAACCTCTATAAGCAAGATTCTGACCCAGCATTAACAGGGCAAACACATCTGAAATCTTCTGCAAAACGCAAGAGGTTTATACTTACTACCTTGAACGTGTTTTCCAGTTGAGCTCCAACAGCCAGGCTGAAAGGCTTTAACTTGAACCTGGTTAAATCCGGCAGGTTCCCCCCACCCTTCAAGCAGCAAACTTCTTCCTCACCCATCCTCCCTGGACATCTCCAGCAGCTCACATCTAGCCAACAGGTAGGAAGCAGCAGCACCTAAGCTCTACTTTGCACAACTCCAGATGTAAAGGAGTTATTTACAGTGAGCCCAATGTCCTCCTTCACCTCCAGTGAGTCTGCAGACTTGTGTTTCTCCCTTCATCCCCCTCCCATCCCTCCCCTGCCGCGAGCACTCCGGACGCCAGGTCTGGGCTGCTCCCTGCTGCCGGCCGCGCAGCCAGCGCGCCGAACCGGCCGCTGGGGGGTCTCCTCCCAGACCAGGGCCTCAGCCCCAGCTCTCACCAAACCCAGCAGAAAGCAAAAGAAAATGTGCAATGGAAAACTGGTGAATCAGCACCGTTCTGAAGTGAGAACAAAACTCTCCACGGGTTTACCAGGTGGGTCTGCTCAGACCCTAGGGAAGCACACAAATTGCTGACAAACGCTCTTTTTTAAACACACAGAGATCCTTCTTGCAGATGAGAACAGCTCTGGGTCACCTCTGACCACACAGCAATCAGGTGAGGTCTGATCCAAACCACTCCTGACTGACAGCAGACGAGCTCCAGGAGGGCAGCACAATATTTTGTCAATACTTACAGCTGTTTCCTCACAGGCGGTTTTGTTGAATGACAACTAGTTTAGCTTGGACACAGGTCAATTCATCTCACTTGCAGTATCGCTGGGTAGATCGGCGTAGAAGGATGGATGGGGGAACGTCCCAGAATACGAAATCAGAGGGACAAAGTGTTTCTGCAGCAGCCGCAAGACAGCTGCTGGAGCTGGTGAGTAATCCACTACCACTGAGTCTCTTTTTACAGGCTTAATTTTTATGTTAATTAGTAACTTAGTCTAAAGAATATCTCAAGTTTTTCCTTTGTGAATTACATGAACTAATAGATATATCCAGAAATACAAAAAGCAGTCTGAAGCTTACACCCAAAGTCATTGTAAAAGCCTTGAAATATTTTAGTTTTTATCATATTTTACATGCATGTGAAAGGCTTTAGAAATAGAACAACTAAAATTGGAACAACACGGACCCCTGCAAAACTCAAATTAAAAACAGTGAGCCAAGACAGCATATGCCCTTTCCAAGAGGAAGAGAATGCATTATAAATCTGGGAATAAAGCCACCTAAGTCCTGGCAAGACAGCTCAGAGAAACAGATAATAAAACAATCCTACCCATACAGTCATAAGACATTCAAAGCTAGAATTAATGTATCCTTTATTCATTATTAGAAATATAAATAGCTTTAGTTTGTGACAGATTTTTAAGTATTTCCTGTAGAAAAAGATTCAGCAGACTTACCCTGCAATATAGCAACTAAAAACTAGACATGAAGTTGTCTTCGACAGGAAGCAAGAGGCATTAAAATAACTGGAAATAGCATCAAAAGCTGACTAACTGCCAAGGGACTAGCTAACAAGCACCTCTAGCCTTACCAGCACCAAAAAGCTGGAGACAAGCATCTCCCCTCCCTTCTACACACAGATATTGATAACTTCACTTTCCTCCACAGAAGACTTGAAACGAGAACAAACTCGCTGACCATGAGGTTGACGATACCGGTTCCAGTTAGAAATAAGGTTGCTGGCTTTCTGTATCTCCTCCACTTACCTAAAGCAAGTGACTCAATGAGGAACGTCCAGGATTAGAAAGGCACTAAACTGTGGCATGCATAATGTCATACTTTACAGAGACACTATCAAGCCATTATTTACTAAGCTAACTAATTAGACAGCCACCCTTGCAGATAATGAGAATGCATTAAAGTATTTAAAATTCCAGCACAAGCCTGACACATACAAAGTGGCTGCCCTTCTTCAAAAGAAAACGAATGTCAAAGGAAATAAACCACTTAGGAACAGTCAGCACATCTGAGGTGGAGCAGCACTGTAGAATCATCTAAGGTAAGTGCTCAGAAAAAGGAAGCAAAGCAAAGCAGAGAAATATGGGATGCAGAGATATCTCACATTTTTATTGCATCAGCCGCTACTTGCAAAGAAATCATTAGATAGATGACTTAAATTATCACGAGATAGATGATAAAGCAGCAGCTATTCAAAACAAACAATTAATGTACACAACTGTACAATCTGGCACAGAAAAACAGGGAAATTGAATGCACTTAAACTGATAATGATCTGAAAAACCCAGTTAGTTAAATTCAGTTTTACATCAAGAAACAAGCTTTAACTGAATATACAGCTCGCTACAGCCTAGTACTGAAACAGCCACTTTCCTTTACGTACACATTGCTTCAGAAGTGGGTAATATAACCAAAGCCAGACAGTAAGGCTACAAAACACATAAGGTAAATTAATCCGTCTACTAGACATGACACCAGGAATACTCCAAGGCAACACAAGTTCCCTGTACACTTGATATAGTCTTGCCCTTTCAGAAAGGTTCTCTGAACTCCAGCTGAGAGTATCCTTGATTTTGGGGAGCAGAAGGAGGGAGACGTTCCCAACACCTGACAACATCAGGAGATGTTTTCACAGCTCCATAAAACCAACTGAAGATGAAAATTTAGAGGAAGGTTGCAGATTTCTGCGTCTGTCAACAAAAAGACAGTTTTACTCTATCTGTGATTAAGTCTTCACTGCAGAACACGGGGGAGCACCAGGACACCAAGATTTGCTCCTTAATTACTACCATTTGCTCTACACACATATCCCTCCTAAGATCTCCTTGATCATTTTAGCAGCAGTTCCACAGCATCTGTGCACACAAGAGCAGCCTTTCGGAGGTGAGAAAAGCCACATACGATACTGCAAACACGAGATGCGCAGAAGGAGAAGACTGCACCCACCTGAACCCAGCACAGCCATCAGCAGAGCCTGGGCAGGAAGCTCAGCCCCAGCTACAAGAGAGCCCTGCAATACGAGGCCTGCCTCAAACTGGTTCTTACAACTCAGCATAAGAACATAAACTCGAAAGTTTGTGAAGACCTTGCCTTCCTCAATCACAGATCTGATTTAAAAGATCCCACAAGAAGAAATGTGACCACCTTGCAGGCCATTAGCTCCAAAGGGGTCAACTGTTCAGGTGCAAGACAGAATGGCTTCAACTCTCCCCCCAAAACCTCATTTATTCCTGCATTAACTTCTCATTTTCTTGGCTTTTTTCAGTCCGCTCACCTCTAGAATTGGGATTCTTTGACTCCTGGAGAGGTGCCCAAAAACTCATTCTGCCTCTAAGGAAATTCACAATTTGGCATTTAAGGGGAACAGTATCAAGTGATAGAGCTGCAGTCTTATTTTGTACTTGACATCAGAGCTCTCCTGTCACCTTCTTACCCTGAAATGACTCAATAAAGACAAATCTTCTGAAGTTGTCCTCAAAGTAAAGGTTCAAAGCCACCGCAGGGATGAACGAGCAAGCCCCAGGCTGCCAGAGGAGCACGGTAGCATGCAGGGTCTGGCCAGAGGCTCAGGAAATTTCTCCCTACACAGTCCACAAAGCTGACTGGTGAGGTGGGGAAGATGCACGAATGAACCCTTCTGGTGGTGGGGAATTCAAACCTGACACAAGAGTCACCTGCACAATACAACATGGCCAGCTGCTCAGCCTCTACATCATCAGAATTACCTGCTGGGGTTTGGTGGCATGTGGTGACTCCTACTGAAGATATTTTGAATAAAATTGATGCATCCTTAAAAGCAATGCACAGTACTGGGTTGAAAAATGTAGGGCTACCAAGCAAATGGAGGTATTATGGCTTTGGCCATCACTGATGCTCACAGCTGTAATTCAACTGCTGGGAAGCTTGAAAAGGAGAAACATCCATCATGACCTCCTAACACAAGATGGTAGACAGACTGTGTGTGGGCTACAAACAAGTCCTGGGTTGTCTTGCTACTGAGGAAACAGGATTTTTTTAAAGCATCACATACCTGCATTGCTAATGAGCATCTTCTGGAGTGAACCTGAAGGCCATCAACAGAAATGGTCACAAGCTAGTATAAAGAAAAACTTCAAAATATAGATAACTCTCAAGCACATAAATAAGAGGTGCCCCAAAGAAGTCACAGGAAGACACTTCAAGATCACCAGCATTCCTTAATATTTCCCTCAAAGAGAAATACAGACAGAAATGATTACACAACTACATTCAAACATCAAGAAGACATTAGTAAATTTAACAATATCAGAATTATTTGAAGTCTTGCATATCTGAAGATATTAAATGCCCTGACTCCCCCCAAACTGTCCCTACGTACAGCCTCTCACTGCATGGTAAGATCTTAAATTCGTCATTAAAAAAAAAAGTTCCTGCCCCACTTGCAGGTGGGAATCAGTCTAAAGTTCGGTTAACTTAGCACAAAGGCACTAAAAATTCCATCTTTTCTATTTTTCAAGGAGTCCATCTTTTAAATAAGAGACCAAAATGCATTCCATAGAAGTCAGGCAGATGAAAGGCAAGCTCAAATGAAAATCTGGAGCAAGCAAAAGGCAAAAAAGGACAGAGAAACCCCCTCCAGGCACACCTGCATGTTGCCAGAACACCTTTGCCTGCCCGAACTAATAAACCAGTCTGCAAACAGCAAGACAAACTTGTCTACATCCAGAAGAACTGTAGCTGAGCTCTCTCAAAATTCTGGCACTGCACACCCCCACGTCTCACAAGTTTCCTTTGCCCCACAGAGACACTTAGCTCTCGAGACACCATGCCTACAAAGTTAAGAGAAACAGAAAAGAACCTTCAGATTCCAAAACCTTTTTATTTTTCTAAGTACTATCAGGCTTCATTTTTCAAGCTTTTTCCACAGGTTTTATAAAGTAACTGATAATGTCAATTCAAGTTACCATATTCAGTAAAACACAGATGACAGCACCTCAGGCATACAGAAAAGATTCAGAGCTGAGAAGCTGTTTTATTTTTTTCTGGCCACATATGGAAGCAGTAAAACACCCTATGAATGACAAAAGCCTTTCTCTTGACAGTCAAAGGTTAACATATATGCAGGATGAGTCAATAATCCACAAATGGCTGCACATCATGCAACATTTAAGTTCAGCCTGAAACACAGAACAAACTAAAACACACTCAATACATTAAAGGCACAGCTACTTGTGAAAGCAAGCTTAGACAGATGGGACTTTGCCTTTCCACTGACTACTGCTAATTTTGCAAATGCCCCGTTTCCCCCCCTCATGGCTTGATGCCCAAGGAAACGTTTGTTGGTTTTATTTTTTAATTGGCACTGAGGAAAATGCCTCTTAGCACACCTTTGCTGGAAAGTTCTTGGCCTGAAAGCCTATGTAGCTTTGTTGCTGTTACATTAAAGAAACCACTCTTTCAGACTACCAGTTCAGCAGTGATAATCCTGATGTTTTGAGTAAACAACCTTTAAAGTCACAAAGTCTTCAAATAGCTTTGAGTGGAAGGGTTTTGAAGGCTGACATATGCAAGTCGTCCCTCCTGCTCTGCTTCTCCTCTGCCCATTTGCCTCTAACCTCTGTCCCTCCCGCTGAAGAAACATGTCCCTGTGCAAACCAGAGGGAAGCCAAATTTCTCTCCTCTATTTCAACAGCCTTTTAAGATGCAGCTTAACCCTCATCCCTTCCTCAGACTAGAGGAGGATTAAGTCACTCTTCTGCCTCTATTTACATTCAAGAGGGCTGCCACTACTTGGATAAGCCACAAGTGCTAATTATTCTGTATTGATTCAGTTGACTTTCCGGGACAAAGTAGATCTAAAGCTCCAGGACACGTTATGAGCGTTACAGAACATCAGCTTTCTTGAACAGGATAAAACAGGTTAAAGCATGGTCTAAATGTTAAACACCACACCTGGAACAGAAACTCCAGATACTGCTTGCCAGAGTTCTATAAAAGACTGAAGAGAGGCAAGAAAGCAAGAAAATAAAAATAAGTAAAAATAAAAAAAGGAGCTTAACACATTTTGCATATCACTAGAGAACTGGAGAGGATATTAGTGTTAGCAGACAGTAACAGAGGGCCATGTGTGTGCACGCAGTGCTTGTCCTCTTTCTCTCACTTATCTTCTGAATCCCATTGTGCAGAAAGATAGGAACTTAATCCAAAGTTTGTATTAGAGCAAGGCTAAAGGAAAAAAAAAAAAGAATCCAGGACTTGAGAAGCAGGTATTTTGTTGTAACACAAGAAGTGTAGCATTCCAGCTTTGTAATAATTCCATTATCCCTTCCTTCTGACAAGAGAAATTAAAAAGCCCAGTTGTGTGTGTAATACTTCTGCACACTGAGAGCATGATCCTGCCAGAGGCTAAAAGGCTGTTTATCCACAGATGAGCAGTCACTGCGCAAACTTACATGTTCTGTTCTATCTGTATTCCCTTATATTGGCTTTGAGAGAATACTCAAGTATCACTGAAGAAAGCTTTGTAATTGGAAACTAAATATATTATCTTACATAGGCAGATAAAGTTCAAATATTTTCCTACAAAACAGAATTCTGATGTGGACTAAGTCACAAAACACAGAATTTTAAAGCAGAATCCATGCATAAAGTTGTAGCATATTTATGTAACGTGGTTTACAGCTCAGCAAAAGTAAAATGCTGCTGAACACCCAGCACGTCACCACAAACATGCGGGCGTAGCTTATTACTTCAGGTCTTCCTCCCACCAATCCTAAATGCCATCTGAACAGCATTAAATTAAGAAAGGTCTGTATTTATTATGTAATATTAGAAAATATTAGATGTGTTAACATTGGAGATAGCACATGCCTAACAAGAAAGGAAAAACAGATGTTTTACCACTACAAACTTAAGGGGTAGAGGCAGGAGAGGAGGAAGCGGGCAGGATGGAAACCTTTGCTGCCACACAAGGTACCTGCAGGACTCAACTCTCAGGTTTAAGGATAGCATTAGACTTCGGCTCTGCTTTGGCAGAATTCAGCTGCTCTTCAAAGGGCAGCAACCTTCCTTCTTTTATGTGTATTAAGAATCTACAACAAAAATGCTGAAAAGTGTGTAAAGACTGCAAGCGGAGTACAGCTACATAATACAGTTTAGACTAAATCCCAGCTGTTGACAAATCTATTCAATTTAAAACTTCTTGCTGCTTGTTTGACACCAAATGGCTAGTAAAGGCTGGGTACCGTGCATGGAAGAGAGCAATGACTGAAGATTTCAATAGGCTGCTGAGCCCGTCCTGGAACTAGACTTCAGGTGTGACTTGGGCTTTGCTGTGTTTCCCTAAGGGTACATTAAGACAGCCATGTTCTTCTCTAAGAAATGCATTTTCACTGCAAAGCACAAAGGCTGCCTTGGGCGTGAAAAAGTACTCAGGACTTCCGAATTCTTCCATTTCTTTCCATAGGCCTTCTATTACTACATAAGAAAGAGTTCCCAGAACGTCCTCTGAAAGCACAGCCCTTACCAAGTCCCAAACAAGGATGATAGGTAAGCAACCTGGAAGCTCCTTTCTGTGGCTCAAAACCACACAACAAATGCCATGTGAAATTCGTCATACTCATCAGGCTGCACTCCAAGCATGCTCAATTATTTACTCTACATCACCCTGTAAGCATTACAAACTTAAAAACGGTATCACTTCAGAAATTTATTATTTTTAAAAGCAGCGTCTTTGTCAAGTTGATAATGTCCATGGCAATTAGTACCCAGCAGAACAGCATAGCTCTCTTTCCTGAACAGCAAAGTCCATGACAGGAAAATCCATCGAGGCTTTCAAGCCATGTCCATCACTTCAGCATTCGAGCATCTTAAACTGACAGAAAGAGTATTAAAAAAAAAGTGTAGATTATCTCAAGGCAGAAATTTTTATAAGCATCTATCATGAATATGGATCAGTCTGACATTTTAATTCACATCTACTTCCACAGAAACAGTTGCTTTCATTGAAAGGGCTACGCAAGAGCCCTTCCAAATACATGGATAAACTGTACACAAGTTTAACAGTCATGAAAATTCACATGCGGTCCTTTCCAAGCTTGGATCTTGATGAGAATACAAAGCTGTGGGCCAATATTAACAGGCAAATTCATAATGAACACATCTCCAGTCTATAAGTAGCGTGTCACGAGTTGAAATACCCTTCATGGTCGTTCTGAAGACAAAATTACTTCTCCAAAAACATAATGAAGACAGGAGCTAGGTACTCTCTTGCCCCTTCAAGCACCAGAGATGCTCAAGGAAGCTTTAGGAAAGAAAAGCAAAACTGGTGCAATTAAGCTCAGGAAAACAGTGTACTTGTTTGGGGTAGCACATTTCTGCAAGTGCACTAAACACAGAAAAATTGTGCAAAACAAGCATTTAGCAAGTCATGAGACCACCAACTCTAAAACCAGAAGTGCTGAAACCTACTTCGGGTATCCTCAGAGCCAAGGCACTCTAGCCAGCATGCAGGAGCTCCTACTAGGCAGTGCAATGCAGCAGCCTGGGGTTCAACTGCTTCACTTTCAAATTGTGCTAGGTAACTGTAAATCAGATTGAAATCTAATATTAAAGAAATAAAACCCCCACTCCCCCCGACACACCCTGCTATGGTACTTGAGGCCAAGCAGAAGATGGAAACTGGAAAAATCAGCTGAAATAATCTGTGCCTGGAATGCCTGCTCTGAAGCTGGCCCCAAATGGTTTTTCTCCATTTGCTGCCAAGCACCTCTAATGCAATCCAGACAGTCAAGGACACAGTTAGAATGATAATATGAAAGCATTAAAATTCCCATTGAAATAGGACCTGTCAAGCTACTTTATGTAACATGATTTATCATTTCCAAATGTAGTAACAAGGGATTTTATTGTACAAGAGCATGTTGTACACAATGGGGCTCTGGGTTTACATTCCATGCTAGCCAAACTAGAGTTTCTGACAAAGTTTGTGCAAGTACAAGTCGGAGCTACTTGTGTGTGTCTGAAAGGGTAGTTATAAGCATTAGAAATTGGTGGGGTACAGAATATACTTTAAAAATGAGACTTCTTTGCACATTTCTGTGCATACTAAAGAGAACCGGACACCTCCAACCACTGCTGCCGAATGGCTCTAAAGCAGTGTTCACGGAAAGAAAAACTCCAACAGCCCCCATTCCCCAGAGCCCCTGCATCAAAAAACACATGGACTGTCAGAAGCTGACGGAAGTCCTTATTTTCAGTCTTACATGTCAATCAGATAGGCCAGTACAGCAAATTGGTATCTTATGCAAGTTCAGTGTAGTCAAACAGAGCAGACTGAAAACTTCTGGTCTAGCTTCCAGCTGACATCCTGCACTCTGCTTTCTAACCTGTGAAACCCCAGCCTCAAAAACCACGACCTCCTACGTCTCCCACAGTCACTAAGATCGAGGCAAGCTGCCCAAGCTCTCCACTAATAACGCCCTGGGAGGGTTACCGCACAGAGCGCACGCTGTCACAACTTCAAGTTCGCGGATTTTTGTGGCTGCTGGATAGGTTGTCACCTCTCCATTCTACATACCTGCCTCTTAAAGATGCAGAAGTATTTCGGCTCTCATCAGCCCACTGTTCTTTCTATGACTAACTATTTTAGATAACGTAACTTGTGATGAAAGCTATGCGTATAAACTTCAGGCAGAGTTGACCAATACAGTACAGAAAAGCAGAAACAAGCATTGTACCTGCTCTCTACACTGGGGAAGGTGTTACACCATCTGCTAGTGCAAAGGCAACATTGGGATAAATTGGTAGTGCTGTCCAAAAACCTTCTGCTTCATGTATTTTATTTGGGGACAAACTGGAGCCAGGCAACTTCTACACCTACATAAGGTTATAAAGTTACAACAAAATACAATAAAAACCGTCTTTTGTGCATGCTCCTGAACTCTAAGTCCTAGCTTTCTTATGAACATCTTCATTGGTGTAACACTGATCTTGAATGACATTCAAGTAGATGTTTTGTTCTGTCCTCCTGCCTCAAAGTCTGTTATCAATGTCCCACCAAACTCACAAGTGCTTTGAACTTTTTTTTCCATTTAATTAATAAAATACACACCATAAACTTCCAAATGCAACATCACACAAAGGTCTGACTCTTGCTGTCGATTAGTTATATTACAAATTCAGCTATGACTGAGGTGGGCAATTTATTGCATTCTAGGCAATTGACCTCAGAACCAAGACCTCGCTTTTACAATGCTAGTCAGAATCAATAATGAATTTTGTTAAGCCTTCCCACTCTTGCTGTGCCATTCAGCACTAGCAATAAGTATAAAGCTTACTCAAAGTAATAAAAAAAATAATAAAAAAAAATCACACTCATATTCGTATTTGCTATTTGAATCCAGGAGGGATCTGCAGTGCTAGTTTAAAAAGGAAAACTATTTTCTATTAGAATCATGAGGCTGAAATGAGCAAAAGCCATAATGGAAGCCAGCTCTCCTTGGGGGAAAATGGAAGATAAAGGTGGAAAAAAACACTAAAAAATTGAATGCAACAATTAAGGGATGAACAGTTAGCATTTTTAGGATATAAATCAGGACACCAGCTAATAAAATGGTAGATGAAGTTCAACAGACAGAGGTATTAAGTGATGCACAAGAGAAAAACCATCTGACTTAACATCCACAAAACCAGACCCCAACGGCTATGACTCAGAAGCTTTCTTCACGTAGCAGTTTCACCAAGATACCACCTCAGCGCTCAGCAGCTATCAGAATGCAAATCAAATGTTAGGTATTATCAGGACAGGACTGAAAAAGAAAACCAGAAGATAGTATAACACTGTACGAATCCACAGCATGCATGAATCCCAAACGGCAGATGCAGTCCTGGTCCCCAATCTCAGAGAGAATCCGCAGACCCAGACAAGGGCACAGGAAGACACTGAGAACGCATCTACACTTTTGAAACATCTCCTGATCACTGCCGCACTGTGGTTCTTGTCTCAGACCCTCTGAATGACTTAAGCAAGGAGGCAGCCACTCCCACACCTAAAGCTAACCAGCACCCAGCCCACTGGACCAGGCTACAACCAGTTGATGGAAAATTCTGTGACACAGAGATAAGGGCAGGCATTGATAAGGGCACTCCCTCTACAAACCCCGTCCTACTGCACCACGCTGTTGAGTAATGAGGGCACAGCCAAGGCTGAAAGGTGGTGTTGAATGTCTTCCTTATGGCAAGCAACTAATGAAACTAGGACACTTCATTCTGGGAAAGAGGAGACAGAAGTCTGCCACACGATACGGCTCTGAAACATGTCGCACAGAGAAGGGTAAGTAGGGAACAACTGCTCAGGGTCTTTTCCGAAATGAAATTGATGAAGCCTCGAACAGAACAGACAGAAGGTCACTCTGCTTCAAACAAAAGGAGATGTTTCTTTACACAACACATTTTATCTTCTTTAGCAAGGATCCTCCAGCTTACAGATGCTGCAAGTTTATAAGAGTTCAGAAAGAAACTAGACAGATTCACTGGGGAAAAGTCCATCAAGAGCTATTAAACACAGTCAGCTCCCAGATGCTAGCAGTCTGTAGCTCAGATACCTCCAGAGTTAGCGTTGCTATTTTGGGCAAGTAAAACTACCTACCTCCCTTGTTACCGTCTTTTCTGTAGGCATCCACTATTGACTACGGTCAAGACAGGATGCTGGCCTTGATGTAAATTTAGTCTGACCAATTTGGGCTATTGTTCTGTTTTGAAAATAGCCATAACAGGTGTGCCAGATGGAAAAGGAAATAAGAGGCACACCAATCTAAGAAAAGAAGATACAAACTTTTATAACAAACTACTGAACAAGCAACTCTCACCTTTCTTCTAGCGATACAATCACAGGTTTCATCACCACGCCAGCAAATGCAGGGGTCAAGGGATCCTATGATTCAGTTTCTTTATTACTGAAAATTGTTTTGGACAGAAGCTTCTGCCACACATCATAACACAGCCAGTAATGCTTGAAGACTTACAGAACCCCTGGGGACAGGCCCAAAGAGACAGTTAAACCATGGGTCCAAAACACTAAACTTTGAGTTATAAACTATCTACAGAGAAAGCCTTTTTATTACTAGGGATCTGAAAGAAAACCCAGAAGCTAGAGGAAGTCACTAAAACAGAAGGCATTTCAAACTAAAAGGGAATCTGCCTCAAGACATTCCTGTGCTTCAACCTTTTCAGCATATTCCTCACCCAATCTTCTCTTTGGATTTTTACACTTGGCCAGTAAATAGGTCTTATTCTACCACTCAATATTTATGATGCACTGCAAGTATTGTGCGCAATTAACAGATTTCATGCCTGATTCATTTCCTTCTTCAAAGGGAGACTGGAGAAAAGCACAACTGGAAATGGCTGGGTACCGTGGCAGTTGGTATCTCATACGTACACAAGACGATGTTTCCTCTGCCACCACTGTAAGTAGCACATCCCTACTCTTCCTGTAGATGAACCAAACCTTTTTCAATGTTTAGGTCCTCAGCTATTATTCATTCTTCAGTTTCATCATTCTGAATTTTTTCTACCCTCAGTATGGATTTTTACACACCATCCCACATTTTCCCCATAATTTATCTATTGCTTTTTCCACTCCATTTCACTGAATTTCTAATCTCATTTTCCCAACTACACTGTCTACAATCACAACATAGCAGTGACTTTAAAAAAATTCAGTATGCTCCACTAATTTCACAATGTGTTGAAAGAGATAACATAGGGAATACATTCTTTCCATCTCGGCATGATTACTTTAACTTGCATAACAGAGACGAGAGTACACAGCCAGAGGAGCAAGATAGGCATTATGGCACAAGGAAGTCAAAGCTCTGAAATCTTACACAGGTATTGACCATCTGTCAATGAGAGAAATGCAACCAAATCTTTTGTGCACAAGACTGAGCATTTACTTCCTCCACATTTTTAATTAGCATTCGGTGGATGTTTTATTTCGTCGTGCTGATAGGCCTGCATCCAATTCAGCAGCACATTTGTTTGAGGGATTATTACAGATGCATCATATACTAATAAAACACCCTGCTCTGAAGGGCATTCTAAACGGCACAATGTGGTGGTTTGCTTCCCAGCTGCAATCTCAAGTTCTATATAATGTCAATGCTGAGCACAAGCTACTTTCACAAGCAATTAAGAAAGACTACATGAAGTACCTAGCTCAGCCCGCAGGCGATATAGGACTTGTCTTTCAGTTTTGTTCAATTACTTTGTCCTTGTATTCCACCGGTAAACAGAAATCCTTGTTTTACTTTCTCTCTACCATTCACTGCACGCCTCAATTCTCCAAATAACAACACCTAATTCACACGTGCAGACTTTGAATCTGCTGTCTTTTGGTGAAAACTACTTCAGCACGAAATAAGTGGTCCAAAGGTAAGGTACATAACACAGCAATGTTGCTAAATAAATTCTACTGTTTCAAGAAAACATCTCTGAGCTAAGTTTTACCTCAAACATGCTCAAAAGCACAAAGAAGGCTTTGCCTCAGCCCATCGTTTCTTCAGCCAATTTTAGTCGCCATGATACTACAAGCCATTTCGTTGCCATTTCCACAACTTTTCACCTGAAGTCAATTCCCTTTTACAGTATTTAAGTTTAAAGACTTGATATTGTCTAAATCTTATGATATCCCAAGCTCATCATTCAACACTGCTAAAGCTATTCAGATTAAAACCGCCTGGGCCAGGAAGAAAAAGAAAAAGGCAGCATCTGATATTATATCATGATGCCTTTAAACACAAAAGCTCATCTTCATGACATAACACTTTTTCCAACTGTAGAAACACACTTGAGCTTCAAATACTGCATGTACATTACATGTAGTATAATGTGTGAACACTGGATGAACGCTGTTCAGTCCAGTATTTACACCAAACTGCTCTCAGAATTTCTTACTAAATATTTCAGCTTTAACTTTGTACATCACTTCTGATCAAATGGAATAGCAACAGCAATTAAATTGATTCTGAAAACCTATGCCTTTACCTAAAAAGTTCACACATTTAAACTTTCAAAGCTTCAAAAAAAGTACTATTATTTCCATAGGCCGAGTTACCTTACGCAAACTGAAGGGAAAGACAACCTAATTCTATAGAATTTCTATACAAACCAATATGCAAGAGTCTTAACCTAAGAACAGTACCGAAGAGTTAACACTTCATGATGATAATAGTTCTTTGAAGAACAGAGATCAACTGTAAGTATCACAGATGATTTAAATATGTTTGATTCTGCCTGCATGCTGGCCTTCTGACAAACCTTTCAGGACTCCTGGTTAATGCTCAAATCCTATTTGGGAATAAAACAGACCAGCTTCGAAACCCGCAGCTTTGATTCCCCCATGTTGGATAATCACATGGAGTTAAAAACACAAAAAGTAAATAAACAAACAGAACAGAAGATACTCACATTCCCCATGTATTCTGAAAGTAGATCCTGCAAGGCCTGTCGCACCGCATTACACTCTGCAACTATACGTTCCCGTCGGTCATCACGTGTGCAGGATGAATCAGCCATCAGGGCTGCTCCGCTAATGATGCTCTCCAGGCGCTCTTCCAGGGAAGGCCTAAAACGTTCCTCACTGAAGGTCGATGGATCCACAATAATTTGTTTCTGGTAAAAAAAAAAGGTTTTGGAAATCAGCAGTCAGACTGAGCAGTAACTACTGTTAGGTCATCAAAAAGACGAATGTTTACAGCAAACCTCTGATTGGACATGAAAGGCAAACAGAATTTTGGCACCAGGAGTGATTTTCTTGAGCAGTTTAGTAAAATTACTAAAAGGTTCCCCAGCACATTAAGTTGCTAGTAGTTTCTTGTGCTGCTCTGACAGCTAAACTGAACTTGGCCACAAGAAGTCTCATTATATGAATGGCAAGAATCAGACGTGACAGCACAAATAAAGTTCAAAGTACAGAACTCTTCTTAACTACATGTCAATCCGGACATGCCTTCGCTATTTAAACTTGTCAGATAGAATTACCTCATCATGAACAAAAAAAACAAGAAAAAACAAATGTCCAAAATTAGTCCTATATATATAGTACTCTGCTGTCCTAGTTTATCCAGTCCTCCTTCTTTCACCAGTATGCAATTATACAGGTAAATACAAAAGTGTTCTCAAAAATTCAAGTGAAACATCAACATGAATATTTAAAATAGCACAGAAATTGATTGCTTCATGGCAGAAGACTATCACAGCTTCATCTTGAAAGATTATTAGTAAGCACAGCTCATATTGAGAGACTTAAGGCTGAATAAGCAGTATCGATGTATCTGCTTTCCAAGGGGCCAGTATCACCATCCACAGAAAGCTCACCAGGAAGAAGCAGCGTAGCATACATCACTTTGTAAGTACTCCCAGGTAGTCTATTTAAACAGGTTCTGCAGTTTATTAAGGAAAATGATTCGTTCATTTCAAGGTTTGCTGGTTTGTTTAGGGTTTGCATCGGGTTTCTTCCCATTAAGGAGGCAGAAGGGGAAGATGTTGCTAACTCCTTATGAAAGAAGCCCTAAAGGTTTTTGAAACAGGAGTTTTCCCACACTCGGTTTGTGTGCCAGCTAACTTCAACTTTGCTTTCAGTACAATTAGTCTCCCTACCGAGCAACCACAGCCTTCTCAGCTGGTTTAGACACAGCACATGTTCTTGTAACAGTCCTGAACGGTTCCTGAACATTTTAGCCATGCAGATACTACAATGGTAGTATGCTACAGCTCCAAAACTGCACCATATAAAACAGAGATATGGATTATCTTGTTATCTTCTGGTAATCACTTAATATTCTACCATCACAGTAGAAACACTGAATTATTTGGGAGGGCATGTGCAAAACCTCTATTACAAGAGCACAATAACACTCAAATGTTAACAGGAAATGAAGCACAGGGATAACATCTGCAGAGAACCTGAACACATTTGTTTTGTCCGTCGTCTCCTGTTGCAAGGACGACCAGACAAAGCCCTCCCACACAATGCCCATTCAGGCTGGCCTGCTGAGCAAGCCCCGCTACTGTTAGGGAGTCGCGCAACACAAAACTAAAAGCTCCGAAGCTCAACACAAGCTGCAGCACCCTAAAAAAAAGTCTCTGGCCACATATTAGAGAGCTCATGTAGTAAAATATGAGCACGTATCAGAAATCATATTAAATGGTTTGAGCTAGATTACACAGATCTGAACTGACTTGTTTTTCAATTCTACGTACCAGAGTCAGTCCTTAACGTTGCGTGCTGTTACTAGAACTTCCTTCCTGTCCTACAGATCCCTGATCAAACTGTGATCCTTTGGGTGTTAACCCGATGCACAATCTTAAAGCTTATGTAGCTGAACATACAACTGAGGGGATTTAAAACAGATTTAAAAATGGCATCAGTCCCAAAGATCAAGATAACCATAACATCCTCTTGTTACCTAAAAGATCACACAGAAAGGCTTCACACTCAGCACAGGGAAAACCTCAAACAGTATTTTATCCTTTAGGGAGATGGCAAAAGAAGTTAAGAAACATGGCAGAAAGTAATGCAGAGGAGCGAGGGTGCTAAAAGCAAAAAATGAGAAGGTGAACAATACCTGGCCAAAAAAAATATATATAGTATTAAGCATTTTCTGAGCAACAGTCCTGTGATACTAAATAAAGCTTTAGAGGTAAGCTAGTGCCAAGGTGTTTAAAATTCTGAGACTGAATCAGCGGTAGACAGAAAATATTGGCTTCAAAAGGAAAATATTCTCAGTAAAAGTGTATGGCTATCCTCAGTAACTTACAGAATACAAGATAAAGAATACGACAGATCAGTACAACACATCGGTTTGAAGTGACATCATTCCCAACCAAAGATCATATTACATTTCCCACTTCAAGTTCCTCTCAATAGGTAGTTTGGGCAATTCCAAATACATTATTCACTTTTAAAAAGTCCTTTCTGTCACCTACAAGAATACATTACATAAATATATTATGAAATAATCAATTTCAAATAAACCTAGGGCTTACATCTAATGTATCAGTAGGCTAACAGCTATTTTTGAGCTAGTTTAACTTGACAGCCTTCAATCATTGATAACTGTATTGCTCCTTTCTATAGTCTATCATTCCTAGTTTCAAATGAGCCATTTCTGAAAAAAATAAAAGCCTGCTTCACCTGGGACTTGCAGAATTTCAGTAGAAAATGATTTTTCAGCTAATATAAACAAAAGCTAGCTGTTCCTCATAAATCAGGTGAGCGAACACAGTAGTTGGAGTCACCACTTTTTACATACGGGTTCAGAACTTACATCAAAGTTGTTCAGAGCATAAGCCAGCTCTCCACCTCCACCCTGCTGCTGGGCAGCATCATCTGATGCAGTTGCTTGAGCTGCGTTTGAGATGCCAGTGACTGCCTGCTGAAGCTGTTTGTAGATCAAGTCCCTGTTAGCTTTGTACGCAGCGACATCGGGGTGCTGCAGACAGGCCTGAGATGCTGTATAGAGAATGGGAACGTTCTTCTGCAGGATTCCTCTGGCTGCCGCCATTTGGTCACGGTGACCCACATCTTTCAATTCCTAATAGGAAAATTAGAGAAAGAAGCATTTGAAAACACTCCCCACATTTAATCCATACACCGTCTCCCTGCATCTTCAAGAGGCAGGCAGATTCTTTGCCTAGTATGCTCAAATCTAACTCAGCCTTGAGCTTTCCCCATATTCCTATTATTAATAGCTCAACTAATCTTAGAACGCAACAGCTCCATAAAGACTCAAATAAAAAAGTACTGTAGAGCAATTTGCAGCTTCACATTTCAAAATCTGAGACATGTTTGCTCCTCACCACAGTAAAGGACCAGCAGTCTGAAACCAGACAGTACCAGTACATCAGGAGGACACGCAAGTTGAGACCTCAGTTTTCCATGTCTTAAAACAAAATGTGCTTTAAGATGCTTAGACATAAGTGCAAGCATCATTTCACTGGAGGAAGAAAAAAGAAAGGCAATCTCTGACAATCACTGAAATTAGTCTATTGGCTCTATTTCACATGTGATTAATCCAATTAATTTGTGCAACTAGCACAGACATACTTGGTAAGAAATTCATATGCTTGTTCTGTAAGGAGCAGTTCAACCAAGGGAACCTTGTCATGAATTCGCATCTGAGAAGCCAGAGTTTCTTAAATTTAAACTCCAAGACTAACAACTACAATGTTTTCTTTAATCACACCTAGAAGATAGAGTTCACTTTCCCTAAAAGTCTCGCGTACTTAATTTTAGAAGAACAAAAGTTATCATCTCATTCAACTTCTTGTTCATCTCCAAAGGGACAAAATTAATCCAATGACTATAATTATTGCTAACTTAAGATTAAGAGTCCAAGGTCTTTTCCCAAACACTCATTGCTGCAATTCTCTAAAGCACCATCACTTCTGTTTTGGAATATAAGTAGTATGAATACATAGAGCTTCTGAGTCCAGCACAAGCAGTAGGGCTTATGAAAAGGAAGAATGAACGCAATTATCAGCAGCAAGAACATTTTAAAGTTACCTCTTAAGCCTTACAAAGAGGCAATGAAAACAAAAAAAAATATGGGCTGCTTACCAAAGGAAAAAAAAAATCTGACAGACTCTTCAAAATGAATGGATAATACATGACCTCTGTAAGGCGCACACTAAGCAGGGAGGACACTCCAAGCAGGCTTACAGATTTACAGATTTAGCACAACCACTTCCCATAGTGTAAAACAATCCATCAAAAAGCAGTTTAAGAACATTTATTGTATTGCCATCACAACCCCATTCCCATTTACTGCAATCAGATTCTAGATACATAACCAAGTGGCGATCCATTTTAAACTGTACCCAGTTTATTTTCAAAGATGAATCCGTGCAAGAAAACAAGCAGTGTCAGAGGTGCATAAGCAGTTTTGATTTGTACAGATCAGCAGAATAAAAAAAATATGCTCTACAAGAATATATGCTATTTCAGATAAATCTGACTGCCCATACCTCTGCTTTCTTTTAAACTGTACATAGAAGCGAGTCACAACAGTGATGCTGAACAAAAATTTTACATGCAATTTAAGGTTAAGCACTAGCTATGCAAATACAAAACATACACAAAGCAAACAGGATTTTAAACCCCTTCTCAAACAGGCAGTTCAGTGCAAGTCTAACCAGCCATAGTGCGTTGCTTGGCACGGTGCAGTGCTCCCTTGGAAGGAGTTGTAATTCTATCCCTAGCCATGACTTTTGCTCCCTGTTTAAATGTACATGGTTCAGTAGATTTGTGCAAACTACAAAGGCAGCTTGGTCTCATGGTGAGAGTACTGGGCACTAAGTCATGTCTCAATACTCTTTCCTTACCCATACCTGCACTGCTGCAAAATGGGAAGTCTTGACATGCATCAATGCAATTCTGTAGAAGCAGCATTTCATTAAGGTACTAAAGCATTAACATAAACAAATGCTATCGGGAAAACTTCAGTCAGAGGCAGTGTACTAGAGCTGAGCAGATTTTCTGCTTACCAGGCAAGTGCCCTTCAATTTCCTAAACATCACTGAGTGCAACACAAAGTACTCAGGAACAAACAAGTTTAAAAAAAAAAGTTAACAGCAGCAACAGGTAGCTCCCAAGAGCAACAAGCCTGCTGTATTTTCTTATTTTGAAAAAGAAAAAGAAACCATATACAGAAGAAAGCTGCCATCACTATACCTGCTGTCTTTTGGCTGCCATTATGTTAAGTTTGTCCACTTCTGGTTTGAGGGCTTTGTACTGGATACCCAGATCCTGTTCTGTGCCAGCATTCCTTAATTTCAAGATACCTTCTTCCACCTAAAAGAATATTTATTCACATTATTTTTCCAAGTAATCCAGTCCACGATTTAGAATGTTATTCTGAACATGCTTCAGAGCAGACAGAAAAAGTGGTCTTCCCCTCCCGCCTTTTATTTTTTGGAGAGACACATGTCAAAGGCTAACAGCACTTCAGGCTTCGCTACTCCTCCATACTCACCAGCTACCAGGGACAGCCAAGCATGCATGTCTGAAGAGCCCAGGGCCCTGGTAGAGCCCTGGCTGTGGCTGCCAAGCGACAAGGGCAGAGCCCTCAAACCCCAGCTGAAGCCAGCCCAATGCCAAGCCACACTGCATCTTGAGTTCTGCACAGAACACCCACCTCCTAGTTGATTAAAAAAAAAAAAGCTTCCTGATATACTTCATTTTATGTAGTCCACTGAAGCTACTTGTTCCTACTAATAACTAGTCATATCTGCTAGCTACAAGGGGGTACTAGTCAATAAGAAAACCAAATTACTTCTTTTGATTAAAAGATTTATCATCTGCAGTTTGCATGCCACAGTGCATTAGTCTCAATATTAAAAGTTGAGAACAAAGTGCAACATTGACAACGTCTGTCAGTTGTTTTTACACTCATCAGCTGCACACATTCTGCTAAGAAAAAAAACCCTGCGAACCTCACTGCTCCAGAGGTAAGCCGCTGAGAGCGTGAGCTCCAGGGTCAGCATACTTGGGCACGAAGCAGAGCCACCCGGCAGAGTCAGCGTGGCGTGCCAGGCGCGGCTCAGAAGTGCACTTACTACTTTAAGTTGAACAAGCAGCTTGTAGACATCTGCCATGTCAGCCAGAATCAGCAGTCGGGTAACGGCAGAGAGGAGGGCGCGTGCCGCTCGGACCATGTTCCCTCGTTTCACGGAGGAGCAGGGATCATCGGCAAACTCCCCAGAGGCACTCTTCATCAAGTCACCTGTGCGAGAGAAGATTGTCCCATTTCACTGTCACGGCATCTCTTACAGGGTGGGAAGGACTTCTGGGAGAGCCGATTTTGAAAACAAGATGCATTTGCTTAAATACAGCCAGCAATTCAGATGACACGGAGCTGCCTCTAAGCATGGTCACCACGCGGAATCGGGGGAGTGGGGCAGGAGGGAAGAAGGGCTTGGTCCTTATTTCAAATTACACGGGTGCTTTAATACCGCAGAATCCTCTGGAGACACAAACACAACGTGGCATTGCCATTACATGCAGAACTGCAGTCTCTGGTTATTTCACAGATTACAGTGCTTTCAAAGCTTAAGTGAAAGCTCTGCTCTTAAGCAGAAGGCAGCAGAATGTCCTGGAAACACAGAGGGAAGTGCCACAGCTCATGGGACCATAAACAACTCGAGGCGATGACCTGGCTGGATGCGCCATGCTCTGCACTCAGGGCAAGGCACTGTTTCGTGACACGCTCCAGCATTTCATAGCCTATGGGTCTGCATCTGGTACAGGAGGAGAGAATTTGGATTTCAGATGGTAACAGTGCAATTGGGCAACTATGAAAAGCAAAGGCTGCCTTAAACAACTAGAGAAATTCCTCTAGAAGGCATGAGAATAATTTCTGCATATATTCAGAGGAATAAATTTTGGATTTTTTTTTTCCCCCTTTTGAACAGCATTTTGCTTCTACCACCACAGCTCCTGCACAGCAGCGAGGTCTGGAGTCCATGTTATCGCTCTTGGATCTCTCTGCATTTTAGAAACATTTGGCAAACTGCTAGAATTTAGTTTAGCAAATGCTAGGTACTCAAGGTCAAAGATCTGTGGGCAATCGGAGATGACCAGAAAAGCATACAAACTGTTCTATGACTAATTGCTGTGTCAGAGGCTTCCCAAACCTGTACGAAAAAGTGTCCGTATGGCCAAATGCCAGAACAAAAATAGCACATGTCTCGCAGATAAGGGAAGAGCCTCAAACAGTGCTTCAGAAGTGAAAGCTGACAGTAGCTCCCAGCAATCCCACTACCAAACGGGGCCGGGAGGGATGTGCATCTAAATCCCAAATTGACACTGTGGCATCTCTCTGCCAACAGCTTGCCCGCTCCCACAGCCAGGCAATCAGTGGGGTGCAACCCCAGTATGGGAAGTATATTTTAACCACCCAAAAATCACCTACAGGCAGAGAGCCTGAGGTTAACTGTCCACACGCTTGCCCTGGAAGAGTTTCTAGCACCCGAGCTCTCTGCACCTTCATAGCTCAGTACAGACCCAGCACAGCTGCTAGCTTGTCCGAGCAACTACATCCAGACACTCAATTTTCTTCAGATGCTCCCTCCTACTTAACACCCTTCCATCATCTTAAATACTACTACAAAGAATGGCGTACAACATTTTAAGATAAAAAAATGCACTACTTCAGCACTGTGACATATGAAAAAGCTGCTGCACAAGTGCAGATCAGCTATAAATGTCAATCTAAAGCTATCCCTTACCCAACTTTCTGAGGAACATGACTCACTATTTTAACAAGCGTTAAGAGCCTTAGTTTTTCAGATGGGTGAAAGAACGTTCCTCCAGTGCTGGAAAACAACAACCAGCCATGAGATTATGAAATTATGTAGCTGACGTGACTCTTTCTTTATGTGTTCCGGAAGAGACTAGTAATAGCGAAATTCATTTCACCACCACAAAGTATAAATCCTGAGACTGTTCACTGACTTTAAGATATATGCCAGAACCAAGCTCATGACAAATATGCCCCCTTTTATTTATATGTAAAATTCTCCCTTTCTCAATGTCGCAAAAAAAAAGGATGTTGTTTTCAACAATTTCCTATTCAAAACAACCTAGAGGTGGCCACTCACTTCACTCAAATCTCAGAAATCACTAAATGAGGCTAAAAACCAAAATTATCCTCCACCCATCCCTTAAATCACAACCTTACATGTCAGTCCCAAAATAAAATGCTATTCCTTTTTATTTTAATGAGAAGTTTTAAAAGATTTAGTAAGTTTCAAACAGCTTGTCAGACTGTCAAAAGATAACCAGCTTCCCAGAATTAATGAAAGATTAAAGTTGTTGCATATATTTTTTTCCTCTGCAAATTAAAGAAAGCTAACTTTCAGATTTCTTTTATAAAGAAGCCTCAGCAGGTGCGGTTATTTTAACCAGATTCAAAGGATGGTAGGGAGCTCTGCCCTAGCCTTTGTACCCTGTTACTGCATGTGTGTGTGCATTAGGAGTTCAAATTTGATCCAACATAATCTTCTCATTTTCACACTTCAGCCAGAAGTAACACAGCAAGTTTAAAAGCAGGATTTTGAGAGTTAAAAAATAAAATAAGAAAATACACTGCAAAAGAGTCAGACTGCAACTCGTACAGCTGGTATGAATCCCTATGAGTAATCTGTTTTTCCAATACCACCTTAGATTTTTCACTAGATATTATAAGGGAAAGATAATAAAACAGAGTCAAGAAAAGAAGAGGCAATGGTAGCCATACTATGATCTTGTCAATAAAACACTAAGAATTCAATTAAATGTAATGGAACAAAGCCCATTTCAGAAATAGTAAGATTTTAGTCCATCAAAAGAAAATTACCATTTTCTAGTCTCATTCCCACTATGCCCACAGGGTCTGACAGCACTTTCAGACAGCATTATTAATCCTCCTCAGCAGCGTGGTGCACGATGACCACGACAGAAAAGGCTTTCTTTACACGAGCACTGGCTGAACGGTGAGTGGAGGAGGAGACGGGCTGAGGCAAGGCAGGGGAGCCCTACATGCATTTAGGACACGCATCGGCACGGATGCTTTTTTTTTTTTCTCTCCAAGTAACAAATTCATGCCCATGCATCACCTTGTGCCCTTCAGCACCTTCCAGTTTGAGGCCTGTCTCCAGGCTGCTTTAATCATGGTATCAGAAATACAAAGAATATCAGCAGAATGCCAGCTCCTGCACGCACTCCTCAGCATTTTCGCGAGCCGTTTTTACTGATCTGGCAGATAGCGAGTGTGCACCAGCCACACCTTTGCCTAGGTTACCATCGGTGCTCCCACCCTGTGATCCTGCAGCTCCCTGCTCATTCTCACCCGGGCCATACCTCTGTCTGCTCACGACATGATCCCTCGTTTCCCCAACGGCTGCCTATTCCCCGCCAAATGATGGCGAGGATAAAGCCAAAGCTTGAAGACTTTATTACCCTGGGTGCTCAAGTCCTATCTTCCACTACCGCCACTTCATTGTCCACCACAAGGGTGGGAACAGGCTGTCCTGGCTTTCTACTATGAAGGATAAAGCCTCTACTGAGCTCCGGCAGACAGTCAGCGATTCTGTATTAAAGTCCGTATTTCAGATTTCCTTTTGCCATATCGACATGGGAATTGACACTTATGGAAACAAAAGCTTTGGTAATTCCTTAATCTTATCTTCAGTTAAATCCATATGCTGCGTATGGCACTCATCTGCAGTTTGCCAAGAGCTGTCTCAGAGCTCCCTTAGGTTACAGCTTTTCAAAGGTCTCAAGTCCTGGGCTGGGAAATTACTTCTAATACAACAAGTGCCATACTCCTAAAACATTTTTCTTGCAGGAAAATAAGTGAGAACTCTTTGCAGTCTTTCAAGAAATTAAGCTAACTGGTCACAACAGAGTTGTAAAGTTGAGTTTTCCATGAAGAATTCAGTGTTTAACTTTATGCTATTCGTACAGCTGGCTTCCTTCATTGCTTTTGAAATCCTTAAGCTGTGTGTCTCGTGTGAAGTACAGCTGAAAAAAAAGTTTATGCTTTCATAATTTATCCCACTGTTCAGTTTTGGAGAAAGCTTCACTCAAATATATGGCTGAAAGAAATCATGCTGAATGAGTCTGTCCACTCCCCTGCAACCACAACCATGAAATATAACAGAAACCCTCAGGATTCATAAGACCATCCATCCTTTTACCTCAAACCCTACACACAGGCTTACACTTTCTCATTTTAACTTTAATTTTTGGTCTTTAATGTAAAATTACCATTGGAAGAAATGCAACTGTAAGACCATAGCTAGTACCCTGGATCCTCGCACTAACATATAGATATATAGAGGAAGCGACTATGTCAGTACTGCAGGAGAACAGGAACAGCTTGCTCAGCCTAACCTGAGAGAGATTTCCTTCTTGACCCACAGTCTGCAACCCGTCTCAGTGCCAAGCATGGGCAAGAAACCTGTTTGGTTCCAAAACACCACCGAACAGCACCAGCAGACCAGCCACTTCAACATACAACCAGTTCTCAGTTCTTCAAAGAAGGTAAAACCCTACAACAAGCTCGGGAGTGGGAGCTTGCAGTGCGGGGAATAAGACAGGACAAGACTGTTATTGCCCCTTCTATCATCCAGCAAAACCAGAATGGCAGAAATCAACATAACAGACGCTGCAAGGATGCTGAAATCACAGAGTTCACATCAGACATTTTCCCACTACTACAGCTTTTCTACAACCACAGCAGGATCTATTCTGAAAAATACTTCAGTTGTCTCCGCTTCTCTTAAATTTCTTTTAAGAAGTTTCACTACTTTAAAAGAAGTCAAAAGTTAAAGCCTTAAAGGGCCAGAAATCCTACTTTGGGATATTTCATGAAGCTGTTTAATATTTAAAGCAAGTTGTAATTTATTCTTACATTCTAAAATCATGAAGACTTTGAAGTGATCCACTTACATTGATTTAGTATGCAGCCATACTATCACTCATTTTAAATAGCTCTTTTCACTTCTTTGTTTTTACCCCCAACAAATGGATTTTATGAACAAGCGTGCTCACTAAAGTCGTGTACCCTCTCAATCTTCTTGCTAGGCTAAAAAAAATTTTTAATTTTCTCTGATGAGACAAGTTATCTATTGTCCTAATCATCTTCATAACCTCTGTCTACATTCATTCATCTTTTTTTATTATGGTATCTAAACCTCTCCCTACTCTAAATAGAGGCATTATTAATTCTATTTTCCTGTCTTCTGCTGAAGATAAATTGGGCTACACATCCATAACCCTACTGCTGCCTTCACAGACACACCCAGCTCACAGTCACCCTTCTGCTGACCAAGGCATCCAGATTCTCATCTCCACTTTTGCCTCCCATTGCACAAGGCAGATAAATGCACCAATACCAGGAAGGTCTGCTGAGCAGCGGAGCAGGCTTGAGAATAGAACAGGTCAGTTGGAAGGGACCTACGAAGACTACCTAGGCCATCTGCCTGACCACTTCAGGGCTAACCGAAAGTTAACGTGTATTATTGAGGGCATCGTCCAAATTGCCCCTTGAACACTGGCAGGCATGGGCCATCACGGGGCTTTTGCACTATGCTTCTCTCGTTTCTCCAGTTCACGACTTCAGCTGGTCTGCCACAACACTGGAAACACTTCTGAAGTGCAGAGACTATATAAATGTATATAAATGTGTGTTTTGTGAGTTTGTATCTCCTGTCATTAGTGCTACAGAAGCGCAATCCTCCCAGCACAGACCCCTGGGCATGGCAACAATAACCCTCCCTTCCACAGTCTGCTGTGTCTCATTTTCCACCACTTGCTTCTAATTTCCTCAAAGGTTTTATTTCCTCATGATGAGTTGCTCCGCTCTGCTATACCTGCCCAGAGACTGCCACCATGACAGGGATGGGGGTTTTAGCCCCGGCGGTGCTGCCCCAGCAGCCCAGCAAACAGCTGTGGGCACCAGTCATGTCAGGTGCATCTGTAAGTCTAATCATCACCCACCCAGCTTCTGAAAATGGATGCAGCTGCCCCCTCTATGCACCAGATTTCATGCAAGCCTCCTTCCGCAGGAGGAAAAAGCAAAACAACATTCAGGTGGAAGTGTTTTGTGTTTTTTCTCCAGCACCTCTCAGCTCTGAACTCCACCTCCTCTGTCAAAGATCAGGGGAAGTTTTGGCATCGAGCCTGCATAGTCTCAAAAATCAAGTAGGGGCCAAGAAACAAGTGAAAGGGTCATACTGAAGCTTCTTGAATCAGTCCTTCCTACCAGCTTCTCGCTGTAATACGCAACCACAAATTCAGATAATGCAATTTCACAATCCTGAGGACTAAGTCCAACTCCCCTGCACACTAACATCACTGAAAGTGACGTGAAGATATTCACAGATGAACTCTGACTTGCAATACTGAGCAGCAATCAAGCAAGCACCAAAGAATTAAAGGCCTTCAAGACAATGGGGTCTCTTTTGCTGTTGTTTGTTGTTAAATTAAACCAACTCAATTAGCCCCTTACATTGCAGCCTTATGTTGATCTTTCTTTGGTCTGTCAACCAGGCTCAACCAGAACTTAAAGCTATTTTCAACTAATATTTCATCACTGTGCAACTTCAGCTACAAACAAGTAATTAATGCTAATGAGTTTTTCTTTTTTTGCAGCAGCAGCCACCATTAATACCAGTTGACTGGGTTTCACTGAAGCATAGAAAAGGCTCATAACTGGAAGAATGATAAATGATTTATGAGCAACAACATTTACTAGTGCATATTTTAGAGTAAGCCAGCTCCATAGGCTCTCTTGGAAAAGACCTGCAAGAAAAGCGACAAGGAAAATGACAAAAATCAACACTAGATGTGGGGGAGGAAGTCTGGAATATTTAATCAAAGTCCTTGCATTCTGTTTGTCGCTGTTTACATTTTGCATATTCAAGACATCCAGTTCTAAGTCAATACTCAGCTCTTCCTCCTACAATGCTGTTTTGAATACATCCAGATTTTGCAGAAGGTATTGACAAGTATTTGAGACACAGTTCCATAACATTTATAGGTGGTGGTTTATAGGGGGGAAGGTTATTTCTTAGCCTAAATTGAGCTTTAAATGCTCTTCAAAGACTCAGCCCTCCTCTCTCTCTTCTGAAGCTCTACTTGGGAGATTTGATTTCTGAATCTGCCCAGTTAATATTTTTGCTAGAGGAAGCCAGCTACACAAGCCGAAAATCTCCACGAGCAGAGAAGACTACAATCATTAGAAATAACAGTGAAGAGAAACGGGAACATTTCTACTTGCTACGAAAAATTTTCGTTCTAAAAGCTATCAGATGCATCCCTCTTACCTTGTTTACGAACATCTTCCACAGCTGCTACCAGCTCCTCTTTAAGGAACTGGCTCTCTTTCGCTATTTTGTCTCCTTTGTCCAGGAAATTCTCTGTTGCTTGTTCAACCGAAGCAGCCAAAACATGGGCCTTTTTAGAGCGCCCTCGCTTTTTATTAGAGGGGCCCTTGTTACTAGTGTTAACCAATGTTGTAACCTAAAGTTATGAATGAAAGGGGAAAAAAAATTAGTTTATCAGCTTGACAGCAAGGTCACACTTTTTTTTTTTTGACGGCATATTTGTAATACTTGCACTATTGTCAGCTCCAAAGGTTAGACTGACAAACAAGTGTTTTTCACTTCTCCTTAAACATTACCATGCTTTTCAACTCATTAGATGAGCTTTATAAATTCAGCTAAACTGCTCAGAGATTTTTCTTATCAGCAGCAGACCTGAAAATTTGATTTTAAGAATTGAGTTCTATTTGTATTTTGACAAACTGCAATCTCAGAAACAGGCCAGAGCTGTTTGGCATCACACTAAAAGGAACCAAGTGGAGGATAATTAGTTTGGGATAGTTCTCCAGGTATAAAAAGATTCAAAACAAGGTTGAAGCCATTATCTACAGAAATCTAGCAACACAGCATCTTTTCAGTCCAAAACAGTGAATATTACAGTCAACCAACCAAATACAAAGCAAAGCACTTCCTAGAGCTCAGTATTTCTCTAAAACAAACAGAACCAAACTCTCACAATCCTCCTGCAATCAATGAATATTTCCAAGTTTCATGTTTTAGACTAAAGCTCTGCTAGGAGCTTGTCTCCACCAGTCAGTTGACTATCAGGTACTCTGTTAGCTCAGGATCAGGACCTATTCCCTTCAATCCAATGTATACAGATGTCACAAAACCCACACGTGCTTTTCCATTTGCCTCCCNGCTATTTTAAAGGGACATTAAATTACAATGCTAAACAAAATAATTAATGCTCTGGAAAGCCCAAGGACTGCTGACATAAAGGTCCTCAGAGCTGAATCCATCTTCTCAGTAGGTTAGTTCAGGTTGATTCAGAGAGGGAAAGCCACCAGCTTGGAGTACTGCTGTCCTTTAATGGGAAGCATTTGTATCTGGTAGTCTGAGCTCATCATGTGCTACAAATAAAGAGCCAGTTGCAGCAAGTCAGTTTACTCAACTTTCCTCTCTGTATTTTGCCAGTCTCATCATTCAGAAAATTTCGGATTGCCAGCATTGCCTATTGTGCTACTTGAGGAATAAGTTACACATGCTGAATTTGGACAAAAAGGTCCTTTAAACAAGTCTGCTCAGTTAAGTTTGCCAAATTAGGACTATTTCTGTTAAAGAAAGACTCCATCAGTAACTCTAGCTTCAAAGCTATATGATAGATCACCCAACTGCCCTTCCATGCATCCGGATGGAATAAATGGCAAGTTGTTTCAAAAGTATGGACTACAGCTTGGCAATTAAAGGGATGTAAACATTGGAAACAGCACTTGATCATTTCAGATTGTGCTCTGCACAAGTTGTGTTTAGCTCACTTTAAGAATGCCACAGCTCAGGAAAACACCACTAGAAAACATGAGTTAACTCTCTCCAGTGCACTTCAGGAGGTCTGGAAGAGAAAGATTCTTGGAAAAGAATCTTCAAAATGCCCAAAAGGTGCAGCTAACACTTAAAAGACTCACTGTAGCCTCCCTATATTCTTCTGTGCATTCCATTGGGCAGCACACACCATGCAGAAATAAGCTTTTATTCACAAATCCAGTGTGAAGCGTAGGCAGAAATTCAAAAAAGCATGCATCTCTCTTACAGGGATATACTGAAACAGTAACAAATGCCATAAAAGCATATTTCTCATGTGGGACCCAGTTAGGAAGGGCTGGTAACCAAACAATACAAGGCTGCTCCAGACAGGTTGCAAGCACCCCCCCAGAGGAAACAGGAAAACGTTGCCTCATTGCCTTAAAAATAATAAAACAACCCATCAGGAATTTAACCATTTACCTGAATCTCTTTCGAAAGGAAACTCTAAACATATGTAATCTCAAAGAAAACTTACAAGATCTTACTTCTAGCAGGCACTAATGGCTTTGTTGAAAGGGGCTTCTGTCATTCCTGAATATCGGTTTCTAAGCGACACATAACGCAGCTTTTTAAAAAGACAAAACAAATAAGCAACACACCACCCAAAATAGAGGTGAGAAACAGCATATCAGCAATGGAACATTAATTACTGAAATGCATTTCTGCACCTCTAATTGAAATATTGTGTCTTATCAGGTGTTGAGGAAGCAGAGTTGCGCCCAATAACTCTGCCAAAATACAAAGAACAAAGAAATGACTTGTGGTTTTTTCCCCATCTCGTTTTGTAGCGTTCTTCTAGGATTTAAGCTCTGAGTTACTTAATTGAAATACTACATCAAAACAGGTAATTGTCTTTACAAAGGTTGTTCCCCTGCCCTCCCCCGCACTTTTTTTTTTTTTTTATTACCTGCGTAACAAGAGGCTCAAGTAGTCTTTCAACTGCCAGCGTTCTTATCTCCAAGCTTTTGGGGTCCCATTTGAAGTTCACATTGCCTGCGGTAACAGCCGTCATTTCTAGAAGAAAAGAGCTCTATGAATAACTTTGTTCTGATTAATTCTGTCAGAACTTATTTGAAAACAAAATAAAAACTGAGATTATTAAACATGCAGCGTGGCCATTCTGTGTAAATTAAGTTTATGCTGTGTATGGAAATTATGGAAATATTAATTTTGGTTCAAGTAGTGATAATTTAAAAAAAAATTGCTTGCTATGAAGCATACAGACATCACCTGTATGTTTTGGTTAGAAAGTAACTGTGAAAACAGCAAAAACAAGCTAAAAACACCCAAAAGCCCCAATATTTTCATCAGACGTTACTCATTATTGGCCCCGAGCAATGAAAAAGGGCCTCGTAGGTAAGGTGGGACTGGACAGATGACGCTGGAGGCAAAGCAAACCTCTGCCCGACCTCCGCTGCCTCCCCGCAGGGCCGGCTGTCCTGTGCACCCAGAGCTGGCTCCCAGAGACAGCCCCAGGCCCCGGGACAGCAGACGGGAAACACCTCGACTTCTACGGCGTGGAACAGCTGCCAGCTTGCCCGAGGTACTCAGCTCCGCCGCCAGTCACTACCCCAAACGCTTCGGCAACCAAGCAGCCAGGGTCTAACTCGACTCGCTCACCCAATTCAGCTTTTGGACGTACAAAAGTAAAACAGTGAATGTAGCCTTATAAAGCCAGAAAATTCAGTTGGTTCATATTTAGCAGCTTAGATATCTACTACACCTTCCCTTAACATTTACATAGGAGGGAAAAAGCAGATTTGCATGAAGAGATCTCTTAAAAGCTGTCACTGAGCCTTTCCTTCCCATTACACTTTTATACCGACATCCCAATGGAACTGCAAAAAACGATTACAGGAAAAGTTTAGTGAAATTACTAGAACAGCTCTCCATTTGAAACCAGTAGTCTCAAAAAAAAAAAAAACCACGAACTAAAACAGATCACTAGGTTAACACCATGATGCGGTACAGCACAGTAAATAATCCAGATAATCACAACCACAGTTTCAGTTAAAAAAAAAAAGATTTAAAGTATTTACAAGTGCATAAAACCAGTTCATAGTACTTTAGACTTGAGAGATTCCAGCTCTTCCTGCTTTGGGTTGTCCTCAAAATACAAACCTGGGTTTAGTGTAGTCTTGAAACCTAGTGTTTTAAGAAAGTCAATAAGAGCAATAAATTTTCAAAAGTCTCCCTTCTCCTAAGCACTTGCTGTCAGAGTTGCTTTAAAAGCTTATTAGCTGGTATTTTTAAATCTTACTCTGGACAGGACATTGTCTGCATAGCATCTCAGAAGACAGACTGCTCTGACAGCACCAGATGTCCCCAAGCTGCCAGGCAAGCACAATGTCCCATTATTTTTAAGAAGCAGGAGGCAAAGCACTAATTTTGGTACTCAGCGATGTTTACAACACATACCAACAACTAACTGTTTTATAGCAACACTGACAGTTACACATGCAGAAACGGCACACTCGCAAATGGTTACTTCCCATTAAAAAGTAAAACCTCCCTGGCACTCGAGAAGCTCAGAGAGGGTAGGGAAGCCAGGGCTGAGCATCACCTGGCTGCAGTCAACCGCCCCTTCAGCAGGCTGCTGCCCCACGAAGGGGGAAATACAAGCAATTAAATACTTGATACAATACTAACGCACATCTTTGCCCTGAAAAGCCTCCACGCAATCATATACTGAAGTACAACTTCGCAAGGTGCAAAGCAGGAATATTCACTTAACCTGCACCAGTCTCTTCATTCCCTCCCGTGCTCCAAGTGCCTGCGCTGCTAGAGAGAAAGAAAACTTGAAAAGCTGAAAGCTTAGAAAAAGGGAATAGGGAGAGGCTGATCCACGGTAGCATGCATATAATACTTCCGATGGTTTTAAATCAAGAAGCTTGAAGGTGCAGATGAAGGGCCCCAACCCCAGCACCAGACGGCACGCCAAGCACGGAGCTGAATCTCCCCGCTGCGGCAGGGGGAGGACAGCTGCCTCCTCTTCCTCGCCCCAACACTTACCAGCGAGCCCCAGGCAGTAACCCACAAGGTCACTGTCCTCGCCCCCTCCCCGCCCTCCCTTTTCATTCTGCTGCTCCAGCTTTGCACCAGCTTGTGCCAAGGCCTGGATGCGGGGACGCTGGCACCAGGCGAGCTGCATGGCCAGAGCGGGACAGGGCACGGGAGGAAGAGCAGCATGCTGCAGCGTGACCTCGGCACACCTCCGGGAGCCCCAGGCTCTCCCAAACACTGCACGTCCACACCACTCCCCAAGGTAAGCGAGAGCAAGCACTCCTCCCCTCTGCCAAGGTAACTTCTTCAGGTGACATTCTGTACGAATGCACACAGAAGCCCCCCCTCACCCCCACCACGCATCATCCTACCCTGAACAAAGAATTTCACTGTTGTATTCCTTCCCCATTAGTTGGTTGTGAATGCTGCCTATGTAAGTAGACAAGAAAAATATGCTGAAAGCCTTTATGGTTTCTGAGATACATATCCAGGTCTCTGGAAAGCCCATTAGGTTTCCAGGTAAAAGCTGTTTCTATATATTTAATGCTGTTATGCCTCTTACAGAAACAAAGTGCAGGACTGAAGGTAACAGCAAGAAGATGCATTAATTGTATTAGTAGGATAATGAAAGCAATTCATCTGAAAACAAGTTAGTATGACGGCTCACGAATTGGCCAAAAGTAATGGTCCATAAAACCACTTAGTATGAACTTTATTGAAGTTTATCTTAAAAACATGGCTTGATACCAAATACACTGTTTGGCAGCAACAACTTGATATCATTTGTAAGCTGCAGTAAATACAATATTTTAAATATTGTGAAGAACACAGTAAAAGGCTACAGCCTTTGAATATGTATGTGAATTGGGTGGTTTCAGGGATACAGGGACAACTGCCAGGGACAAGTGAAAGCAGGGCTGTGCCCTCAAGATGAGAGAGCTCCGATTCTCTGGCACCTCTTCTTGTGCCTGCTCAAATTTTTACCTCCTTGGATTCAAATATGGTAATATCTAGTAAACAAAGTCAGGGGACAGTGTAGCAGAGTGCTTAACTGTTCTCCCTTTGAGATCACCCAGTGATTCCCACGACCAGCGCAAAAGCTGTACCGTTTAACGAAGACGGACTCCACCACCGGCCAGCACAGCGCTGCTCTCCGAGCTGGGACTGCCCAGCAGCTGCAGGAGGAGTCTCTCCACACCAGACTTACCATGCCCATGACACACCCCAAGCAGGACTTTCAAGGACAAAGCAGCACACACTACAAAGCGGAAAAGAGTGAGCAACACTGAATCTGAAGTGCTGGAATATATAGAAAGACACCACCGCACAAGAAGCTGCATTTGCCCAGCCTGTGGTTTCAAAAGCAGCAGGAAAGCTGCTTATGAACCAACATTCATACTCCCACACCCCTCCAGGAGCTCATTCCCGTCTTCACATCCCACCCCCTCTGTGCTGGCACAGCTTTTCCCCATGGCTGAACGATTAACCAGATGGGGAAGAACTGACTTGGCTACAGGGAAAGAAATCCATTCCTGCAGGGTGGGATGTGATGCCCGTCTGGCTCACCGGGCTGCCACAAGTCCTTCTGCTAGCAGAAGCAGCAACGCGGAGAGAAAATGGCTACAAAGATGTTCAAGTGGACACAGAGCAAAGCTGGATGTTGCAGCTGAGTTGCACCAGGTGCCGCTGAAAACAGAGCACCGAGTGAAGCAGAGAGCAGGAACACCGTCCCAGTGCATCTTATCCTCAGACAGGTGAAGCCACAAGGTTAAACCATGCTCCCAGCCCAGCAGGTTGACTGTAAACTCTGCAGGTTGCTGCACTGGCCATGATGGTGCTCGTTGCTTTAGGAGACACTCCAGAGTGATGCACTTACACCCTACTGGGTTTTAGAGTGTGTGCAAGGCCATGATGGGTGGGGGAAGATTCTGAGTTTAAAGCCACTTTCAAAGCTCCCTGTTGCTTCCAGAATTTTCAGTCTCTAGCCAACTAGCATCTCTGGAAGAGCCATCCCTGGACATCTTACCTGCTGCTTTCTCCAACACATCAGCAGCTAAAGCTTAAGAACTGGTTCCCATTGTACTTCCAAGTACCTTAAACAAGCGCTACTGCAGTACTACCACTCCTCTCCCGGCCATAAACCTGCCTCGAACTGGCACCAACACCAGCACCCACCCGTGGGGAGCTAGACCAGTCTCAGAGGAAGCCAGCACCTACGCAACTTTCCTCGCCAGCTTACCGGGCCGGCCAGAGGAGGTGGCGGAGGACGGCACTGCAGCAGCACGGAGGAAGATGAGCCACGGCTGGGGCACAGCCGGCAGCTGCATCTCACCCGGGCAGAAGGATGCTGCGTCTGCGTCCCGCTCTGACAGAGCTGGCACGCCAGGAACGCACTGACGGCGAGACGCATACGGTGCTCTTTCTGAAAGCCACAACTGAAGATCGTAGTGTTTTCAAAAACTGGTAATTCAAGGTTTTAAGAATAACTTCAGATGCTTACTTCCAGAACACTGGCATGCAAATAATTTCTAGACTTTGGCAAGGGTAAGAATGCAGCTCTGTGGCTTCCTTAGAGAAGTGTCCCGAAGGCACCCACGGCTCTTCAGCCCATGAAGGAGCACTGCTCCAGCAGCAAGCTCTGTGTCGGCAGAACTGCAGCACCGGGGGAAGGCCCAGTGCTCACGGTCCTGTTTTTCCAGGCTGCACTCCCACACGCGCCTGAAGGCAGTGCTGGCTCTATCTCAGGCAGTACTGAGCTAGCACGTTTGACCTGCTCTGTACCAGGAGATCCCACAGCCTCCTGAGCTCCGGACCAGAGCACGTCTTTCAGCTAGGCAGCAGCAGATCTAACCGCTGGTCTCCTCTGCAGTTATAACACAAACCCTACCACCTTCTGCAATCTGCAGCAAACAAGACTGTTGCCTCCTCCGCATCTTCATCCACCAGTTCTCAACTTTTATCTCTTCTAACACAACGCTTTCCGAAAGCCTAATTTAACTACACCCGCTGTTCTCTTAAGGAAGACGGTAATCCTTCCGTGGTCTCAGTAACACGGGGGGGGCAAACCCGGGCCAAGCACAACAGACCGCGTGCTGAATTTGAATAGCGTTATGCTATTCAAAAAACAGAGTATTGTACGAGAATATTTTAAACATAATACTTTGTTTATACCTGGGAGGATGTTCTCCATTTTAGCTCCCTTTCTGCTACCCAGCTAGCTGCTCCCATCTTGCGCGGCCGATTTTGCCCAGGCACAGTAACATGTACTCGAGCACATCATTTTGTGGCTTCTTTCTTCCTCTCATATTTCTCTATGCAGTCATTCTGAATTACAGTCCTGTCCTCTTCTGTGCTTGCAGAGTGTCTCTGGATATTCCACGCAACGTAATGAGAATATCCCTTATTCCATCATCATCCAAGTCATGAGCGTGGAATAGGGGGGGGATTCATGACAGCAACTCAGTTTCATCGTCCAGCCAGAAAGCAAACCACACTTCCCTGCTGATTATTGGATGGGTTAGGTACTCAGGCAATGAAAGGAGCAGACAAAACCAAAAGAATTCCTTAGAGAGCAGGCATCTGTTACCCATGCTGGAGGACAAAACAGAACAGATAAAGATCTGTGGAAATTTGGTATCTAACATCCACCCTAAAAGTGAAACTTGCGAACATCTTAGTTTGAAAAAGGTTAAGGCACGCTACATATTACGCCCAGTTCACGTGCAGGGGTTTCATCACACCCCACTGACAGTTGAAACTGTTTTTCATAAACTGAAGTATTCAGAAAAAATGGTTTCATTCTTTCCTCTTTCCCTTTACAGCCTCCAAATGAACGTCTGCCTCCTTCCACAACCAAAGCAGTGCTCCTCTCAGCGGAGGAATAGCTGCTAGTCAGGGGTGTTTGGCATATGAGATGCTTTTCAAGGAGGATTTAAGCGGTTTTGATTTAAGCTGTTTTTATTTAAAGCCAAGTATACACAACTAAAAACCGACAGTCATCTTCTAACGTAACCTTCAATCTTAAATTCCTTCTGCTCAGCTACCAAGTCTTATTCTCCGCCATAAATGCAATGAAGTTTTTACCTCTACAGAAAGTTCTAGCGTTAGGATTTCACAATCTGAAATATGACTAAAAACTATAGGTGTTGCACTGACTATATACTTTAATAATGAAAATATTTCCACCACTTGAGTGTATTCACCTTCGCCACAAGTTTTGGCGCAGGCTGTGGTAACCAGCCAAGCAAGAAGACAAAATTCAGCTCTGGATAAGCCTACTCCTCATCATTTCCACTGGTGGAACAGTCCCCACTCGGAGCCAGCTCTCATCACCCGTTTGCATACATTCCCACTGCCGTCACGGAGGAGGCCTATGGGGAGCAGCTTGGAGCCGCCCGCCAGAGCGTGGCCCAGCCAGCGACAAGCACACTTCTTTACTTAGCCACTGGTTTAGCACGCCTTTAGACCTTGCTTCTGAGTTCAGGAATGCAATCTAACCCAGTGTCCCTACAAAAAGCAGTTACGTTTATAACTCTCGTTCCTCTTTACTCGGGTGAAGTCTCCTGTCTGCTCCCTTGTTACCCAAGCCAGCAACGCGCCACTGAAAGACCCTCACATTTTGCCCTCCGGCAGCAGAGCTCTGCCTGTTCCACGCACGGATGCAGGAAAGCACGCGTGAGGCACACCGCCAGGTTAACACACAACACGCTTCCCAAAGCGGTATGTGCTAGCTCCCGGCAGCTTCTTAACTGCTACCAGACTGTGGATTGAAGTAACTTACTTGCATTCAAAAAAAAAGAGTGAATAAATTCATTAACAGCACATTTTCACACCTGCATTCGGTCTAGATATCGTTAAGAGGATGGAAGCAACCTCGTCACAGTGTTCTCGGAACCACAGCAATGACTCCACAGCTACAAATGAATTGTTTTTTTGGAGAAGCCACTGCTAACAACAGCCTCTTGCCTTCAGTTACGTAAGCGTTCGGCTTCGATCGTTCTCTTCTGGCACGATTATTTTGCCTCAAAGGAGCTGGAACGGAGGTGCACGGTAAGCCATATCACAGTAAGCACGGGCAATTACTGGCTTATTCATGCCACATTAAGGCTTCAAGTCATGGATGATATCCTTAAAGAATGCAAGAACCCAGCTTGTGCTTATGCCTGTTTAACTGTCCAGACAGATACCACGGTATGGCCCAACAAGCCTCCCATTTATTTCTGCACAGCTTGTATTTTCCAAAATTCACACAGGAGTCTAACTACACACAAAGAAAACTGATGAGGTATCGGATGCTGCTCTACAGGGTGCATACACCTTTCCGTAGCAAAAGGATCTCCGATATAACCAAGATTAATTGTAACATTCTAGCTGCAAAACTTTAAATTTGGGGAAGGCAGAGAGCACGGCCTGAGCAGCGAGCTCTTACTATTATCAATAAACCCACTCATTCTGTATTCACAAAAACGTTGGTGCACTTTATGCCAAAACGTGTGATACTAACACCATGAAAGACAACTTCCAAAATCAGAGCAAGTAATCACCGGATTTCTAACCGATGTATTTCAGCTGTCTGCTCTCTGGATCAGGACTGCAGCCACGCAGAAGGGCAACACACCCGCAGTTCAAGAAAACAGCGACGTGGGTCACTAACTTATCTTCGCAGTGAAGAGAACTTCAACCTCCCAGACCCCAGCACCTCTCACATTTAAGCTTACACTGACAGCACTTTCAGACAAAGCACGCGGACTCCGCTGGCGCGGTGATACTAGAGCCCGGGTGAGACTGGTACATCTGCTGGGCCACCTCGATGCAACTACTGAGAGCCCCTCTAACCTCACACAGTCTCTTCTCAGCCTCGAGGCTCAAATCCATGTAAAGCTTCCCTAAACCATTAAGAAAGAACGGAAGAAGAGCCTATTGCCACTTACAGCACCACAGCACGCATTTCAGACCCTAGGGATACACACAGTAACTGAAGATGTAATAACTAGGTTGCGGCTACAGAGGACGGCTCTGCGAACCCCCGACTACGCCAGCACAGGTTCCCATTACCAATTTAAGCTAGCTATGAATGTGTGTAAGCAAAAAGAGGTGACCTTTTAATGGATTCATTTTCGCCCCAAGTATTCCTCAAATAAAGTTTGTAATAAATTAGCCTACTTTACCAGATGGCAGAAAAATTTGCCAATTCTGCAAAATTAATTCTTGCTTAGCATGCAAAAAAAATCCCCGATTCATATCAATAAAAGGCAAAGAAAATCTGGATATTTTCATTCGGATCTTCTTCAGTGCTCGATCTGCAATAAAAGTGCAGTTTAAGCTACAGAATCAGAATTAACCAGAATCTGACCCCACTCAAACTGCATTTCCCTTCCTAAATTGATACGTTGTTATGCAATACCCTTCAGTGCTTTCAGCTGACCCCATCTTCTACATCTAGACCTTCATTAACAATTATAAAACAGAAGTATACAAATACGGGAGTTGTTTGAGCTGACACTCCTGTTTTGAAAAAATGAGACTCCTATAATTAGAGGTTTGATAAAAGACAATTTGCTTAACCGTGGACAAAATGGACAGTCTATATTGAGAGAGACTAAACGCAACACTCCTCCTCAATTGCACGACCAGCATAGAAGCAACCAAAGACTATGTAGCAAAAACTCTCAATCGCACTGCAAAAGTGAGGAAAGTTTTTCCACTGTTTTTTTCCATTTGCATAAGCTACCAAAAGAGCAGCATCCACTAAAGCAAAGAACATGAGCTTAAAGATTCCGCAAAAGTATAATGCTTTCTAAAGTTTCAAGAAAAAGCAATTCAGAATTTCTTTTCCAGTCCTTCACTTCCATTCAGGAACACTCATCTAAGAAGTGACGAAGCAATCAGCGTATTAAAAAAAAAAAAAAGAAGTAACAAAACCCACAAGCAATAAGGCCCAGAATTTCACTTTATGCACACGGCAACCTTCAGTAACATCTCTTCACTATAAACAATGAATTAGTTATATGGGAAGAAGAATTGCGCCATCACTGCACGCCTCCAGACAACTCTCAACTTACAGCTCCACCAACACATGCCACTAAGCATTCCTTTAAGAAGGAAAAACACAAAAACAAACCCCAGGATGAAGCGTGAACATAAATGTAACGCACAAGTGTTGTTTGGATGAGTTAAGTGTGTTTTAAATGACTGCAATTATCTGGAGGCATACGTAAGGCAGGATGCTCTAACAAAAACCTTCTCCTCTCCCCATCAACCGGCAACGAAGCTGAAGACGCTGACAACACGGAGGGGATGGACCAACAAGTACTTCACAGCTTCTCCAGAAGAGAAGAGCAAGTAATAATAATTTTAAAAAACACTGTTGCAATTAATCTTTGGATGCACACCACAGTTGTCTGCAAAGCCACAACCAGAACCATCAGGTACAAACCCGCTGCGAGCCCACAGCGGAGCCAGCAATAACCTGCCTGGGCAGGAACCCCTGCCAATCACTGCCTTAACCGTGGATGACCAATTAAAGCATCTTTCTTCTTTTTTAAAAAAAAAAAAAAAACCCTCACTGACCCACCCACATTTCGTAAAAGCAAGAGGAAGGAACTGGAAGGTTTGAGAGGCAGGAGTCATTGCTTGATTGTTTTTGCTGGGGGGGAGTTAAGCTGTTAACAGTGATTTACCCAGTAAAACTGCAACTTCTATTCCGATTAAAGACACTTTTCTCTCTCGCTGCCTCTCCTCACCCCCAAGAACAAGAAACGAGACAAAGCTCCTGTCCCCTTCCCTTTGCACCAGCGCTCTGACCCGGGTTCTGCTGAACACCGCACCTTCCACTGATAACCGCTGACTTTTTGCTAGACCCATGACGATATTCTGTTAAACATAATCAAATTATCTTCACCAATTCCTGCAAACTAAGTAAAACAGCTTAAACCACCTGATGCTAAAGTACTGAAAGTACTGATGCATACAAAGAAATTAACTTTTTGCTCCCTTTCAGGTTGTAAGATTTTTAACCCTGTACAACTAATTTGCATTATTCTGTTTTGCTACAAATAAGCCTTCTAGCTACTTTTTCCTTTTTTTTTTTTTGGCAGGTATTTATTGCATTGTATTTAATGAATTTCTTTTCCCCCTAACCCCAGCTAGGAGAGGAAAATAATAATTAAAAAAAAAATAACCATCACAGAGCTCTCTTCACTGTGTCAATACAAAATTAGAGTACTTCAAGGGCTCCACCAGCAGTGGAAGTGCCATGGACCAACAAATAATGGCTACGCCCATCTTCCTAGGAGCCTTCCGCACACCTCTGCTTTCAGAATGTGTCGTTTAATGTTAGTTAGGAAACGCGTTTTCAGTTGTAACAGCAGTGGTTTGTAATTAAACATATCTTCCAAAAAGTGGAAGTGGCAGTAACAATAAAGCAATACTTCGTATAGAAATTCCAGCCATTTTCATACAACCAAACCAGACTGTGGCTTTTTACTCCCTCAGAAAATACGTGATGTTCTTCCTCTGCATGAAGCCCTTCAGCTCCCCATCAGGTTTGTAAATTTGAAAGAAATGAAGCCATTGAACCGAGCCTACTGAAAACAATGCCCTTTTCTTTATGTTTTTATTGCTTGCTTGTTGCTTTCCCTTTGTGGGATGGTGTTATACATTACCACCGCCCAAGGCTGGGGAGGGGGATACAGAGAAGGGAAGCTGAATGATTGCAGGCGACAATAAAAAGAAAGGTGGCCAGGGTAAAAATTATGAACAGGGAACCTGAGAGGGACACCAACCACTACCCAAGAGCATCCATCGCACCTCAAAGGCATCAAATGGAGCCAGTGGGTACTCTTCAAGGTGTGACAAGCAGAAGGAATGGGAACGACCCCTGGAGTTCCTGTCTTATTCCCTCCTCCTGGTGCTGTTACCAGCCAGCTTGGCCACGGCCAGGAAGAGGACCTGTAATTCGGGACCTCAGACAAGGACTAGGCAACCAACAAAAAGCTGACGGGAGCCATACAACCAAGACCTCCTCCCAGCGAGGGTCACGGAGACAGGATGGTAGGCTGGATGGACTTCTCAGCTATACTAATCAGATCACATCAAATCCCCCGCTCACGATCTCCAGTTCACTGCCCTGACTTTAAATAAATTATTTAAATTTTAAGATGCTTAGACTCAAACACCTGGACATCAGGTACTGCTTGAAATGAACTCTGTTTTGCAACACTGACAAATTGTATGTGAAGTCTATACAGAACTTGTCACTTACATACACATCCACAGTCCATTGCCAAATGTTATTTTATGAATTATCCAGGATCTTGAGCAACTCTTTGACACTGAGCAATGAGACTCACTAGGTCTTCAAGTCATGCCAAAGGAAATCAGTTTTACAAGCATACTTTACGACTCAATGACACATTTGCAAGAAAGTGGGTACAGAACAGGCAGCTTGTACATCTCTATTAGTTGCATTTACGCAGAAGAGGCCCACTTGCACCTTCCCGCATCTCTGTCAGCACGCAGCCAGTTCTGTCCTCTGCTACTCAACAACGCTGTCTCTGAATATAATTATTATTCTAGTCAATAAAAAAAAAAAATTACTTTTCTATGGCTTAAGCTGAAGATCTCAAGAGCACTTTGCAAAGATGAATACTGACTTGCCCAGTGCCATGCAGGTTAAACACCATTTTATAGGCATACAGCTCAGCCTTGTTTACATGAAAAATTAAACTGACCCTTTCGGCTATGTAAAGCTATATTGCTACTGTAGCCCTTGTGCAGACCATTTATTTAAGTGGATCTTCTGGGCTGAGTTTGTACCATCTGGAAAAAGACAGGGTAAGAGGAATCCTCCCTTAGAGCCTTAGAGCTGTGTAGGTATCACCCACGGAAGCACACAGAATAAAACAGTGAATAAACGAAAAACTCTAAACCCTTGAGGGGGCAGGAAAGGCAGTAAAAGGGTGAGGGTAAAAAAAAAAAAAAAATCACGGGAGTACTACTTCTTACTCACTTCTTTACTAATTGAAAAGAAGCAAATTTCCTATTTCCCTAAATGCCCTCTCGATCTTGTGCTGCACAGCAGCAAGGACAGAAGTGTCTGGCCTAAGCTCTCTCCTCATTTCCTTCAGATAATCTCCAGAAAAAGAAAAATGAAATCTTATTCTCCTAATCCCTCATCGGCTCTCCGCAAGCCCTCTAATTTCAGTCTCTTTTTCTTAAAATAGCTGTTGAAGGCTACTCCAGAACAGGGTGTAACAAAGGGCTTACAGCACCTCCTATCCTCACTTACACCAACATCTCATTTGCTCCTGGACATCAGCTCCACACTGATCAGAAAGCCGCCTGAAGTACAAACAATGAAGCGCAGCTCTGTTCCATAACAGGGCATGGGTAGCTTAGAAAACTGGATGTTGTTTGGAAAAAAATGCACACAGAGCTAAAACTGTGTCTCGTTATCAGCAGTGAAATCCTACCTGCCACACCGCTGCTAGCGCTCTAGCTGATTTGCTCACCCCCTTGGAAACACCAAGGAATTTAGCTCACTCTTAGGTTATCAAGTACATCAACACTCCTCTTTGTGTCATTTAATATATTAAAAGAGACCTACTGGGGAACTGTTTGGCATCCAGTTTTGTTTCACGTTCTCACTACCATTCTGCTTTCCACCTTGGTGAATTATCCCTCTTAGTTATAACTGGCCTCAGGTTTGCTTTTTCCATTCACAGATGCCCCAATTTAAAGAAAGCCTTTCAAAAAATATTCTGATGAGTCTAAATGATTAATCACATAGCTGCCTTATGAATTAGAAGAATTGTAACAGAAGTAAGGGAATGTCAACAGATCTGGGGAGAATCTCCCTTCGCAGACTGTGGTAGTTTAGAGCTCCGTACTGAATAATCTCTCTCTTGATAAAGCATGGAAAAAGGTTACTCCTCTCTGATTCCACCAGAGCTGTTTATAAACATCTATGAAAGGACTAGCAGATGTTTTACATAGTACAGCTGGGATTAACTAACAAAAATATGTAATCATGTTCAGATAAAAGGTAGCTGGCTCTTTAAATAGAAGAGTCAAGGAGGAATTATGAATCACATTTGAGTATCAGATTTGCTAATAGGAGAGTCTATAGCAATCCATTACGCACAGGAAAACAGTTAACACCCATTCTCACCCTGAATGGAAGACAATGAGTCTCAGTTACTCAGGAGAAAGATCCCACTTACAGTTGCAGTGACTGCATTCCTCCTGCAATTCCTTTACCTCAAATTGCACTGAGTTCTGTTAGCCAACGGCTGCTTCACGGCACCGCAGGTCACTCTCGGGGCTTGTCTTTTCAGTTCAGTCCCTCCAACAGGGGTGCTGGTATACAGTTTTGTGAGTACTTTTTATTTTCAGTCTCACACACCGGATTAAAATAGTATGGAGCTAAAAGTAGTAATTATCAAACATCTGCACTTTCTGTAAAGCTGCAGCAGTGTTTAACCACTGCACCAGCTACACACTCACTGAGCAGTGCTATTCCAGATTAGCTATAAAGCTAAATTAGGGTGAATTCCCAGAAGTAATAACAGAACCAAAATCCTCAAGGTTACATGCACTGAAGCTCTTCAGTGCAAGACTTTGAGCGATTTCCAGTTAAGGCACTATAGTAGAAAACAACAACAGGCATTCAACATCGTGTTGGATGACTTTATCTCAATATGGTATTATCCTAACAAAATAATAATCAGTCCTCTTCTATTCATCATGTTTCCTCTGGTGTCCAGCAAAGCCAAGAGATGCCAGCAGAACTGAAGCTGATGCAATACAGCAAGTCCTTTCACAGAATATCATGGCCTCATACAACCTCACCCTAGAGTGACCTGATGGACAGCGTGCCCATCTACGATGAGTAGATCGGTTTTGCCATTAAATATGTTTGTGAGCTTAACTAATTCTCTTCATAAGAAAGGAAATTTCAAAATCAAGTAGTAAGAGTAGATACAACTTCAATGCAGGTCTGACTTTCTACTGAAGTCTATTTCCAGCTCATAAACATTTCTAGTTATGCAGATTCTTTTGCAAGATCAGTTTCTCCATCTCACAGCTGCAGAAGGAAGATATTCATGCTGCTGAAAACACACAAATTATTTTTCTATTACATCTTTCAGTTAACTTTATCAGACCCATGGAAGCCCTGCGAAGAAGCTGCATATTAACGTTTGCCATTACATGTCAGACACTGGAAATGCTGATGTTTCACAAAGCTTGAGTATTTATTGAGACGTAAATATTTGCTTCAGTATTCTAAGTCATTGGTTTGGGAGCCAATTGGTTGGGATTTCTAATCTCTGCCCGCTGTGCTCCCCCCTGCCACCTTGGGTAAACTTTTAATCTCTGATGCAGAGGCCTATTATTAGAGCTGGCTGAAAAAAAACTAAAGACTGAAGGCATGTTGTTTATTATGGAAAAAGGTTAGGGCAAAGCATTTTAAAAAACAAAAACTAAATCATTGTCTGTTTCTCCTGAGAAGAGTCAAAGACATTTCCTCTAAAAACTGCTTCTCTGTGAATAAAAACCAGTTAGTGACTCAACATAAAATAATGTCTTTTTTAAACAAGAAGTTTTAATTCAGCAAGGAAAAACAACTCTTACTAAACACTTAATGCAGCCTTAGCGCCCAAAGACCACACATTTTTAAAAGTAAGCTGGGCTTTCACTCTATTTAAACGCAAACTAACCTGCCCACCGACCAGCCCAGGAGCTAGAAAACCACAGCCTCTAGCTGGGCCCAGAAGTGCTTCAAGCCTCGCCCGGCCAGCAGGATGGAGGATGTGCACTGGAATCAAAGTGCTGCCAGCAGAGCCTCTCCCACCTCCCCCGCTTCCCCACTCACCATGCAGAAAAATGCAGGAAACAACAAGCAACTCGAGCACCAGGAACACCTTTCACACAATCCCCATCTCAAAAAGATGAAAAAAAAAAAAGGGGGGGGTGGGGAGCTGGTGGCACAAAGAGATCCTAGCCTAGTTCAATACAAACACCCCAGCCATGCCTCGGGTGGCTGGAACATGGCCATGGACACTCACAACCCAGACCGGGCACGTGAATCATCGATCACCGCTCTCACAGAGAAAACAGCCGTTGCCTGCTGGGTGAGGCAGGCCAAGGGGACAGAAACAGGCAAGCATACCTCGACCACCTCTGGCTCCCAGCTAAATCTGAGAGCCACGCACTGTGTCCTGCCTGTACCCACATGCTTCCAGTCTATTTCAGACTGGGACATCTGCAGCAAGTAAGGGTAAAAGCAGGCTGATACGTCCTGCTGAGTGACCCTGAGACCAGGGACAGCATGGACGAGGGCTGAGGTATATCAGCAGCAAGAGCTGACACACTCTCCCTGGTTTTAGATATAAGCAGCGCGACAAAACTTCTTGCCGGCCACGGACAAGCACTGGTCTTACCGCACGCTGGCAGATTAGAGGCAGGTGTCCAAAAACGTGGCAGAAAGGAGAATGGGGTGCTTTCAGCTGAGGTTTTGTTTTGCATATTGAGACAGGAACACCGATTTGGGGGATAAGAGCGTAAGAAAAGCGAGGATGCTCGTTTTAGAGAGCCTTGTGGGTCGGAGGGAGCGCGAACCAGGCGAGCCAGCCCCGTCTCCACAAACAAACAGGCCACAAATAACCACGCGAGCAGACCCCACAGATACCCGCCCGGGGCCTCCCCGGGAAGCCAACCTCGGCCCGGGGCTCCTCGGGGCAAAGTCTTTCAGCAAAGTCCCCGCCGCCACCGAAACTTGCCCAGACTTCGCCGAGCCCCTCGCGCCTGCCGGAGAGCTTCCCTCCGAGCGCGGGGATAACGTGAAACGCAACAAAAACACGGCCCCAACCCAGGCCCGGGCGGCGCCCCAGGCCCGCGGCCCGCTCCCGGAAGCCGGCCCGGGCCGCGGTGCCCCGGTCTCCGCCCGGAGTTTGAGGAGGCCCCGCGAGGCGCCGCTCCCCAC
>VXAL01012478.1:274721-341680 GCA_013399475.1 Chauna torquata
GCCTAGGCCTGGGCCCCGGCGGGCGGCCGGGGTCCGTCGCCCCGCTGCCGCCTGCCCTGGTCCCCTTGGCCGAGCCCGCGGGGCGGGGGTCCGGCCCTGCAGCCTGCGGGGTCCGTGCTGTGCGCACCCGGGCCTGCTACGAAACACCGAGCTGGACGTTTCCCCTGAAATCCCTCACCTCGCTTTTGAGGTGAAACAAAATTTTCAGTCAAAAACCCTTGAGGGAACGAAAATCTCCCGGTTATTAATCAAGCAGGGTTAGAATCAGAGAATCAGATAATCATTTCAGTTGGAAAAGACCTGCAAGATGATCGAGTCCAACCACCCACCTAACACAAGTTCACAGCTAAACCATGTCCCTCAGCACCACGTCCACACGTCTCATAAACACCTGCAGGGATGGCAACTCAACCACCTCTATGGGCAGCCCATCCCTAATGCCCAGCCATCCTTTCTGTAAAGAAATTCTTCCTGATATCCAGTCTAAACCTACCCTGGCGCAACTTGACGCCATCACCTCACCTCCTACCACTTGTCACCTGAGAAATGAAACCAACACCCTCCTCTCTGCAACCTCCTTTCAGGTAGTTGTAGAGAGCGATGAGGTCTCCCCTCAATCTGCTTGGCTTCTGACTGGTGTGTTACTCAGTTGTAATTAATCTTTTGACAACACATTTCAGCAAGCAAAAATGCCATCATACCCTTGGCTGTGAGAGTCCATAAAAAAGTTTGAGGCAGCCTTTACCTTCCTGTGCTACTGCAGGACACAAAAGTAGTGAACCTTTTGGAAAACTGGTAGGTGCTTTCAAAGAAAATGGAGAAAAAATTACAGCTCGGCTCCTCTTGGGTTATATAAACTGGTGTTTTCTTTTGGAAACCTAATGTAGTATCTTAACATTCTTGAGAGCTGTTGCTTTCAGGAAAAGTCTTGTTTTCATGTAAATGTCTCTAATAATGAAAATGCAGAGGAGAAGGGGTGCAGGAGGAAATCTGTGACATTTGAACACCACCAAGCTGTGATGAGGCAGATGTGGGGGATTTCCCGAGCTGGCATTTGCTGTTTCCAGTGTCTGGTGGAGTCAGTACCGGAGCCTCTGCCAGAAGAGAGGGAGCTTTTAGGAGCTGAATGCTAGTCAGTGGAGGTAGATTTGTGGATGGGGAGAGCTGTCTTTAAGGAGTAATTTATTTCAAAGGCTTTGAAAAATGTCAGTGACCATTTTTATCCTATACCAAATGACTGGGATTTTTCATAGTATGTTTTGACGTGACTTTTAATTCAAATATCTCTACAGAACTTATGCTTGTACTGGATTGTAAAAACAAATGAATAAATTTAATACATTTCATGAGTCATTTGCCAGCATTTCTGAAATACCTGAATCTATTTGCTCCATCCTTTGATATTAATCAAAATGCACAGAGATTGGCCGACCATCAGGGAGTGTACATCCAACCTATCTAATTTAGCCAAGGGAGCAAACAGCCCGCGTAGATTCCCGAGGGGCCAGCCCCCAGCCAGCGTCACCGCAGAGGCACACAGTGGTTTATGATTGTGATTTCCCTCCAGGTCCTGGTTCGATGACAGTAACAGGACCGTGTTTCCTATTTTTGCCATACTTCTACAAGCCGTTCCTGCGGGAAGACAGACGGTGTCCTGCAGCGATTGAGATTGCGTTTTTCCTTCCCACAGGTTTAATCCAAGAAAGGGATCCAAGTCAGGGAAATAAACACAATGCAGTTGTTTTACAATCCAGAAAGAAAATAGGGATCAAGAGTCCAACCTTGTGAGCAAAGTTAATCGAAAGAAAGTGAGATCTATAATTACAATACTGTTAGTTATTAAAATAATATAGGGTGTTCAGTGTCTTAACAAACAACATCTCCTTTAGAAACACAGAGAAAACAGATTTTTAAGCCCTTTGTATTTCCTGCTTGTACCAAACCATTAATATTTTGGTGTCAGTTGCACCAGGGATTCAAAGTACTCGTTTCTGATCTGTAGCATACTCTCAGTAAAATTGAGTTTACACTTCAATAGCTTGCTTTCTTTCATTACTCCTTTTAATATCATGTCTTGGCCTCCTGTGGTGGCTTCCACATTCGGCGGTTTTGCACGTCTCACATCCTTTCAGGACAAAATGTCAGATTAAAAAAAAAATCACTTTTAAAACTACAAACTCAAAGGTAGAAGGCCTGGAGTGGTGAAGAATCTCACATACCATGCTGCTGAAAAGCAAAGCAAAAAGTAGGCAATCAGCTGGCAGCTCTGTTGGTTCGTGGCTCAAGTTAAAAGACTCAGCAAACAAAAAACAAAATCATGTAGAAATAGAGCCAGCTAGGTTGAGATTGGACTTTGTCTCTTAATTAACAGCTCTTTCTGGAACATGGTGGCAGGCTCTGTCAACGAGACTAAAATGCGGGGTGTTGTTTAGACAGGCACCCAGGAACAATAGCTAGCACTTCCCATCCAGTAAATGTCATTAAGAGAGCATCAGGCTGTGCCAGCAGTTGAAATCCAATCCATTTTCTGAAATGAGTCAGAACTTTTCTGCTTGACCCTGAATCTCCCTTTAAACAGCGCTTGTGATTTTGTAATTCAATTTTCTTGGAGTTTTTTTTTTTTAATGTTTCTTTTTCACCCCTTTTCACTACATAGAAAGCAAATGTAAACCAGGGAGAGAACAGGCGAGTAGGAGAGGCTGCTGCAGCGATACTGCAGGTAGGTTGTTAAGCACAAAACAAACAAACGCTTTCAGTCTTGTCTCTATTAGGGCAATTCGAGGTGTAGCACGTCACAGCAGACCGTGGCTGGCGATTGCGCACTCCTGGCAACATATCTGTGTTAGTCAGAGGTGTGCACAAGGGCAATCCCTGCCTAGCGCTGCGTAAGGATACCCGCGTGGGTGTAGTCACAGCAGCAAAGCTTCCCTCTTGCTGTTGTAACCCGGGGTAGGTTTGTGTGCCAGGCAAGGGTCTTGTTTATATAGCACCTAGTGTACTTACCCTGTCTACTAGTCACAGCATACATGGGGTCTAAATGATGTGCTTTAGCTGGAATTAGATTTTCTGTTTCTGTGACAACATTGCTGAAAGTAAAATAGTTGCTCTATGCGTATGTTCATGCTCGTTTCAAAGTGTATGTTGGATCTTTGTGTTTGTTTTTTTTTAAATAAGAGCATTTCAGTTTTGTTATTTCTGAGAATCAGCATTGAAGCAAAGTGAGAAGTGTGAAGACAGGACTGCTGGGGCAAGAGGGGGTAACGGCGGAATCGAGAGAATGAGAGAAGGCAGGAGATAAAAGGAATGAGGAAGAGAAGCGGGGAAGTTGTAGAGCAGCGCTGGGTGGAAATTGCTGCAGAAGCTGCTGAATGGTCAGTGGTAAGAGTAAAAATAAGTTAAAATATAAAAAGAAAAGAATCTCAGGGTCCAAACAGCAGGGGGTGGAGGCTTTCTGCAAGCTGATGTCATGCTGTGCAGCAAGGACAGCCCCAGGGCAGAGCCTTGTCACCTCTGCCCATCTCTGCCAAGGTGCCCATCGCTTGGTCTGCCAGCACAGGGGACGGGCAGGGTAGGGACCTCACAACTGGGTGAGCTTCACTCTGGGGGTTACCCCGGAAAGCCGCATCCTCTCAGGTGGTTCTGATGAAGCCAGCAATGTAGCACAGTGAGACAAAATTGAGGGTCTGGCACAAATGTCGTCTCATGCACGCTGTGGCACCAAGTCCCAGGGGCTCCCCAGTATCAGCCTCAGCATTCCCATGCAGCTGGGAGACATCACCATTCCTCTTCAGGGCTCAGATACACAAAGGAGTAAACTCAGTCAAGATCCGGTTAGGAATCTGCACAGCCAGAAAACGAATCTCAGTGTCCTGGGGCCACGGATGCCTCAGGATTGTGTTAACGGGGTGGAAACACTGATAGGCGCTGCTTTTGGTGGGACTGCAGCCACACCACCTGAGCTGTGCATTGCAGCAGAATAGTTAAAGCACGCACCTCAGGTAAACAAACCCGAGTCAGGAGCAGAATGGCTTTACCACTTCATCTGCACCTCCACCAGGGCTCACACTGGCATCGCGGGCTGCCTGGGAATGGGACTTGCTGCCCCGATGGACGCTGCTGCGCCTCCAGGGTCGGCTCGGTCTGTATCAGCCAGGGCTACAGCCACGGTGCTTGTCCTCCCCGGTGACTCACGGCTCCAGGGCTTACAACTATTTCATTCACCATCACTGCCCACCTTCTCAAAGCAAAGCGTTCTGCTAGAAACACGCTGTGGTTCATTCTTAAGAAGCTACTGGATTCTTAGTGAAGCACTGAAAGTTCTTGGGGCCTGTGGAAGGAGAAAGTGATCCATAATGCCAGCGTGACCACGTGAACATAGGGGCTGGCAGCACCGAGCAGCATCCTCCCCCCTCCTATGGCATAGGCATCCTGGAAAAACAGGCAGAAACCGTAATGAGGAGAAATTATGCTGTCCCCAAAGACTCAGCATGAACTGGGTTCACTGGTTGCTGCTTTGCCAACAGTGCAACCAGAGCAGTTTGCATTCACCTCCCGTTCACACAGCCTTTGTGTAATAAACTGTCGTAGCCCCAGAGAAGGGAACATTCAAAAAAGTGCCCTGAGGCAATGCATAGCAGAAGCCTGAGAATCCTACTGTATGAGTCACTGACCTCCACACACTGCATCTATTTTAGCCTTTAATTAATAAGGTTTTACATTTCTTTGGCACTTTCCATCTGGGAAGATACTAAAATGCTGTGAAGACTAAGGGCATACAGCACCATTGAAATGTGGTTCCCAGAGAGGTGGGACTGTGCAGGGAAGGAAAGCTTAGCCAAGGGCACTGGGAGAACATTCTTAATTTTAAATAGAGCCTCCGTTATATCACTGAGCATTTCATATCCATGGAGAATAGACGATTTTAGTTTCTAAGGCACCACTTGAATAAATAAGCATTGTAGATTGCTTTCTTTATCCTGGGGGATGCAGTGCAAAACAAGTACTGGGTGATTTTAATTTAGGGTGTTAGAGGACCCCAAGATGACCTACAGATTTAAGGCATCATTGGATCAAGGTTTTCCTCCTTCCTGACGAATATGTTATTCCCAAATGCTAGACACAAGGCAGAAGCCAGTGGAGGAAACAAATCCTGCGCTGCCAGCACCTGACCCTGCACTGGGAGCACCCAGCTCCCCTCCGCACACCCCAGAAGCTCAGCAGCATCACACGAGGCTTCAGCAAGGTAAAAGCCAGCCCTGAGCACCAAGTGGGACAACTGAGAAAGCAACGTGGAAGCCGTCCTGCTGTCCCAAGGCCAAGGTGACCTGGAGGGGAGCTGGTGCTTTGCTGCACCAGCGCGAATCCCTTCGTTCCAATTGCAGAAGGTTAAACTAATTGAATGAACCGCTCTGCTCGGCTGACTTCCCTCAGCAGAGACATTCGTGCCGGTGAGCCGGGCCTGGCGTAGCGCTACGCCGAGGGGGACCGAAGCACTGGTCAGCCACAGCTGACATCCCCCTTGCTAAGTACTTGGCCAAAATAGGCTGGAAACAGTTGGCTGCAAGGAGATTTCAAAGGGATGTCAAAATTCTCTTTTTCTCAGTGCAATTCCAGCCTATTTTTATCTGCCTCTTTCTGGAAGAGATACACGGGCATGGCCAGGGCTAGTCGTAAACTTTCATTGCCTCCTGAGGAGAAATTGCAGGCAAATTACAGACTAGCGCGCTCCTTTTATGTCTGTGCTGCTCGGGGCATGTCAGCACTGCTGCATTCCCTTCTACCCTGCCACATTCCTCACCACCGTGTCCTCTCTGCGCTCACTGACGGACATTGATGATGTGCCTCCATAATTAAAACATCCAGCACGTTCACCATGGGGCGAGCTCTCAGCATGGTGTCAGCGGGTTGCTGAAGAAATGCACGTCCCGTGTGTGCCAAGTGGGATCGCTCCCGACTTCCACCTCCACCCACGCACCTCTCGGCACAGCCGAACAAGCACAGCGCTTGTGCTACCCCGAGCGAGGGCAGGGCTCGGCGCAGCGTGGCCGTGCCGTATCCGACTCACACACGATGGGCAGAGCTCCACATCGCACCCTCGGGTGCGCAGAGGCGGGATGTCCTCCCTTCTCACCCTGCAGGCTGAAGAGGGAAAGCACCCTTAATCCTTGGTATTTCAGCATTTCCAAGGAGCAGCAATTACTTGCAGATAATAATCATTCCTCTCCCGTGAGAACAGAAGTGCATACAAACAGTTTTTATACTGTTGTGCTAGCAGGGAAACCGAGGCGTGGCAGGTTGGTGACATTCTCAGACATGTGCAGTGGGCAAAGCCCAAGCTCGTGTCCCCACCGTACCCAACCGCAAGTCCAAGCTCAGGACTTGCACCTCTCCTCCCTAGAGCTGGAAATCCCACAACCGCGTGGCTATTTAGGCATTGAAACTTCCTCCAAAGGGAGACATGCTGTCATCAAGGTGAGAAGTACTGCTACCAAAATGTGATCAAAGAGGGAGTTATCAACTTAAGTGTACTCAGGAGTTTCTGTTTCAGACAAGAGAATTATCATCAAGAAACCAATCTTATAAGGTAGCTGCTATTGACAGGGAAATAAAAGGAATACAGTTCTTACCAGACAGACCTAAGTTGCTCCAAATTGCTGTCAGCTTGAAATATCTCGCCGGTAATTTGTTTTCAAATTCTTTCTCCCTAAATTTGATTTGTTGCTGTACAGTGGAAGATCTATTCTGCATGGCATCTTGGAGAGCATTCCTGGTGTCCTCTCGCCAATTGTTTGTGAGCTATCACTTCTAGGAGTTGGCAACATTTATTACAAAAATGGACATCATCACTTGTAAAGCAGATTTCGTCCGAGGACATGGATCTGCTGCTGTTACAAATAACGGCTAAGACCACTGGGAGGAAAGTCATCAGGGGGAAAAAAAAATCGCATTTTCTCTGCGTCTTTCAGCTGGTCTGCGTGGGCAGCTGGCCATGCTCTGTGTCCGTGCCCTGGGGTGTGGAAAGGATAGGGCAGCATTTTCCTACTATTTTCCCCTTTTCCCAAGAAGGCTGGAATAAATACTTTCACCAGGGTACTTCTTAACCAGGGGAAAGATTAATGGGGTTTTCCACCTCCTGGGGTATTATAGCAAGAGAATGAGCACCACACCCAGCAAATTTATCTGCTGATCTTATGCTGATCTGCTTTCCTCTTACGCGAGGGAGGAAAAAGTAACACTGACTTAGGAAGCATCCTGCTGGGTTCAGTGATGGCTTGTGGGGCATGTCTGGGGTTTCCCCATGCCTCTGAACAGTCACTCCCAGCTCTCCAGAAACTTGCGTGGCTTTACAGCACAGGCAGAGCAGAAGGAAGCGTATATCCCTGTCGCTTGCTTACTTCTGGGTCTTTCCATGAGAGCATTGGCAATTTTAGCATATTTCTGCTCACCAGCTTGGTGGTGGCACCCGCAGGTCGCATTGCTCTGGATAGGGCACATCAGGTGCTTCCAGTCACCCCAAAGCTCATGCTGTGCTCTGGGCAGATCTTGGTGCCACCAGGCGTGGGGGGAACAGGAGAGCCGGAGCAGGTGGAGGACACGCTGCAGCACGGGAAAGCCGACAGCCACTGCAAATGCTCGAGAGCAGCAAGAAAACATAGCACTAGTCCAACCGGCTGCAGTTCTGCCACACAGCCAGCCCTGACATCACGTCAGGGAAAGCTCCACTTAAGCAGTTGTAACATCACTGGGAAGATTGAATTAGGGAAAAAAGGAAGGAACATAACCTCCCGCTATTGTTATTTTCAGAAAGCAACAACAGGAAGAGCCAGTTAAAAGACCTTGAGGCTCGGAGCTGTTATTTTTCTCTGGAAACCGGCCACAAAAAGACACAGGAACACCCTGACCATGGGAGAGCTCTGCCCACTCACACTCGGGGCCACATGCCTGTCTCTGTCCCCACTGGTCCCCAGCCCCAGCTTTGGCTACCCTTGGTGGCCAGCTTGATGCCACATCCTGTCCAGATCAGCAAAGCCCCAGGTGCTGCTGCCAAGCTTTGGGACATTGCTGTCCCCCCAAGCACAGGGACATTTCTCCTCTCTGCAGGAGCAGCACAAATCCACCTCTCAGTGCTTAAAAAGACATCTGTGCATCAGATCCAAACCCCTTCCAGAGCCTCATGGCTGAAATGGTGCCTTAAAGTGCTCAATTATTTTTAGCTGAAGTACTAGGGAAAACCCCAGACAACCTTGTTTGTCCTGCTGGAGCAGAGCATGGCGGTCTCCATCACACAGCACTTGCACGATGCCCAAGAGCAACGAGATCCCAATGGGGAAGCGAGGAGGGAGGAGCAGTGCCCCAACACAGGGCACGAGCAGCCAAAGCAGAGCCAGCTCACACAAGGTCAAACCCAAATTATCACCGTCCTGAGGCACGCCTGCTATTTATCGATGCTGATTATCACCGGTTGGGTGGGGTGGGCGATTCCTTAAGTGCAGATCAGGGAGGGAGGACAGGTTTTGTAGACCCAGATGTTGCATCAAAGGAACACTCTGGAGATTTAACAGATTTAGGATGGAACCTGTGCGGATTCCTCCAGAGGAAGATCGATTGCCCGAAGTTGCCTTTTTTCCCCCCCACGTTAAATATTTTGGAAGAGCTGCTGCTTGCCAAGGGCCCCGGGCAGTGCAGGGAACAGGCACCACAGGTCCCTGCCCAGTGAAGAACAAGACCGTAATGCGAGGTGATGCATGACGTGGGGAGCAATAGGAGGAGATGAACAGGGATGAAGAGTAGAGACCAGAGGACAAAAAGTCTACATGACTGCTGGAGGGCCCTCATTTCTTCTGAGGTTTGATAATTCTGAACATAAATGAGTAATCACAGCTGTGCAAGGTTTCTCCCCCTCACCAAGTTCACCACTGTTTCTGCCCAGTGCTCATGGACAAGCAGTCACACAGGGAGGACAACATGGAGGGATGATTTGGAGCCAAATGAAGCACCTCCACTTTAGGACAAAAGAAGTGAAGTGCTGACTGAGGGCCCTTTCTCCTCACTCCCCATCCTGGGGGTGATATGGGCTTCTGGAGGGGTCTGAAATCCGAGCACCTTTTGCTCAGCTGCTTTGCAGTGCATCAACCTGAGCAGTAGTTAAGAAAAAAAAAAGAAAAAACAGAAAAAAACAACACAAGTATGACGAGGAAAGTGCCTGTAACCATGGCAATGCTCCCAGCTCCCTCTGCAGCCACAACCTTCCCCGCTGCATCCCGGGGCTGGCGGATGTGGGGCAGATGGAGATGCCCCACAGCAAGTGGGGACTGGTCCTGCCACCTGCATCTTCCAGGGAAAAGAGTGTAACCCAAAGGGAACAGTCACCCCAGATAACTTGGAGGTGGTCACCATCACCTGTGCCATCAGCTCCCAGGGCTTGGTGACATCCACGTACAGGACAAGACCCACCCAGTGCAAGCGTTGGCACAAAGCCCCTTTGGTCCATCTCCGCCCTCAGGGAGCATCACCTTGCTCCAGCTCTACGTTTGTCCTTCCTTCGCAGCGTGACACTTGGGCCCTCGGCAGATTTTGGGCTATATCCTCCAGCAAAACCCAGTCTTCAGCTTTTGGCAGCCGAGGAACTGGTGGTTTGGCTTTCATTAGGGTAAAGCTGTTTAATTCCTTCCCACCTCAGCACTGTCTTCCTGCACAGCTCCGTTAGCTAGGTCTGCACGGAATATTAGGGATTAATGAGACAGGTGATTAAATACAGCACTGCTTAAATTCAATCCCAAGAGAACGGATGTGTAACTGCACTGCTGTGAATTAGGCAATAAAGTGGGGGAAGTGGAAAACATGGCAGGGATTGGTTCTGTTTCATTAGCCCTCTCGTGCCTAACAATCCCAGCACCTCTGCCTGTCGGAAAGAGGCTTAAGGCACATTTGCAGCGTGATTCCAGCAAACCTGTGCAGGCTCTGGCCTCGTGCCGCAATCCTCAGCTGCCAAAGCCAGGCACAAGTGGCCACGCAAGGGCTGGCAATGCAGCTGGGAGGGGAAAAGGGGCAGAACAACCCGCTTCCAGTGCCAGCACTTCCAAGCCTCGGGTCCAAGGGCTCGGTAGCCAGCACCATCGTCCCCTTCTTCCAGGGAAACCAAGGACATGAATTTGTGTTGTAGCCCAGGAGAGCTGGGAATGTAGCAAGATCCCAGATTAAGGAAATCTCATCCCTAGGACAAGAAATGAGTCATCGGAGGTCAGCATCAAAGCCACAAGCCCCGAGCCCAGCTGTCCTGTGCAGCTGGGGATGTCCCAGTGCTGGCAGGTCCGAGATGCAGTCATGGCTGCCCAGCCCCATGCCCTCTGCTAAGAGCTTCGTTTCCCTTCCAGGATACTGCCGTAAAAGCTACCCGTGAGCATCACTAAAGTCATTGAGAGCAGATAACTTCAAGCTCTCCATCTGCTTGTGAGTCTCCATCAACTGTGAGCCAAGAGCACACGCAAGCTGAGCTCCCCGTGCTCTGCAGCAGCGACGTAGCTCCAACTAAAACATCTGGGCTTGTGCTCCTCCAAACCTCATGTCCAGACAAAGCAGTGCTTTACTTGCATTCAGCTTGTGCTGAATGCGAAGAGGCCAATTTTTGGTGGTGTAGGGGTTCAAATCCCCATTTTCTTCTCCGTTATCCACAGGGCAGGTACAGCGGGCTGCCGGCTGCTCAGGAGCGGAGCAGGCTGCCTGCGAGCCTCAGCTCTCCTCTCTGCTCCCTGAGGTTTGCTCGGAGTTCATGCCCCAGGCTGCAGTTTGATGGAGTAAGCCAGTCCCGAGTGCTTCTGATGGATATAAAAAGGATATGCAATCAGACGTGCACTTAAGCAAGTATATTACCAAGCGAAATGACTTCAGTTTGACTAAGCTAATTAAAAATGGAACAAAGCAATGATCAGATTAAGGTCATAATTAATAACTCCACAGGTTCAAATTATCCAGTCACCAAATAAATACTGCATGTCAGCAGAGGAAGCCACAGCAGATAACTGGAGGGGATTGGTGTCCTGTTCAGAGCTCTCGAGGGAGCAGTAGCTCCCTTTAAGTGCAGCTCACCAAGACAGCGCGGTGGCCTTGCTGTTGGGAAGACCCTGCCTGTACGGCTTCAGTGAGTACACGAGCCCCACTTGCTCCCTTAAAGGGAATCACGTGGGCTCCACATGGGTGGGAGCCCATTGATCCCACCTCCCAGTAACCAGTGCAAGAGCCACCACCAGCAGAGAGCACGTCCTCTTCTCTTTCCATACAGTCACTTCTGCTTTTGGGCCACTTTAATGCTTTGAGCGTTTCTAAGCATCACCAAGCCACCCACAGTGAGCGAGTGCTGTTGGCTGGGGTTGTCCTTGGGAAAGGAGGAGACCTGGGTGCGTCCCCAGCATCCCAAGGGCTTTCTCTTGCACCTCAGCTGCCTTCTCACTCTGCTTTTTCACATGAACCCACCAGTGGGCTCAGAAGGGATTAGACAAATACAGGGAAAGAAGAGCTTTGTTAGTGCTGAGAACGGGGCTCCCATTGCAGCCCCAGCTCTCAAACCTTCAGCCCCTCAGTTACAGGCGGTAAAGACCCTCAGTTGGGCCCTAAACCACTCCTCTGCTGAAGATGGACCTCCACACTGGGGCATCCAAGTTTAGATAAAAAAATAGATATAAAATCCCGCATAAAACCTACAAGCTTTTGCCGACTGCCTCCTCCAGGCTGGTGAGCACAGAGCAGCAGCCAGAATCTGGCCCCAGGACTCCCCCATCTCTCCCGGGGCGTGGAGAGCAGACACAGCCACAGACATGCACCCAGAGGAGCCCTCTGCACCAGTGGGGCAGGCATTTTCCCCAGGGGGTGGGGGGGAATATTGTTCACAATATAGTATATAAAAACATCAATGCAAAACCAGCATTTCACTGTTTGGGCTGCAGAAGGGATGGGTGCAGGCTGGGGATGCCCAGAAGGGCCTGGCAGCAGCAGGTGCCCCTCTGCCAGGTACCGCAGAGCCCAGCCCCACACCATTTCCATCCGCAAACACCCAGGGAGGCATCAGAGGGAGCCTGGCCACAGACTCCTTCCAAAGCCACCCTTGCTGGCTTAGGGGACCACATCTGCCCCCAAAATGGGCTTTCAGCCATTGGGAAGATGCTGCTAAACCACACCAGCAGTGCCCCGAGCACTGTGATGAGCCACAAACCAACGCCACGAGAAGCCACAGCGCTCAGGTCTCCGAGCGAGAGAACCCCACGGCACCGAGCATCTCTCCCCCACAAGCCCGCGTCCCCCGGAACCACAGCGGCAGCCTCGCCTGGGTCACCCCTACAGCCACGGCCAGGAGAGCCGTTGTGCAGAGCAGCAGGGTTTCCTCCTGGCCAGCCCTTCTCCACCGGGTTTCCTCCAGCTCGGCAGCCAGGAGGGAGGACAGCACTGCCACGCTCACAGCAGCTTCGCAGCACCCTCAGGCTTCTTAATTAAAGAGACATAACTGCCTGTGACACAGGTTTTGAGGTTTCTGTCCTGCTACCGAAGCCGCAGAGAGGCTTCAGGAGGACACGGCACAGCTCAGCCACCGGAGCTGGGGTTTGCTGGTGCACCCCCCTCGTGAGCACAGCTGCAGCACAGGCAAACCTCACCAGCTCTCTTGGCTCATCCTGGCCATGGAGCTGGGCTCTGAGCTGCAGCAACACCTCACATCCACCCCATCCACCTGGCTCAGCCGTGCACAGCAAGGAGACCTCACAGCACCAAGCAGGATGGGCAGGAGCAGGGCGATAGCATCCTGCACAACCACCTTCCTCGGTACAGCACCGCTCTGCTGGATGCAGGCAGGGTGCCAGAGCCTGCGAGCAAGGCACACACTCCCCTCACCCAGGAGCACAAAGCTTCCTTGTCTCCTTACCGTGGGCTCCCAGCCTTTTGTAGGCAAGCACGTGCAGTGCGTTCCTCAGCCTGGCCACCAGCTGAGGACAATGATGAGCTCTGCCATCCCATCCGGGTCAGCAAGGGGCAACTGCTTGTGGTCTCTTGAACCGTAATTTGGTGGCCAGCAGGTGTTTTTTACAAATAAAAAAAAAAAAGGAAGCAATGAGCTTAGAAACAACAGAGCTAGCTCTTCTGGGTACACAACAGTAGGAAAAAGAACCCAAACAAACCATAACTTCTCCAAGCTTCAGCAGCTGAGGTGGAGAATGAGCCTAATTGCTTTTGTAATGAAACGTGGAGGTGCTTTGCTGGTGGCATGCATGAATTTTGCCCATCAGCGTTCGGGGGAGGTCGCCCTTTCTGCAGTTGCAGGCGTTTGATGGACTCGCGCACCAGGCAAATGCCTGCTGCCACGTGCGTGCGAGGGAGCTGCTCTTTAATAAAGGGATGCTTTGGGAAGCATGGGACCACACTTTTGCTAAAAATACTCAAAACCACCTGTAGAAGCAGCAGTAGGGAGGGGTGCAGGGAGCAGTGCCCGGGCTGCACCACGGGCTTTTGCCAAAGCAAAAACATTTTCCTCCATGAATGCATCCCACTGCAGTTTCTTTCCAGTTTTAAGCATGGCCAGAGCCTTTTGCCAGCCGCCTGACGTCGTTTCTGTATGTGTTTGCACTCAGCTAGTCTAGGAGCCTGTTGAAGATGCTCTTTTCGGCTGCTGAGTGGCTGCGTTCTTTGAAGTGCCAGCCCTGCTGTCTATTGATGCTGGGATTTGGGGCATTTACATGCTAAATCCTCAGTGTTTGGCCAAGTTGGTGTTTTAAGAGGGTTGTTGCGATGCTCTGGGTGCGGGGTGGTTTTGTCTGCAGCAGCGGCAACAGAGGAGCCACGAGCAGGAGGCTTTGCCAATTACACGATCCTACCGTTAATTATCTTCACTGAGAACACGCTGCTGGGTGACATCTCCATGGCGGTTGGGTCCCACGTCCCTGGGGCTGCACCTGGGGACGTACCTGGACTATTTGGGGGTCTCAGGGGTGATGGAGGCTGTAGGGCAGGGGCGCACCCCATCGCCCCGGGCTCCTTCCTCGCCATGCAGGAGGAAGAGGAGGGAGCCAGGGGTGCCCAGGGATGCTCTGTCCCGGTCCCCACCGCATCCCCAAGCTCAGGACACGAGGGATGGGGAAAGCTGAAACGTCCCCTCTGGTTCCTCCCCTCCTGGCCTGTTTCATAGCCTGCAGTCACTGGTTATGAAAAGCAAATGTTTTGCTGTTGGCTAATCCAGCTTGTTTGCACAAGCCCCGAAGGCTCGTTTTAATTGCGAGTAAATGATTCTTAACAATATAAATCAGAGGCAGCAGAGGCCAGGAGCATTTGTGATATCTTGCACTGTAACCAGGAGTCAAGGAATGAATTAGGCTCAGATTGAAAAGGGGAAGGTTTCAATCTGAAATTGGGCAAATATGAGACTTCATCAAGAAGAGATAATCACTGTGTGGGATAATAATGAGGCTTCAGCTTATCGGTTTTGCATGGAGAATCCCTAACATGCCTGCAGCAGATTTTGCTGCCGTAAGCATTGCAAGAGACAGCTCGATAAGGAAGCCAACGGAGAGAAAACACCATGGCAGCCCCAGTGCCCCCGGGCTCACTGCCTGCGCCTTGGCCATGCTTTGGGTCCCAAACCCACCCTGGGGGATCCCAACACTGCCCCGGGCAATTCCTTTCACATGCTTAACACAGGCATTTTTTGGAACTCCTTTCCAAGAAACAGTCTCGAGTTGCCCCAGGGGAGGTTCAGGCCGGGCGTTAGGAAGGGTTTCTTCACGGACAGGTGGCCAAGCGTCGGGATGGGCTGCCCAGGGGGTGGTGGAGTCCCCAGCCCTGGAGGTGTTCAGGAGAGGTGTGGAGGTGGCACTGAGGGACGTGGTTTAGAGGTGGGACTCAGAAGGTCAGGCTGATGGTTGGACTTGGTGATCCTGACGGTCTTTTCCAACCTAGGTGATTCCATGATTTTTATCTTCTACCAAGAGCCTGGTGGTTTATTATGAAGGAGAGGGTCACATCCTCAGGTACGCCCTTATTAACTGAAAGCTGTAAATGGCTTTGCCTAATCCGCTGCACAACCATCAGAGTAAACACAGTACAAAAGTAATTAATATAGTTTCTCAACAAGCTGACAGTCTCCAGACATGAAGCCAACAATCCGTTGAGCAAAGGGGGAAGAGTGCACGCCAATGCTGCCCTCGCAGCAGCGCGTGCCGCGTCCTTGGGAGCAGATTAGTCACAGTGCCACGAGGAGATGCCGTAAGGTCACCCAGAATGCTCACTGGACTGAGCAAGAGGAAACAAAATCATGCCTGCAGGCAAGGTGAGTTTTTTCTTGGCTGTAAATTACATTTTTAAACCAGAGGTGAAGTCTCTTCTGGAAAAGGGTTGGAAAAATCTGCTGCATACTCAGGAAAAAAGCGTATTTCCATCACTACCCATCCAGGCTGGCCCTTGGCCCCCGAGAGCCGTTGGGGGGCTGCTGAATTGGGGCTGGGGCTGGGGAGCAGCCCCTCGCTTTAACTCCTCTCGTCTGGAGCTGCAACCGCAGCCGAGCTGCAGCCCTTGCAGGCGCAGTAAAACAAACCGCTGGGAAGGGCTGACCTGAAATAAAGCTCTCTGCGTGCTCACTCGTGTTCTGTCTCCTATTAATTTTCGGCAGAAAACTGCCCCGAGTCCTCCTTTGTTTAATCCGGGGGAGAGGGGTGTTTAACCATGTTTCTTCTGCTTTAATTGTCTGCACTCGCAGCGTGTCTGCTGGGGACAAGACGATGCTCTGGGCAGGCACCTGCCTGTTTGTGCACATTGCTGCCCTGCTCGGCCCTATTTCCTTTTAAAAGTCCTTTTTCCACATCTAGGGGCCATCCCATAACTAGGAAAAAAAGGCAAAACTCAAGGTTTCAGCACCCCTGCTGGAAGAGAGGGCTGAATCTGTGCCCAAACCGGGAAACACCAGGAGCAGCGATGCACCCACGGGGTCCCAGGGCACGGCAATGGGGCGGCGCTGCCCCGAACCCCCAGAACGCAGCATCTTCGTTTACTGCCGTGAGCGATCCCCAGCGCACCAGCCCCTGCTGCTCCCCGTTGCAGTTTTGCTGCGTGCAGGCTCCGCAGGACGTCGCTTTTCCCAGGGAACTCCTGAAGCCCAAACGAGCCCCACCGGAGTCATGCTCCTTCAATCCTCTACTGCTTCCACGACACCTGAAATGGTGGGAAGACTCAAATTGTAAAAATATTCTCCCTCTGCACAGGCTGTGGCACAGGGCGAAGACGGGACCGCGGGGATGCTCGTGGGGATGCTCGCAGCTTTGAGCACCCCAGCTCTGCATCCTCGCACAGAGCCGCTCCCGGCCAGGCAGCGCAAGAGGAGTGGAGGTTTTCTCCCTTCGTTGCCCTGCCTCAATTCCCCAGTTGCAAAACAGAGACAGAAATACCTCGGTGCCTCACTAGGGAGCCGGGAAAATCAACGCGATCTTTGAGAAGCACTCGGAGATTTTGGCATTTCTCCACTTTGCTGCTTTTCTTTGCAACCTGAGTTTGTTAGGAAGAAACCCTTTGAGGTCAGATGGCACGCAGCCCTTGGAGACCTCTCCGGGGCACCACCAGCACCAAGCCCCTCACTGAACACCCACAAGGATGGAAAAGTAGCAGGAGCACCGTGGTGCACGAGGGTTAATGGAGCAAGTTTCAGTTCCTTAATTTGAAATAAGCTTTTTCCACTGGAAGCTGCTGGGTGTGTGGAGCAACACTCATCACTCTGGGGATGCTCAGAGCTGCCGAGACAATTTCAGGAGTAAATATGGATTTTCAATGTGTTTATTATGTCCAAACAGCTTCAATAACCTTTCCAGCACAGTGATGGGCTTTAATATAAAATTCCAGAAATGGATTTAAGGGAGAGCATCTTCGCCAGGCAGGCTGGTTAAACAGCAGCGTGCTGCTTTCAGCCTCCTGCCCCTTCTTCCAACGGGTCTGTCGATCAGCTCCCATGCAGCTTTGGCTGCTCCTGCAGTGCCAGGATGAAGGAGCCGTCCCCATCGGGGGGCCGTGTCCCCCTGGGCAACCTCTGGCCAGCCCCAGCCCTGTCTCTGCTTGCAAACACGTGCCCAAATTTGCTGCTGTATGAAAAGTAGAGCTGGGCAGAGATGTGCACCTGGTGCAGCACCCACGTCTGTGCTCTGAGCTGAGCAAGTGGTGAAAATAGCTTCTGTTTCTCTTAAAAGCTGCTCTCCCAAGTGAGACACTTGGCTCCGTGTCTAAGGTTGTCTAAGCCCCTGAGCGCTGGTCTGAGCCGAGTCAAGCAGCACCAAGGCGGCTGCACGAGCACACCAAGCCCAGAGCCACGGGAGGCGAAGGGGCCGTGGGATGCTCTTGCGCTCCCAGCCTCGGTGGTTTCCGTGAGAAATTGCTTGTTAACGCGCATGGCGCTTTGCGATTTCCAAACTACAGTGCAACATATTCCACCGGCAGGTCGCAGAGCTTAGGAATGAATACAAGAGGCAGGCTTTGCATCTTTCACGCGTGCATTAAATATGAAATGCAATTCTTCGCCTGCGCGTTTGGGATCACGGGGTGCTGTGTTATCGACGGGCTGCTGGGCACATGGCGTGAGCCCTCTCGATGGGCTTTACACTTTTTGCAGGCAAAGCCTTGAAGTTTTGCCCCAAAGCTGAAGCCAACCACTGGTGGGATGCGTGGCCCCAGGCCACCCATGGGCTGGTGCCACCTCCTGTGGCTCTGCTGGTGGCTCGGCTCAGTGCACAGAGCAATCATTACGATACCTGGTCAGGACGCAGCACTCAGCTTATTACAGCCGTCTCCAAACCCATCACAGAGGTTACTCTGATAAACTCCAGGTGAACTTCCCCGTAGCTATGAAAGGGGCAAAGCTGGCTGGGTGCGCAGAAAGGGCTGTCAGGGACACTGGGGTGGTGGGAAGACCCCGATAGCTTCACCCATGCTCATTTGGGTCAAAAGCTGCTTTTGGACCAGAAAGTGCCCCATGAGGGACTTCCCAGGGCAAGCCGTGCCCATTTGCCCAAAGGTGGCAAAGAGATGGGAAGGATGAGGGCTTCTCCTGGGATGCACCCAGGCCAGGTGCCCCCTCACGAGCATCGCTGGCTCGGCTTGGTGCTATGGGATAGACGGGGTTTTTAATCTGGCCTGAGGTCCTGCCTCATCCTTCAGGGTCTTCACAGGGGTTTGGTTGCAGTTAACGCATGCCGGCCTCTCAGGGGGCGAGCAGGAGAGGGAGGAGGAGAGCTGGACTGGAAAAGAGAAGATGCTTTTGCAAAAGGGACACCCAAGCGACTTCTCCCTTTCCCTCATCTACTCCTTCATGCTCACCTGCTCATCCCTGGGTGACGCCACCCTCATTTTGAAGACAGCCACGTGGTCTGTGGTGTGGCTTCATGCAGCACGCTGGCTGGGAGGCCCCTTGGTGGGCACCCACTGAAGCCAGCCACAGCCTTCTGTTGGTTTCAAGGGTGCTACATCACACTGGGGGTCCCCACTGAGCAGGGCTTCATCCAGCAAAAATGCCCAGGTGACGCTGCTAGAGGTTGCATCTGAGCGCATTTTAAGAGAAAAGCAACATTTTACTGGATGAAGGCAGCAAGACCAATTTTTTTCCTCTCCTCTCAATAAATGAGAGTTCCACTTGCTCCCAAGTTGACCTAATAATTGTAATTCTAAATTAAATGTAAATGTATTGGCTGCTGGTAAAGGTCATTCCACAGAAAATGGCTGTGTTTGTCTCTTCTTCAGATGCATGAATACTAAGCATGTATAATTCACCGGATCATTAGCAGATAAAGATGTTCCCCACCTTTGCTCCCTCATCCTCATGCAAACGCATTTTATAAGTCAGCAGGCAAAAGGAAAACTATTCAGTCTTAATTTCTATAGCTGGGTCCATCTTCCAGAAAAATGCAAGCGCTCAGCACTGTTCAGGGTCTGGCCCTCTGGATCCAGCAGAAGGCTGGCCGAGCTCGGTCACACCATTGCGCTTGGAGAAGAACAACCCGCTCCGTTGGCTCAGAGCTCCAGCATCGATGGAAGCCTTTCCACCAGAGCCAAGGGATGGGAAAACAAGCACCAGAGAAGGAAGAGTCACAGCACAGGCCACAAAGCACAGCAAAATTGTCGCTTGGCAATAGCAGGAGGTGTCCAGGTACCTCACACCAAGCTACGGCAGCAATCCACAGCGCGCTCAGAGAATTTATCTTCTTGTTGTCTGCGAACATCACCATTTCCTCAGTTGTGCTCAGTGTCTGGGATTACTCAACATATTGTTTTCCCCCCCTTTGCTGACTGATTGCAAACAGCCTGCAGCAGCCTGCTGTGCAGGCACGACCCAACCCCAGGTCTCTCAAGGCTCAGCAGCAGGCACACACCTGACGTCTCATCTCTGCAGGCAGAGCCAGGTGTGCTTCCAAACTCCAGCTCTAGCACACCCTGAACCCATCCTGGACCACTCCCTGCTTCTGTCCCTTGTCACTACACTCTGCACACCTCAGAGGAAGGCTGCTCTGGTGGCCCTGGGCACAGCTACACCATGCCCTGACAGGGAGACAGCCCTACTGATTGGGTCCAGGCTACTACAGCCACCTCAAACATACCAAAAGGTGCTGGGACAGCAGGGCCCATAACTCCTGCCTAAGTCCCTCCATCTCCTAAGGAGGAGAGACACCAGCCCCTCATCCATCCAGCAGCACCCACCCATCTCCCTCCCTCCAGCATGGAGGCTATTCGAAATAGAACCAGCGTTACTGGTTTTAATTGCCCTGACCAGCCTCACCTGGGATCCCCAGCTCTATATAAGCTCCAGCTCTTCCATCCAACCTCTTCCCACTCTGAGCTGGCTGCTAGGGACAGCAGGGGCTGGGCTGTCCTGCAGAGGTGCCACCACCCCATGGGCTGGGCATGGTGGTGACGGGCTCAGCAGCAGCCCCGAGCACAGTGAGCCAGCATTGTGAGCTGCTGAATGCAAGGCTGTGTCACCAGTCTGAAGCCATCCAGGGGATGGAGCTGGAGATAAGGCCACCTGGAGTGCCCAGGAGACCAGTCAATAGGCCAGAACAGCAGAAAACAGCACTGGATGCAGGTAGGAGCCCAGCATGGCCTTGGCTGGGGTGGGTGCCTGGATTTTGATGGTGTCCCTGCCCATGGGCAGGGGGCTGGGAGGTCCTGGGTGCATCAGGGCATGGGAGGGCTTTGGGCACAGGTGACTTTGACCAAGTTCTTGCTGCTGTCCCAAGCAGGGCTGTGTCTGTCCTAAAGCTTTGTGAGCAGTGGGATGCTTTCCTGCTTCATAGCCTCCGTGTCCTGAGTTGAGGAAAAGCCAAGCGTTGGCGGGCACCTGAGGAGGCCAAGTTCTCCTGGGTGCTCTCGGAGGTGATGAGACATGCTGTGGTGTTGTGATGTGCTCAGCCTGCACACGAGGGCTCACTTAAGGCGGTGCTGTTGTCCCTGCCTCAGCAGCATCTCCTGAAATCCTAACAGAGCCCAGCGGGACCTGGGTACAACTCCTGCAGGCTGAGCTCCTCCATCCCTCACACCTTTTGGCTGGCCAGGGAAGCACGAGGCAAGGCAGGAGGCTGGCAGCCCCTTTCTGGGAAGGTGCTTGCTCATCCTGACATATTTATTTGTGTAGAGGCATTTTAGGCTTTTTTGTTGTTGGCTGACTTATTGTGTGAGTTCTCAAAGCTGTGATACTGAATTATAAATTGAGACACTGTATCTGTGAAAGACTGCTCTTTGACTATAGGCAGCATTATTGAATATGACAGTCACAATAAATGCATGCTATAAAGCCAAGCTAAATATGCTCTGCAATCCAAGATGTGCAAATCAAGCAAGCAGAAAAATAACTGCAATATTTTTTTCCAAACAAATCCAGAACCTTGGGTGATGATTTTGTTTAGCTTTGTGTTGGCTCCTTGGCAAAATACTCTGGCAGCAGATAACGAAGTGACCTACTTCTGCTGTCTTTGTTCACGACAACACATAAATTGAGAATTATGCCCCTTCAAATTAAACTTATCGTTTCTGTGGAAATTAGCGGAGCTGTGTGCTGGAGGGCAGGGGGAGGAGCTGGTGCAGTTCCAGCTCTGTCCCCTTGTGCTGTGCCCTGCTCTGCGATGCAGGAGGCTGAGCACCAGGGCTGGTGCTGGGCTGGCACCAGCCATGGGATGGGTCTCCTCTGCCTGTCAGCTTACTGGGAGGCTCTACTTTCTGGTGAACCTCTGGAGGCCTTGGAGGCTAAGTGGTGCCACTTAGCTGATTATTTAAATAATGCTCTGGGTTTAAACTAAGCACCAACTTGAAAGCTCCCATAAACTGGTGGCATTTAGGGTGAGCGCCCAGGGAGACCCTCCCTCTTGATGGGAATTGTTTTGCCTCCAACTGCATCCAGTGTGTAATGTATTGTAATTCTTTCTGACTGGGTGACAGCAAAATAATGTTTGCTTTAATTGAATTTCAGATGGGGAGCGTGGGCTGCAGCCTGCGGTGCTGGGGGCTGTGGCTCTTGCTTGAAGGTGGGGGATGCTGAGCTGGGGCTCTCCAAGTGGTGATGGAAGCAATATTGAGGGAAAGCATAATTATTTGTTAAAATGACTGTTGTATGTGGCCACTGTTGCCTTGGAATTGAGTGGCTGGGTCAGGACAAGGTTGTTTAATAATGCTGTGTAATTTCCTGAGGATGCCAAAGGCGTGGAGGAAGAAGTGTGGTCTGGGAGCGCTGTGCTGGTGATATGGGCTGCAGAGCCCTGGACTCCTTCTGTCTTCTCAAAACACCACGCATTTAATAGTCTGCAAAACCCATTATGAAACCAAATGATGCATTTCCATAAGCAAGAGGCTAAATACAGTACTGAGTGCTTTCCATTTCTGGACCCTGGAGGCACTTTCCAAATGGGGCTGTGAGCTGGCGCAGGGACCCTGGGCACACCATGGTCCTGCTGCTGTCCCAGCCATGGTCCCCTCCTGTGCTGCTGATGGAGGAGCCCATCCTGTTCATCCTCCCAGAGGCCATGGGGAGGTGGAGGTGGCCAGTGGGGACCAGCGGGGGTGCAGGGGATGTTGTGACATTGCCTGGAGCCCTGTGGTATGGCACAAGAGGTGCTCGCGTGGCTCTTCCAAGCTGCTGTGCCATTGTACTCATTTCTCTCCAAAGTGCCGTGGGTCCCCCAGTGCTGCTTCTGCTTCGTTGTGGTCCAGGTGCTGGATGTTCTGGAGGTGGCTGCTCCTCCGGCTGGCTCCTGGTTCCCACTGGCTTTGTGAGCGGCTGGCAGGAGCTCATCTCGGTTCACTGAGTAATCCTTGGTGAGCTGCCCTTTGTAAAGTTAAACCCTTGAGGTGACAAACAAGAGGGCTGGAGCAATATTCCTGCAGCCCATCTCCTGGGATGCTGTGGCTGGGCATCTCCTGCAAGCCTGGGCCTTCTGCTGCAGGGAGGGAGCAGGATGGGGTCCTTGGCTGTGGACAGGTGCTGTGCTCCCCTCACATGGGCTGCAGCTGCTCTCCACACTGATGTCATCTTCAAAAATGTCTTATATAGGTCAGATTTTATTTTCCCAAGATCATCTTCTGCCAGTCTCTGCTTAATCTGAGCTAATTGGGGGCCCCTCATTCAGCTGGATGTGCTGTCAGTCTTATTGAAGCAGCTTCAGCCTTGTGGCTTGATTTTTCTTTTCCCTTTTTGTGGTGGATTGATTTTTCCTGCCAATATGCTCTCCCCACTGAAGCTCCCATCACTGCTAAGTTCAGGCTCCTCTTTGTTCTAATTATTGCTGTCTCCACACAAAGTGAGTGAGGCAAATTCTCTGGTCTATTTTAAGGTGCAACTGAGATGATAATCCCGCACAGCTGGGGAGGCTGCAGGGAGTGTCTGCTCAAAGCATCATCTTCCCTTGCCCAGAATCAAAGGAGAAGCTGCTCTTTGCTGGGGACACTGCTGGGCAGGTGAGGTCTGCCTGACTGGGCATGGAGCAGCCTCCTTGTCCCGTGGCTGAGGCAGGAGCTGCTTTCCCTCTGGGGCCTGGGGGAAAACCCAGGAGCTGCAGGCTGCCCTGGGGATGCTCCTTGTGCTCCCATGCACTGGGAGCAGAAGGTCAGGAAAAAGAGCCCTTGCATGGTGGGGAGAGCGGCTGGGCTGCTCCAGCATTGCTCCTTTCCCAGGCTGGAGAGGGGAGCTCCAGCCTTCTGCAGCCCTGGCTTGGTTATTGCTAATTCCCCGGAACAGTCTCCGCAGAATTTCTTTGCTTTTGCCAGGCTGCCAGCAATCAGTTTCCCTTAATAACATCATGTAGCAGAAGCAATGCAAGCTCGGCTGCCCAAACTCCAGGAGAGACACTTGTGGGCTGTCCCTGGGACCATGCCCCAGTGACAGATGTGTATCCCTCCCTCCATGCCAACTTGTAGCTCTGGCTCCAGAAACCACACCAGCTCCATCCACTCATGAGTAAAAACCTGTGGGGGTCTGGCTGCAGGGCTGGGGCAGCAGGTGGGCTGCAGCACCACCACTGTGGGCATCCCCTTGCCCCACTGATGGACGGGTGTTGCTTTGGGGAAGAAAAAATAAAGGGGTTGTTGACAAATCAGCTGTTGATCCTGTTGTGCATGTTGGGAGCCAGAAATAGAGCCTAAAAGGAGAATGATGACTCATGCACCTGTGTGGTTGGGAGGCAGTGATGCTGTGAGTGGGATGGCTTGGTGCTGGAGCTTCCTCCTGCTCTGCAGGTGTAGGAGATCTGGGGCTGGGAGACAGGAGCACCAGGTGCTGCAAATGCCCTTGATACCAGAGCAGCCTGTATACCTGGAAAGTGTTTCCAGGGCTTGGCCAGCCCCTAACCCTGCTTAGTGTGATGCCACCCTCCTTGTGTTTGATTTTCTAACCCACACAAGCTTCATGTGAAAGACAAAGTTCAGCCCTGTCTGATTGCTCAGGATTTTCTCTTACCAAAACACTTGGGGAAGAATTTGGAGGGAGGGCTGCAGTGTCACTGATGCTGCTGCAAGAGGACCTAAGCCAAGGGCCATGCAGTTTTGGGGGAAGAGCAGCCAAATTGGGGGCAAGTCGCAGCTGAGATGGAAGTGTGTGAAGTTACTGAGCCCACCCTGAGTCAGATGGCCTTTTGCACTGGAAATGCTCTTTTACAGCTAAGATTCAACTGTTGACAAAAAAAAAGCTATTTTGGAGAAGATTTTTTGTCAAAAATACTTCAAAATGTTTTTAAAACAGTCCACTTAGAACCATGGGAAGGTTCAGGCTGGACAGAGCACTGGAGATCCTCTGTGCAACCCCAAAGCAAAGCCAACCTGAGCAGATCTGACTTTGAATTTACGCTGTATTTTTACATTTCTGAGTGCAAATCTGAATCTTTCTACTTGAAGCAACCTTCAACATCTGATCTCCATCGGAACAGTTTCAGTTAGACTTCTGCTGCGAGTGGCTGAAAAGGTTGGTGTGAAAATAAGTACTTGAAAATAAGACAGAGGCCTTTTCTGGATCCCTTCTCAGGGATTTTTGTCTGACTTGGAGCAAGGAAATGCCCTGTTTGGGCTGCTTGCCCCTTGCCCTGGTCCCCTCTGCTCTGCACTGGTCCCTTGCAGAGCAGCTCCCTGAGCCTGGGCTGATGGGCTTGCCTTCGGTTAAACATGAAAGGCTGAGTTTAAACCTCTCCTCAGTGTAGGGTGTGAAAATGGCACCTTTACGGGCAAAAAGACTGGTATGTGCATAAAAAGGATCTGTTTTATTACTCTCATTTTGTTTTTTTCCTGTTACTAATCTCATTATGCTTAGGAGTGTAAATTTAGGTTGGCACGAATCTGTATTGCTAAAATATTTTACCTTAAGTTCTTAGAAGCTCTCTCCATCTGTGAGGATAATACTAAGTATTAATTAACTAGCTAATCCTATGCGATGCTTGCAAAACATAAAACACAAAGTAGAAGCAAGTCCAAAGTGTGATTCTGACCTAATAAAAACAAACTTCTCCTTTTTCCTGGAGGAGAATGCTTCAGGATTTATTTTCATTCATAACAGCACTCGGCTTGCTTCAAACACCTGCTTGAAGCTGCAAATCATTCTCTAAATCAGAGTGAAGCAAACTGAGGCTGAAAGGTGGCCAGGAAAATATAAACCCCAGGCTGTTGGGTGCTGCTGCCCGAAGCAGCCCAGCTGCTGCTTTGCTGTCTGTCCTGGAGCAGGAGCAGCTCTGCTCGAAGGACAGTCCTTGCTCAAGCAGTGATCTGATGCGTGAGCAGGCAGGGGCTGGAATTTCATTGCTCTGTGTGCCAAGTTACTGCTAATGCACCTGTAGATCATGGGCTGGGTGTCTGGAGAGCATGTAGATTTAAAGGCGTGTCTTGAAAAATCATGGGGGACTGCCCCTGCCTCCCTGGGGAGTTCTAGAAAGCCCTGCCTCCTGCGCTCCTATTTGCACAGACGTTGCAGAAGCCCTGCTCTGCTCTCCTGCGGACCCTGCCAAGCAAAAGGGTCTTCTGATATCACGTGGGAGTGCCAGGCTTGACACGAGCGGGTCTGTTGCACTCGTACCATGTATCCACAGGTGCTGATCTGCTCCATCCCCTTTCCCCCTGCACTCACAACAGCTTGGTAAGGCGGTGTGGGTGTAACAGGGTCCACCCTGGTGCCCTGTATCCCCTAGCTCCATGGTGCAAAATCCATTAATTAGCGTGGATAATTGAGCTCCAGGTTGCTGATGCTGCAATCTGTCTTCTGAATGTAGCCCAAGCCCTGGGCACACCGAGGCAGTGGCTGCCAGGGTGGGATCTGCCACCAGTGTGCTGGTGACCACCACGTTGGCATGGGCATGGAATGAGAACTTGCCTCCTGCTCCTGCATCATGCTGTGCTTTCAGAAGTGCTTAGGCTGAGCCAGCCCTCAGGAGATTACAGGATGTCCTGGTGGGATGCAGAGGAGATGAAGTCAGGTGATGGATGTGGTGTAAGAAGCTGATCCATGAAGTGGTGGGGTCTGTCCTCCAGAGGGCATGGTGCTGGGATGAGCGCGGAGTAAATCAAATCCTGCATTCATCCAAACCTGCCCCTCCTGGTAGCCAAGCTCTTTAATGCCTTTCTGCTAGCAACGTTGTGGTTCTCCCATTCTCTACATTAGTCAGAGACGGTCAGGTTACAAGGAGAAGAGCGCAGCTCTGCTGGCTTGGTGCAGCAGGCAGGAGCACTCCCCTGCCCACGAGCAGAGGCCGGGTCCATGCTGGCTGAGCGCACACCAGCACCCCCCGAGGAGGAGCTGCGGGTCCGCCTCTGGTGCGTACCGCGTTAGTACGGAGCGGCAGAAATTCAGCGCCTGCTTTTGTTGTGTTGAGCAGTAGGGATTAAGGGAAGTCGATATATTTCTGCGTAGCATTTTCTGCTGGGGAAACACTCCAGAGCCGAGTGCTTGGTTAATGTAACCTTGCTGCTCTGTGGAGTGGGTGTTTGCGCAGGCGGGAAGCCGTCTGTGCCTCCAGAGCCAAATCCACAGCCACTGCTAACCCAATGCTGACCCTTTGGATGGCACTTGGCTGTGGTGGCCATGGTGTTTGGCTGTTGCAGCTGAGGTAATGTGCTCCTTCGGTGCTTTGCAGGTTGGATCTAAGTGGTGTGGGAGGCTTCCAAGGTCATGAAGGCTCTTGAGGGCCTGAGCTGTGCTGGTCATCATGGTGTTGCCCTGAGTGGCCATGAGCAGATCAGGGCCAGGGTGAACTTCTCCATGGCAAGTGAGGGGCTCTCCAGGCAGTGCTGTGGAGGTGGGGAGAGGACGGAGTCAGTGACTGCCAGTAGCTGTGTGCATCTGCCAAAATACCAGGCTGGAGCCTGGAGTTTGGCTTGTTTGGGAATCGACTCGGAGCAGGGACCCTGGCTGAGACAGATGCTTATCGGTCCATCCCATGCGGCACAGGAGCTGCTGGACCAGCAGCGTGGTTCTTCCACCACTGCCCACGGCTCCAGGACAGCCTTGAACCATGTCTGCCCCTCATGGGAGTGCTGCTGAGATGAGTGCTCTGCAGGTCTGTGTACCAAATGTCTCCTGAGATGTATGTGAAGCGCCTCAAACAGCTGGAGCCCATGGTGGGGTTGGAGAAGGTCTGGCTCAGCTCCCTTCTGGTGATTTTTTGCAAAGCCATTTGTCATTTGTTGGATGTCACTTGGGTCGGCAGACTGGTCTAACCTCCTGGGTTTGAGATGTCAACCACTGATGTGATGCGTGATGTGGACGTGCACGAAGCCAGCAGTGGCTGAGGGACCTCCAGTGCTTGTGCCTCTGGGAAGCTCGGTCCCCTGCAGCCCCTTGTGGTGTGGCAGAGCCCTGTGGGTGCAGCGGTCTGGCTCACAAAGTGGAAGAGCCCTTTTGGCAGCACGTGGCCGAATCAGGGCCTGAGCTCTGGTGTTTGCTCTTCAGAGGTGTTCTGCAGTGGCAGTGGAGTTGTGCGTGCTGTTCCTGACTTCAAATCGAACTCCCACACTCCCCTACTTTAAATGCTGGCTGTTTTTCTTCGCTGCTTTCAACCCTGTGAAACAGAGTGCAAGCGAGGACACGGGGTCTTAACCGAGGCTGGAGATGGAGGTGGGAGGCAAAATGGTGGTCAACACAAGTGGTCGGTGCAACGCATGGCAGGCTGCAGCATCTCTGAGCAGCCACTTCGCCCCCCTGCACGCTGGGGAAGCCCCCCCAGGCTGGCACCAGGCATGGGGGCTGCTGTGGAATGCGATGGGCCTGAGGTCCCACACCGGAGGAGGGGAAGAGCATCGTTCCACATCACCCAGCGCAAGGAAAGGCTGCTCCCTCTCCGGGGAGAGGCGAAAGTGGAAACCAGCAGAAGTTGTAGCTCTTTGCCCAGTTACCCAGTGCTAGCGAAGCCTCACCCTTCCTGGCAGAAACCCATCTCGAGTGGCACGAATACTGCTGTTGGTCTTCAATCGTTGTTAGTATCCGACAAACTTGTATGGCTTTGTACAAACCCAGACCAAAAGAAGCGCTTTGAGCCCAGCAGAGCTGTGCTGGGGAAGGGGCCGCTCAGCGGCGCGAGGCGGAGGGCTGCAGTGCGTGAAGTCACTTCTGGCCCTCAACGCGGAGAGCAGAAAATCAGCGAGAGGAACTTAAAAGGGGATCTGAGGCCAAGCGGTGCCTGCGTGCCAGGAGGCATAAAGCAAGGGACTTGATGCAGTGCTGTGTGGAGAGGCTCGCTGCCCTCCCGAAATGCTCGGGACCTTGCTTTGCCCCTCGTCCTGGGGTCCGGCCTGGGGCAGGGCCCCTGTCCAAGCACCCCTGTGCTCCCCTCCCTCCTGTCTCTGCCCTTGGTGTTCAGACTCGGCAAGTGGTATCTACCTGAAATTCCCCCGTGTGGCTGCAAAAACAGCCTGGGGTAGTCCTGCGCTACTGGCCTGCTCCATGGCCACTGCCTCCAAGCAGCTAGTCCTGTCCAGCAGCAGGACATGTCACTCCCAGCATCAAATGTGCTGGGAAAGCTGCTGCTTCTGACTTTCGAATTGGTTTTAAATCACAAAGCAAGACCTGGTGGTGTTGGAAGGAACAGTAGCCCCCTTGGTGGCACTTGCTCAGAGGTATGGGATGGTGCTCCTCAAGGCTGGACCTGCTGTGCTGCCTGAGCAGTGCGCAGGAGGGTCACCAGCAGAGCCAGGTCTGGGAGCCCAAGGCTGGTGCTGTCGCTGCTGGGCCGTGCTTTGTACAGGCTGCATGGGATCTCTGCGGGAACCGGAGCGCGGAGCAGTGTTTTGGTGTTGAGATTTTTTTTTGCTTGTCCTGAATTATTGGTCTAAGCAGTAAATGTCTGTTCTTCCATCACCCAGAATCAGAGTCATGGAAAGATTGTATCTTGTTATTTTAACTCCTGTGGTATTGACAGTGTTTGGGGGAAGAAATACCAATGCGGGGTGCCTGGGAACTGTTTTTAAGTCTGTATCAGCTTCTGCAGCCCTGCTACTGGGAAACAACAGCTCCAGGAAAGCAATGTCTCCTGGAGATGCACGACTTAAACCAAGCTGCATCATGCTGCTGTGCTTACCTCCAAGCAGGTGGCAGCAGCAGGACCACTTCGATGGTGCTCCCGCTGCTGGAAGTCCTCTGTGCAGTCTTGTTGCAAGTCCCTGCTCAGGCAGGTGTGTTAGGAGTGTTTTAGCTTCATGCTAATCTGATGTGATGGGCCACATCTGTCCTGCTCACAGTGTAGGCATGGCCTGTGCTAGACAAGGTAGTGCTGGACCTGCAAGCCCTCCTGGCACAGATCCACCTTGCACCAGCTGGAGGTACTCTTCTTGCAGGGCTTCTGCCAGTTCTCTGGGAGACACAAGCTGGAAGCACTTTCTGCGGGTCTGAATGCATCAGGATTTCTGCCAATATCGTCGCATGGAAATCTCCCTCTGCTCCTGCACATCTACCTGCTATTACTGGACCAACAAATGATCCTAATGTGGGCTTGGCCAAACCTCTCCAGTTTGAAGGAGCAATGTAAAATTTGAGCGCCTACTTCTTCAACAAGCCTGGTTTAGAGAAGCCTTGCTCACTACAGACTGGCTGTGGTAGGAGAGCATCTTATCCTAGGCTAGGAATTACCTCCAAGCGTGGCTGGACAGCCCACAGGAGGCACTGCCTCCCCACAGCGATGCGTGCACCTACCTGCGGTAAAACCTGAAAGCCTTGTCACCCAGCTCCGCTCCCACCTTCATCCACTTTCTGAATTCCAGTGCTGAGCACCCTGGCAGCAGGGCTGGCCTGCCTGGGCTGGTTCTCCTGGGGTCAGGATGCTGCCCTCCACGTGGGATTTCCCGTGTGGTGTTCCTGGCTGGGGGGTGTCACACGGCTGTGGGACCCTTGCTGTGAAACGGGGACAGAACCCGCAGCCTGAATGTGGTCCTTGGTGACGGTGAAACACCAAAAGCAGCCCTAATCAGTTGTGGGTGGTGACGGTGCCTCGCACTGTTGGGATGAAGATGTGGGAGCTGCTCTGGCTGGCTCCTGACTGCAGCCCTGGGGTCCCACCAGGACACAGCTGGTGCTGGCTGCGTCCCCCAAGGGCTGTTTCAGACACCTGGGAAATCCTCGCTCTGCAGAAGCCGGACTCGTCTCCTGCAGATTTCAAAGCACAAGGGCTTCACGCTGGGACCGCATCTCCCATCCCCTCCTCGGATCCCACCCCTGGACCCTTAGATACCATTTTCTTTTAACTCTGGATGCTTTGCACAGTCAGGGGATATATTTGGGTTGGACTAGCAATTTTAAGCTGGATTTTGCATCACTTTTCATGCTAGGTGCTGTGTAGGATTTGCTCCCTGTGGGGAGCAGCTCTGAGAGTGGTTGTCTCTGAAGGCATCGGTCATGTCCTCAGTGGGGTTTTCATTCTGGAATTTAGATCTGGAAAACCACTATTTCTCTCTGGATAGGAATGAAATTCAGCCCTTGGCCAGGCTGCCTGGCCCCATGGACCGTTGAAGCCCAGGAACCTGTTTTGAGGGCAGCCCTCACCCTGCAGGTTTCCAGATGAAAGCCTCCATAAATTTCTCAGTTCTGATAAAGCACTGATTTCTACCAGAAAACTGTTACTTTATTTTTTTCTGGCTACAATTGATGTATCTGGCATGTGACAAATGCTTTCTCCTTCACCCCTTGTGCCCCAAAGGCACCCATGTACCAGCCCAGGCTGCCAGATTTGGGATGTCGGGTTACCTCTGAGGGAATACCACCCGTTGCTCTGATATTATCCAGAATTTGCATGAAGTCACTAAAATCAGAATCTGAAATGTTCTCTCCAATTATAATTGTTTCTCTGATACTTCATATTTTCTCCTAGCTTCACAATATTCTGATAATTGCAGCCTTTCTCCCATCCCTCTAGCTTTAATTTGCAGCCCATCACAATGTTGGTTAAGAGAATCAATTTTTAAGGTCATTATCTTGAGCTCTTTCCCAATATGTTCTCCTGTAGTTTGAATAGATTGTAGCGTTCTTTCTGCAGATCTTTATTTTTCCTCCTCCGTGGCTGATTGAGACAAATTACCCCGGAGTGAGGAACCAGCCCGACGCTGTGTCCCCAGCGCTGAGCATCACCAGCAACAGCTCCAGCGAGCACAGAGCAGCCTCGACAAAAATATGCCCCCAAAGCATTGCTCGCTGAAGCCTTCTAATTACAGCACGCAGCTTCTCATTGCAGCTGCTTGAGGGAGTCAGTATTTCCATAGCTGCTGTGCAGGAGCCCTAAGGTGAGCTTGGGAAACACCAAGCAACACTGAGCAACCTCACGCAGGTGCTCGGTACACCGGGGTGCCGCAGCCAGACCAGCTTGCGGAGACCGCCAGGAACTCGCAGGGGGACCACGGTCCTGCTTTGCACGCTCAGGGCTGTGCACCTTCCTCCTCCTCACCCTCCCGAGACAGTGGGGGATGCGATGCTGGTGATCTCCCAGCACGAAGCCGGGCGTATCTGCGTCCCCATGTGCATAGTGCTGGTGGGCACTGATGCTGCGCGAGGCTCTGCCTGCGTTCAGGCAAAGCCTTCGGTAACTCCCAACGTCACCACAGCCCTTTCGTTTGTCCCATGGAGCGTCTCCTGTCCCGCAGGTAACAGATGGGTCCCTGGCCATGTTAGGCATTGAGCAAAAAACTTCAGTGATGTGTTGGCCTTTTGTTAGAGATACAGAAAAAGAAGGAAAACCAGATTGAAGACATGAAACATGAAGTCTGCAGAAGTATTTATTGCAACACCCCTCCTTATCCCTGTTCATTTTAGGCAATGTGAGTTTTTACAGCCTTGTTTGGCCACTGTCTGCATGGCATGAGGATGGCAATAACTGTCTTTTTGGGGGAAGAAAGAGAAAAAATTAGCCAATATGTGCTGGAGAAATTGCTGCTGCTGTTCTCGGTGCCTGATGCTGCTCCCCCTGAGGCTGAAGAGCAGAACAAGTGAAGCAGAGGGCAGCTGCTGGCTCTGCTGCATCCTCGCTGCTCGCAGGGACCCCAGCCCCGCGCTCCCCCGGGACGGTGCAGGCAGCATTTGGGCACTGGGGTGCTGGAACAGCATCGCTCCCCGGCTCAGCTGCCTCCGATTCAGCAGCTGTGTTCAGGTGCTGCCTCTTGCAACCTGTGGTGCTCACAGCCTCCCCTGCCCGGTTTTGTAATCGCATGGCATGGCGGCTGCCCCGCAGCTGCAGGTCGCGTCCCGCCAGCGCGTGCGCGGGGACGACTTTCCCCATGTGCCGTGCACAAGGTGACTGCCTCCAGAGCGCTCGCAGCGCGGGACGCGCCTGGGGCTCGTTTGCTTTGCTCTCGTTGACTTTGCAGGAGCGACGCGTGTGCGCAGGGACCTGCATGCAGATGTCCCCGAGCGGCCAGGAGTCGAATCCCACACGGCACTGGGCACTATCAGCTCCTCCTGCTTCAAGCCCGGGCCCTGCTGACATTGAATTAAGGACTTTTATTATCGCTTGTGCAGAGATTTTCCTTTTCCAAGCGTTTCAGCTTGCTCTCCACATCCGAGCGCGCTGCTGTCCCGCCTGCCCTGCTATTAATAGCTGCTCCTCTTCCACGTGTGTGGCCGGGCGCTTTCATTACAGGCGAGCAGCAGCTCTCTGGATGTGCTTCAGGTGTCTGCAATTTTCCCAGCAATATCTTCTATTTCCAATTCTTGCTGCTTATTTTTATTTCCTTTTATTTCAAATCCTTTTTTTCCCACCCAGAAATGATCCTGCCAGAGGGCGATTTCATCGGTAATTTTGCTTTTGCATTTTAGACTTTTCAAGGACTAATGAACTTTATTAGATTATAATGAACTTATTACTCAGTGCTGCTGACCTGCTTTCTAAAGAACTTGAATTATTATTTGGAACAGACCTGTTGAGGGACTTTCTTGCTCTTTTTTGCAGAGCAGTGTTGGGTACATTAACTCTTTGGAGGTGGACTTTTTTGCTTGACTTTGGTTATCTGAAGAACCTTGTGAAATACAGCCCTGCATTTTGGAGAGAGAGGGCAGAAACTGCAGGGAGTTACCTGGTTCCCAGTTCTTGTTTCTAGGGCATTGTGTCCCATCACTGGGAAGGCTCCTGGGGGCACTGAGCAATTGCAAAAGCACAAGACAAGTGCTGAAAGCCCTGAGGCCGGTGCCTGGCCCTGGAGATGTTGTTGGAGACATCCTTGCTGCTGGAGATGTTTCTGACCTCTCCTCCTGCTTTGTCCCTCTGGAAGAGCATCACCTGTACTGGTGGGACAGGAGGGAGGAGATGAAGGAAGCAGGATGGTGTGGCCAAGAGTCTTGCTCTGCTCTTGCACAAACCAGGGTGGCCTGGGGTATCTTGAGGCCGTCTGGGGCATTCGATGGCAGCTCCGGCCCCATGTGCTGTTTCTTGCCCAGGGTTGCAAATCAGTGCCCGCCTCCCCGGGCCAGGCACCAGTATGAGGTGGATGCAAACAAACCCCTCTGGCCCCACTGGTGTCAGCTGTGCCCATCACAGGGCATGATCTGGATGAGGAAGGAGACCAAGCTGGAGCTCAAGCAGAGTGCGAGCCTGCATAGTTGGAGCTTCTGGGTGTGCATCAGCTGAGAACCATGCCCTCCCCAGGTCCCAATTTTCACCCCTGCCACCTGCCTTCTGCTGCACGAATCCCTGACAGGCGTGCTGTGGCTTCTCACCCTCCTGGGACCGAAACTGGGCTCTGTCAGTGTTTTCTCACAGCCTGCTGAAGCTCCTGCCTTCCTCAGCTTGGCGTGAGCAGCAGGGGGATGGATGTGGTGTGAACGGATGAGTCAGGCGCTGGCAGGGCACCTGTTCACTGCAAATCAATTTTCACCTGCCTGAAATGTGCTCTGCCAGATGAGGAGAGGGGAGGGAGCCTCGGATGCACTGGCTGTCCGCACGTCCGGCTGCAGCCCTCTCCTGAGCAGGGGGACCGCTGGAGCCGGGGAGGGGGAGCAGCGAGAGAGAAGCACGGACAGAAGAGCAGTAGCCATCTCTTTCCTATCGCTCCTTGCTGCTTCACTTGCATCAGTGCAAGATTTTGCGGGAGAGGCAGGGAAAAGTGGAGTTGCACCCAAAATGTGCCCTCACCAGATGTGTTTTGCTGCTGGAGGGAGAGGCTGAGGATGCTGGGTGCTCCCCAGGAGCCCCAGAAATGCTGCAGGGAGCTCTTGGCTCGGCTTTGGGCTGGGCTTGCCCCTGGCTGGCCCCATCCTCCTGTGCTAACCTCCAAACAGAGCCAGTGGGAATCAGGGACGGGGGATTCAAGACGTGAGCGGAGCCTCTGGCAGCGCCTGGCCAAGCACAGCGCGAACGCTGCCCGTGCCCACGGCATCCCCGAGCTGCCCGGCTTTGATCGGCCGCAGTGCAGCAAACAGCACGGGCAGTCCCTAATAACCGAGCAAGGATCTGCGACCTTTCCTCCTGCAATTTATCTGTTCTCATAAAAAACATGCGCTGAATTTAACGAGAGAAGGGAAGCAACGGTTTCCTGCAGGCTGCCAAATCGAGCGGAGCCCGACGAGAGCCCCTTGGCCCTTGGGCAGAGGCGGTGCTGGCCGCAGCTGGCAGGGCGGGACGGTGCCTGTGCGCGTGTCGGGGGGAGCACCGCAGGGATGCTGCATCCGCCCCGCGGCCGGCGGTACCCGAGCATCGGGGCAGGGATGAAGGGCAGGGTGGGCAGAGAGACTGACGCTGCTGGACGTGCATTTATGGGTGAATATTGCTGGCAATTATGATAATGGGCAGGATATCCGAACCTGACACCTTCCTCACGGATGATGAATAAGCTGTCTGACTCCTGTTCATTTTTTATTCAGAACTTCAATGCCGGCTAATCCAGCGCTCCCAGCACTAAATGCTAATGAGGAGCGCGTTGCCTGACTCCCATACTTAACAGAAAAGCAACTCCTGGGATCAAGGGGGTTAAGTATTGAAATTGTCTCGTACATTAAATAATTAGTAGACAAACAGATTGACTTCTCAAGCCATCACCAGCCCTATCTGTTTCCCATGCGTTTGCTCCCTCTCTCTTTGCTTGATCAGATAATTGGCCAGGGCGGCACCGAGTGGCCCTGCTCCTCCTTTGGGCAGTTGTGGTGTGTCAGGAGGTGAAGAGCGAGGCTGCGGCTCTCGCCGGGGCTGGCTGCAAAGCCAGGGCGCAATTGAACCGCGAATACACGGCAGCGACGGAGCCGGGGGATAGGCGGGGATGGGTGCGTGTCCCTCCCGTTGGGCACCGTGATCCCGTCTGAGCCGCCAGCCTCTTTCCAGCTGGAAGAGAGAAACGGAGGACAGAGACCCAGGAGAAATAATTCCGGCTCACTTCAGCCCTGCTTACAACAAAACAGCAAGAAATACAAGCTGCATGCGGGCCGGCCAGGGGGGAACACTTTGAAAGGCCATTTGCTGCACAGAGATGTTTCTGTAAATGGTCCAGATGGGGATCTGAAAGCTTTTATTCCCTTATTTCCTTTTCGCTGCTGATGCTTGAAGGTTTCCTGTAATTGCTTCCATGTTTTTACTGCTCTGTGGCTTTCCTGAAATATTTTTGTTTTAATTACAATATTGATTTAGATACAGTGCTAAAAAAGACCCCTGAAAAAGTTAATGAAAAGCAATTACCAAAGAGTGCTCTAATGGAAAGGAGCCCCACGTGGGGAGCCAGCCCAGCCCTAGCAGTTGTTGTTATTTATAGGGCCCTGGACAGGAGCACTCGACCGTCCAACACGAGGAGTTAAGTACGGGCATGACGCTGCTCTCCACAGAGCAGTGGGGAGCAGAGTTTGTGCCCCAAGCCTCTCAGCAAACCAGGCGGTGCGAAAAACTCGCTCAGCTTGAGATACGGTGTGCTGCAGAGCACCCTGCTGCCCGTCCCCATCCTTCGGCAGTGCAAAGGCTGCGCGCAGCAAGGGGGGTTGCAGCCCGCGAGGGGTCGGCACCGCGGCCGGGGCACCGAGGTTCATCGCACTGAAGGGGGTTTGGGCACGAAAGCGCTCAGCATGTGTCACGGGGAAAGCGCAGGTGACCTTTTGTGCTGTGTTTTGATTTTCTTTGAAGGCTCTCCCATCAGGCTGTTACCATGACAGATCACTATTCAGCTGGAATGCGGCGTGAGAGTGACGTGGGCTGTGAAAAGAAAGGCAGGCATTGAGAGTGGCGCTGAATGTTATCTTGTCAAGGTAATGAAAGAGATGAACCTTAGGCATGCCATAAAGAGGAAGTTGATTTTTTCTAAAATATATAAGACGTATTGCTGGGAAAACTCTATTAAGAATTGTAAAAGGTGAAAACCTTTCATCCAGGTGACTCTTGAGGAAGGTTCCTTGGCATAGAATAGATAAATAGAGGCTTTTGCCCTCAGCTGTTCTAGCATGAAAGGAAAGTCTTATGAATACTCACCAGATTAATGAGACAGAGGACTCATAAATATGTCAGAAAATCCACAATAGTTGGAGATGAAATAGATGCCTCGTTGGGATGCAAATTTATATTCTTGAGGCTAAGGTGTCCCCGTGGGTGGCTGTGGTGGGCTGGGTGCGCCATGCCAGGGCTTGGCCTGGGGGAAGGAGCTCAGCCTCTGAAGGCTTCGCTTGGCCAGGTGGTGGAGGAGGTGGCCTCTGGTGTCCCTACGGGGTGGCAGGGCTTGGCCATGCCCCCTCAGCGTGGCTGCAGCACAGCCAGGCCTCACCCGATCTTCTGTCCCACTTCTGGACACGCAGAAGGGATTTTCCGGTGCTCCGCCATCCTGCAGCAGCCCCGGGGAGGTTGGCAACAGGCATCTCCAGGGCTCCAACGGGGCGCCCGCGGCACCCACCTTCCTCCTAAGTACCGAATTGGGGCCCCAAAGAGGGAAGGGACCCTAAAAGGTGGTGTTCAGTGGTGAGCGGGCTGAAATCAGCGCAGAAAATACCACGCCAATGTTCGCACAGGTCTTCGTATGGATTAACGGCAGCAAGCGAGGTCAGCTGAAAGGCAACCTCAAGCCCAACAGCGGCTTCATCTCAGGCTCAAGAAGGAGCGTTTTGCCTTTCCCCTTGCACTTAATCCCTCTCGTTGCAATGGATGCGTGTTGGTTTGTCTGGTTTCATCCTGCCGTGCTCTCTGCCCTCTTTTTGTGGTCTGGAAGCTTTGAAAGATGCTGAGTAAACGATTGCAGCGTCATAAGGATAATTGCGCAGCAGTTGCTGGGCTCTGCAGGCTGGATGTGATTTCCAGCTCCAAGCAGTGGGTAGGCAGGAATACCAAGCACCCCACCATCTCCTTGCCGGGCACGGGGATGTCACACTCAGAGGCGTGTTTCTACACATGCATGCAGGGCCAAACACAGGCCAGGGGCTCTGCTGGGTCCACCCCAGCCTGCCTCTGCTCCCTGCTCTGCAGATTTGCCATCCAGGGGCTGCTGGTGTCTGTGGCTTGGTGCAGGCTCAGCCCTTGGTCCACCTTGCTTGGTCCACCAAGCAGCGATGGGCTGGGATGCTCGGTAGTAACGAAGCGATGCTGCCTCCTGTCGATATCCCATCGATGTGACCCCAGCCACCCACGGGAACGACTAAGGGGAGCATCCCTCTGCACGGACCCCAAACCTCGCTTCCTGGAGGATGCCTGACTCATGGTGCGCGCAGAGGTGACCGGGGAAGCCCGCAGCAGCTTGTCCCCCCGGGGTGGCACCCGCTGTGTCCCTGCCGCAGTGACGCTCACCCCCACGCGGGCGGCTCGCTCGCGCGGGGAGGGATGCGCTGGCGCTGCCTCATCGCCATGGAAATGAGGAGCGGTAAACAACAGGAAGCATCCCTGAAAAGCAGCCTGCCACGCGGGCTGTGCCCGGGAGGAGATGACTCAGGGTAACGCTGGTCCTCGCCAGAAAATGGTGCCGCCGCTTCCGCAGCACCGGCGCTGCAGTGAGGGAGGGGGACCCAAGTGGCCCCATCCCTGGCGGCATCTTGTCCTGCAGCAGCTGGCCTGGGTGGGGAGCTGGGGGGCCACCGCGTCCAGCCCGGCGTTGTGCCGAGGAAGGGTCCTGGAGCAATTTTGGCCAAGATGTGCACCAGGTGTTGCCACGTGTGGCAAAATAATGGTATCAATGCCCACACAACGTCCTGCCAAAACCTGGTCCCTCAGGGTCACCTGCAACCTCAGAATGGGCCAGGGGAAAACATCTATCAGAGGAGGTCCTCTGAGCAGGTTTGGGGCGGAGAGATGCCTTTCGTGGGGTTTTGAGGTCAAAAGGAAGCACATCTCTGTTGGGTGCCCAGATCGCTCTGTGCTATGTCAACGAGCTTTTAAAATTAAGATTGGATGCTTGGATGCTTTTCAACACGATGTGGTCTCATTCATGAAGCGTTAATTTGGGGAAACGCTTCACAGGAGGTTGGTGATGATGCTCAGCACTCTGCTAGTCCCACCCGTGGAGCCCTGAGCCCTGCAGCCCTCCGAGGGCATCTCTGCCTCGCTCCCTCTCTTGCCAATCCCGGTCTTTTTTCATTAGGTATAATTGCCAGCAGCAAATACCAACCTTTCCCCTGTGAATATCAATGTACTGGAGCCCAGCACAGGACGTTTCAGCTCAGCAGCACCACACACGTCCCCGTGCAGCAACGGCTGGCACCAAAGGTGATGTCCCCAGGCTCTGACAGCCACGAGCGCCGCTTTTCCATACTCAAAATGCGATCAGCATCTTGTTGCTATTAACGGCACCATCATTTATTAATGATGGCGGTTGTGCTTATCACACTTTGGTGCGATGTGGGCACCAGCTTCCAGCCCTGCTCTGAGCCTGCCGGCGCAGCTCGTCCTCTCCTGCCAGAGCCCTGGTCCAGCCGCCACCAAGGCATCCCACGAGAACTGCTTTTCGTTTAAGTTAAAGCAGTACCTTTCATAACTTTCAGACACCGCTATGTAGCCTTCTCGGGCATTCAGACATAAGGATCCTTGTTTTGCGCGGTGTGTGGTGAAAGGAAAGTAATGAATGTCTCCAGCTTAATGGTCTGAAAGTCTTTCTTGCTGTGCAAAAAACCAGCGTCCCCAAATCCATTTTCATTTATAACATTATGAGCAATTCTACTGGCAGCAGTTTTTCCTTCACATATATACTTATCAGAGGGAGAAATTCCTCATCCTAGAATAATGTTCTTGCTTGGATCAAGTAGCTGAAATGTGGAGTTTTCAAACTCCAGCTCAGTGTTTAACCATCCCATTGCTGCCCGTGTGCTTTTATCCCGCACCCTGCAGGACGGAGTGTCCCTCTCCAAACAGGTGACACCCGTGAAGGCAGAAAGCAGATGGCAGGGAAGCAGAAAGGGGCAGAGCTCGGAAACCAAAGCAAGAGCGTCTCCAACACAGGCTGTGCTGAAAAACCTGGAGGGGCACTGGAGGAACCAGTTGGATCAGCTGAGGATCTGGCAGGATCTTCAGGTCTCTCTCCTCAGAGTGGGGCTTTGTCTCTGCTTTTGTGTTGGGTTGGCATCAAAAGCATCCCCCTGTCCTGGCTTCTGGTGAAGTGTTCCTGCAGCAGCTGTTTGCGGCAGCGCGGGGAGCAGAGGGAGAGGCACGGCTGCTGCCCAGGAGGTGAGGCCACCACGAGCGGGGCTGGAGACCTCAGAAGTCCCGGCCGGCTCCCACCGCTTGCTGGTGACGGGGGGCACCTCACCTAGTGAGCAGGGTATTTTTCATCGTGTCGGTGACAAATGGCTCTCAGTTGAGTAGAAAAATGGTTTATTGATTAGATAGCAGAGGAGCGGGCAGGGATTGTGCCGCTGACGAACGGCGGCCGTTCTGCCAGCTGCCGCCTGCACCGGGTGCTGGGGAGAGGCAGAAGAGGGACTTGGCCAGCCCTGGTCTGCTGCTCCCTGCGAAACACGGAGCGAAGCCCTGGGGTGGCAGAGCTTCGGGGAGCTCATCCTGCTCCTTCTTCTGGGGTGTGACAGCAGGGACATGCCCCTGTCCCAAAGGCAGGCTCTGCCTGGCTTCCAGGGGCGTTCGGTGACGCTCACCCAGCTGCTGCAGGGCCACTTTCGCAGGCCACCTCTTGGCAGTCCATCCCTCTGCCTCTCCTTTCCACGTCTAGCCTGAACCCAGCTCTAGCAAAACACTTTATTAGTACTTAATTTTAAGCAAGCAGCTGCCCCGCTGAACCTGACCGGTCTACTCAAACCAAGCGCGCTCAGATGCTGTGGGGTGGGAACCCACAACTGTTATCTGAACTGCCTGGGAAGACGGTGTTTTTGAGGGACTTCTCCCTGGAAAACAGCCATGTTACCTTGTTTTCCATTTCTTTCGTCTTTAGCCTCTGCGGTTCTACCCGCAGCGCGCCCTGAACAACCTGAGCGTAATTAATCACAGTTTGCTTCCCCGTGTTTGCATGGGATTCCTAATCCGCAGTAAATCCTGTGGGGAACAGATGCAATTATGAAAGAAACGCTTATTAAAAAGAACGATATGTGCCATGAAAAAATGTCGGGACGATTGTCCTTTAGTTGTTTGCAGTGTTGCCAGCTGTAATATAGGATCCCAGCCGTCCGCGTCCCCGACGTGCTTTAGCGACGGCTTGTGCCAGGTTCCACGTGCAGCCGCGCAGAGCCCACGGATCTCAGCTGCTCTTCCTCCTCTCCATCCTGCGAGCACCTACTCGTAACTCGCCGAGCAACAGCCTGTGGCAGCCCCCGGTCTCCTGCAGCAAACGCTGCTCTGGGTCTCTGCTGGGTGATGAGCTGCCTGGGGTTAGCACCTTCCGCACGTGCCAGCGGGAGCAGGTGCGGGAAGGAGATGCATCTGACGGTGATGCGTTGGTTTGTCCAGCTTGGCAGGGGAAGCGCTGGAGCTGCGAATGTGCTGCGCTTTCCCGTCTCGTGGTGCTTCCTTGCCTGACGAGCAGTGGAGGAGGAGGAGGAGGGTGCAACCAAAACCCGCGTGCTGGGGCCTTGTTCATCACCCCCGGGGTGCGTCAGCCACCTGAGGACAGCAAGGCTGAGGGAAGCAGGGCTCCGGGGCTCTGCTCTGGGCTTTGGCCAAGCGGTTTCTCTCCATGTGGCTCAGCTCTTAACTTGTGAGGCTGGCGGAGCAATGCCAGTTCGTTCTGCGGGGGCTGTGAAGGAGCAGCCCTGCAGCTCTCCGAGAAAGCTCCTTAGCAGCATGGCTGGGTGGCCCCTGGCCGAGGCCAAATAATTCTTGTGCACGGGGTGGTGTCAGGACAGGAGGCGACTTGTTCTGGAAGAACAGAGGAAAACAGAGAGGTTTCACCGCATGTATCGAGGATGTGCGTGCCTGCTGCAAGTGCTAGAGAGTAAGGGGTGTGGGGCCTACAAAAATCTGAGAACTTGGTACGGGTACGGTCACACCGTGTGAGGCTGCTGCTGAGCTGCGCGTCTTCAGGCAGCTTTTTGTGGGCAGGCAGCAGAACCGTGCAAGCCTTAGGGAGCAGGAGGACGGGGGAGGCAGCAGGGGCTGTCTCAGTGCAGCTCTAGCTCATCATGGAGAGGAGGAAGGGGCAAAACGCGGTTGGAAACCAGAGGAGCAATCAATGATTTGCTGTCAAACGAAAGGATGGATCGAGTGGCTTTCCGCAGGAATCTGTCCTTGATCTAATAGGAGTCGGTGTTTTCCCTAACGATCCGAATGATGGAATATTCACTGCTGCATCTGCAGAGGGTCAAGACGGGAATTAGTGCTGCAATTGCAGAGAAGGAGATTTTTAATCATCTAGCAGCAAGAGCAATTAAGCGCTGGGATGCTTTGCCTGGGGAGGCTGTGGAGGCTCTGTCATTAGCAGAGTTGAAGAGTTTGGAGAAACCTCTCTCCAGAGCGATGGCGCTCACCCCCCACAGGGCAGGGCTGGCCCTCAAGGTCCTTTCCAGCCCTAGTTTCTGTGATTCTGCATCACTCCAAAAGCAGTGTCTCATCTACCGTGACTTTTAGGGAGAAGTACGAAAAATACCATGAAGGGCTGAAAACGCTGTAACTTTAGAAATAAAGCCTGTTGCTTTTATCTACAAACATTCCAGTGCATATGTTAACCCAGTTCTCCAAAACAAGCGGCAGGAACGGAGTAGCCTGGCTTCTCAGCCTCACTCTCTGCAGATCTGCCAGAGCTCTCAGTGGCTTGAATATGGACAGCTTGGGCAGTAAGGTCTTACCACTGTAGAAAAGCATTGGATTTCTCAAAAATACGAAATCCGAGCCATGGTATTTGTATGGAATGGGAATAAAAAAAATCCATCGATTCCTCTGGCAAAGACAGCTGGGCATTTGGAGTGGTGGTGTTTGAAATGCAAAACGCACCTCATCGGAGAGCTGTTTCATGCAATTCATCTTCAGAGTGTGCTCTTACTGCTTGTTTGCAGCGTGCAGCTATAAACCATGCTTTCTGAAAGTGCTCTGGCTGGCTTGGAGGTAAGGAAGAGGGAAGGATGCTAATATCAGACATTTCAATCCCCACTGCAGCCTACATTGCTCAAAGCAAGATGACTTGCAAACATCTAACACAAATGAGGAAGATGAATTGTATGCAAGGTCAGGCTCAATGCCAGGAAACTGATAGAGGCAAAAGCGGTTAATTGCTTTAGATTCCAACAACCCAAAAACGTGCCCTGCGTACAGACATCCCTCCCTCACACGGTGATGGACCTCGCTATCCAAACCAGCAAATAACAGAGGAAATGGAGGTGCTTGTCATGATTTTTAATGTCAAAATTAGATTCGCTGTTGCCGTATGGTCTCTGTAATTACTAGACATCACTCATTGTTTTTCTCAGCTCAAGGGATACTCTGTTACTGACCTCACTGGGAAGATATAAATACACTACTGAATGGAACTATCACCATCTACCATTGCGGAAAGGTCTACACCACAGCTCAGAGGATCCTGAAATCTTTATCTCGGTGCACCTGCAGCAGAGGAGGGTGCCTGATGCTGTTGAAGTCATGGCAAAGTGCTTCTGCCGAGGTTTAAGAGAAGAAAAAACTATTACAGGTTATTAAAGGAGAGCAACAACAGCAAACCACAAGCCCAGAGGAACTTGCTACAGCTGATCAGATAAATATACCATGCCTGGGGGCACATTGGCCTCGCCGGCCTCAAGCTGGTGGGGCCACAAAGTCTCCTTGGAGCACAGCAGGGCAGCAGAGAGACACAGAAGGCAAAGGAGTGTTATTTCCCTGGGTGTGATCAGCACTGAAAGTGGAGGAAGGCTGGTGAGATGCTCTCGAGAAGCGGTGCGTGGAGCACCGTGGACACTCAGCTCTGTGGTGCAGAGGTGGGTGTTCAGCCCTGAGGCTGCCTGTGCAAGGGGGTAGCTCACCACCTTGTGTTGGTCACCCCAGGTAGGGATACCTTGCTGTCACCTCCCTGCTGGTGGCAGCCCTGGCAGTTGCCTGGGTCCCTCAGGGACCATCTCCTTGAGGAGCGAGGTCACTGCAGAGGCAGTGCATGCCACGGGGTGCTGGCTCTTGCCCGGGGAGGCTGTCCCATGTCCACGCCAAGCCCCCAGTGCCCTGGAGCTGGGGACATCTCTGAGGCATGAAAAAGGGCTTTGTGGGCAGGGATCAGCTGTCCTCCTCCACGGCAGTCGCGCCTCCGCTTTCTGGGTCCTTGGGCAGCCTCAGGGCAAACACCTGTGCAGGAAGGGTGCTCGCTCAGCAGGGGAGACCTTCTCCCATGTCACCCGCATCACTCTGCAGACAAGGGATTGTGACCGATGGTTCTCAGGCTGTTGAGCCTGCCGTCCCCTTCAGCACTGCCTGGCTTTCCGCCCGAGCGCGTGCAGCGAAGCGAGAGCTGGCCCGTGCTGAGCGCTGCGAGCCGCTCTGCGCATCGTGCCTCTGGGAGCCGCGGGGCTGTGGGCGAAGGTTTGCTCGGAGGGGGCTGGCAGAGCTCTTCCTGGGTTTCCACGGGCTTTCAGATGTTCCGTAAAAGAGTCTAATCCATTTTTTAGGGGATGGGGCTGCTCGCGCACCAGGCACGGTGGTGGCAAAGCAAGAATTGGATCTGCAGTCCCCGATGGGGTCTTGGTAGCGTTTAGGTTGCTGCGGGATTTTTGGAGATTCATAGGTTTCACCCAGCTCCGGGTGCCTCTGTGCATCACCCTGACCCTAAGCTTGCATAAAGCAGCTCCTCCGCCAGGACGAGGAGACATGATGGGAAAAAAGAGCTGGTGGCTCCCACCGCCTCCAGGTGACTCACCCCCGCCCTTAAAATGCCGTACTTATTTTGGGTTGGGGTGTGCCTGGATCTTAAAACCTCCCCACGCATCAGTGGAGCTGGCTCTGCATCCTTGCAGCACGAGGGGGCCGCTGGGCCCCCAGATTATGGCTTCTCTGCTCACAAGTGCTTGTTATAGCTCATCGAGCTGGGGAGGTTTCTCTGCTTTCTATTTTGGGCCGAGCTCCCCTTGTGTTTATTTACAGTCACCCGAGCAGCTTGTAGCCATTGGAGTTGAAGAAAATTGCTGTGAAAGGGAGGAAATTGGCTTCTCACCTTACAAGAGCTGGAGGAGCTCCTGGGACATATCTTAGGAGGGTGAAGGAGTGGAGAAGCCGTCCCCGGGTGGTTCCTGGTTCCCCTTATCCTGCACCCTTCTGGGTCCTGCCAGGCTGCAAACTGGGCGTGCAAAACACACGGCTTTGCATCCCCCTGGGCAGTGCTGCTCCTGCAGTCTTAGCAGCACCCAAGGGGAGAAAGCTGCCCTGTTCTGGGGTGCATGCCCCCCCAAAAGCCCTGCAGCCTGTTTAGGAAAGGCGGGGTGCGCAGCCCTCCCAAAGCAGAGGGGCTCGGTGCGGCTCCGCCTGCCCCCAGCCAAGTCCCTCTAAAGAGCACAAAGGTGCAAGTGCCCGCGCAGCGTCTCGCTCCGGACCTCCTGTAAATGTCATGCCAGTGTCTGTAAGCAGCCTAACGTATCGAAGATCAGGCAGCGAGAGGAGGGAAGATGACCTTTTGCATTTTGCCTGGAGCAGGCAAGGGTAATGGAATTATAATTCCCTGTAATTCATCTCCCGACATCGTGCGATCGCCGAACGCCGCTCCGCCAACCCAGGGATGGAGCAAGGCAGGCGGCCCCGAGCGCTGCTCCCAGCGCGGTCCCCAGCTGGGACAGCATCCCCGAGCCCTTGCAGGGCTCATTTGCGCCAAAAGTGTCCCCGCTGTGCCCCGGGTGCAGATGGAGCCGCTCCTCCTGGCTCGGGAGGCTCGGGGCTGCCGTGCTCGGAGGCCAGCAGCAAGAACGCTTCCCAGCCCACGGGAGCAGCTGGCGCAGCCGGGGCGGCTGGCTCCAGAGCGTCAATCTGCTCCTCCGCCTTCCCGCTGCGATATTGCTTTGTGCTTTTTGGAATCGCACCCAGTGCAAAACCTCTTTCTGGCAGCGGGGGAGGGGGGGGTGCAAGGGGTTCTGCACCCCAAATCCTGGTGCTGGGGATGGAGCGAGCCCACCCCACTGCTTTTGGCCCAAACGATGCTTTTGCCCTGTTCAAGCACACTATACCCAAAACCTATGGTTGCAGTTAATTAGCTGCTTATTAATTTGCTCCCCTGGATGCCCGGCTCCTGCAGGCTGGCCGGGCGAGCCATGTCCACAGGTCATTTGGGTAGCAGAGCAGGTTCTGCTTTTAGAAAGCTACACCTGCTTAAAAGCTGCTGCTGCCGCCTGGCATTTATTTTCCATCACTAGCTGATTACATTCTGCTAGTCAGGGATTTTATCCCAGAGAAATCCTCCAGGAACCTCTAATAGCAGGGTCAATCTGTGTAAAATCTGGGACAATAAAACAAGAGACCTCATTTCGCTGCAGGCTTGGTCTGCGGGTGCATGGCTCCCAGTGCCCACCAGCCCTGTTACCTCCCAGCACCCAATAGGAGACATTAAATATTCATTTTAAAGGGGTTTTGCTCCTGAGCGGTGAAATAGAAACTGGCAAAGATTAAATGGTTTGGTTAATAGGAGCAGTTTGGAGGAGAGCGAGCTGTGCCGGTCACCGCTGGCGTCTGGATGCTGCACATTCCTGCATTGCTCTGGAGAAAATCCCAAGGCAGATTCAGATAAATTAACCTCGGGTTTCTGTTACTGGGTGGATATTGGTTGGGTGACGCTGTCCATGTGGCACCCTCGGCAGTTCTTCCCCTGGTAGGCCCTGGCTGCATTCTGCGTGGGTGGCTGCAGCACCCAAAGCACAAAGCGCTCGCGCCAGCGAGACGTGGTGCCGGACGGTTGGACCCATTGCGGGAGCTGTGAGTTTGCTCCCCGGATCGCCAGCGATGGAAGCAGCCGGCCACGACTGCGTGTGGCTTGCCGTTGGCGAGTTTCGGAGCTGAAATCTCACGATGGCGAAAGGGGCGAGGGTTTGGTTCAGCCTCCTCTGCCGCAGCGAGTCTGGAGGATGAAGCACGGGTGGTGCTTAGGGGACTTCACCACCACATCTGCTGCACCCTGGATTTGCAAAGCCCAGAAAAATGGCCCAGGCCAGATAGTGTGAAGGAAACCCCTTCATCAGCAAAGGGCTGTGCGGGCAGGGATGTGCTCAGCAGTGAGAACAATCTCATAAACACCAGCCTCTAACTCGTCTCCCTCGTCCTGCCCTGCGTGCCTCCCATGGATCCTTCACAGCGGTCATCTCCAAGCCCTTGGCAAATGCATCTTTTGGTATTAAATATCACCCCGACCTCGGGCAGATGAAATAGAGTTGCTGGCTTTCCCTGTGCTGAGATGTTGGTCTCTTTTCCCAGATGACAAGTGCTAGGACACAAGGAAACTCCCTCGAGTTGCCCCAGGGGAGGTTCAGGCCGGGCGTTAGGAAGGGTTTCTTCACGGACAGGTGGCCAAGCGTCGGGATGGGCTGCCCAGGGGGTGGTGGAGTCCCCAGCCCTGGAGGTGTTCAGGAGAGGTGTGGAGGTGGCACTGAGGGACGTGGTTTAGAGGTGGGACTCAGAAGGTCAGGCTGATGGTTGGACTTGGTGATCCTGAAGGTCTTTTCCAACCTAGGTGATTCTATCATTCTGTTCTCCGGTTTTGTCAGGATGGTCCCGCCTCACCAGCTCTCTTTGCAGTGCATCGAAAAGCTTTTTGTGATTTCTCTAACCCTTAAAACAAGGAGCGTGTGGGCTCTCCTCATCCCCCTCCAGCCTTTCCATGGCAACGTCTCCGAGGGGCAGCAAGTCTCTGGGTGAGTCGGGCTGCGTTGGTGAGCTGGTGTGGCTGCTGTGACCCTTCGTTTCCCCCACGAAAACTCCCGGAGATGCCTTGGTGTCGGGATGTGGCCACTTTGGTGCTGTTGGAGGACACACTTTTCCACCAGCAGGTTGGAAAGCAGTCACCCCATCCTATGTGCGAGGGAGGAGCTGGTGACCGAGGGCTGCTGTAACTCTCATCGCTGCTGTAGCTTTCGCTTACTCTCTTTTCCACCTCGCTGCCGACACACAAACTGGTTTGCAGGTCCAAATCTGTGTCAAATCCTAACATTTTACCTGGATTTTTTGGCTTATGGAGCACGCTAAAGGGGAAAGCATAACAGTTAAAACAACATGGCACCTCCCAAATATGGATTGAATATAATACCTACCCTATTATTTTATCACAGAAAAGAAAGTGTCCTACTTATTTTGGGAGCATAGATTTTTCTGCGTGAAGAATGGGAAGGTGTTTTTCTGATCGATGCTGTTTAATTACGCTACAAAGCATTAAAGAGCTGAGCTGCCATCCCCTGCCTCCCGCGGCTTGCTGGCAAGGGCTGGGACCCATCCAGGCAGTCACCGTCCTGTTGTCCCTCGTCCCTGCCGAGTGTGCCCTGGTTTGGGTAGTTCCTGGGGGCTTGGCACTGCTCTCAGCATCGAGCCCTCTCCCTGCCTGCTCGCAAGCACACTAAGATGTAATTTGTCCAATTTTCATGGAATCACAGAGCAGTTTGGGTTGGAAGGGACCTTAGAGCCCATCTGGTTCCAGCCCCCTGCCATGGGCACGACACCTCCCACCAGCCCAGGCTGCCCACGGCCCCGTCCAGGCTGGCTGTGAGCACCTCCAGGGATGGGGCACCCACCACCTGTTTGGGCACCTGATCCAGTGCCTCACCACCCTCGTGTTTTCTTCATCATCTGAAGAAGTCCCCCAGACCTGCTAACCTGCAGGACTGGAGGGTGAAGCCCACCTGGCACGTGCTGAAAACCAAAGGCTGCTTTGAATGTGGCAGAGCATTTACGTTCAGAAGTCTTCCAGAGGTTGGGGATTTATCTCCATCCTGGGAGGGAGCCTTATTAGTGGCTTTTGGGTACACAGCTCCTGAATAATGAGGACAATCCTGTCTCGGGAAGATAAATCCCACTATAATGATGCCATTGTCTTTCCTTATTGTAACACTCTGTCAGCACATCATTTAACTGCTGTTTTACCCAAAGATTTTGACAGCCTGCTTTAGCACAGGAAGGATAACACAATGTTTCTTAATTGCCACCAAATCTAAAATTAGCCCCTTCTGTGGCTAACGGGTGAGCACGTGGCCCTTTGGGGACAAGGGACTGAGCGTGGGGGGCTCGCTTCTCATCTCTGCTTGGGCACAGGACTGCCCATAAACACAGATATTGCCCCAGAGTGTGCCCGCTGAGGAGGAAGAGCAGCAAGGAGAGGGGAGGAAGGGCTGGTGGATGCACGGCACACAGGACGTGCTTCACTCAACACCATGGTCCCCTCCACCCACCTGAGTGCCCAATGCTCTGCAAATTCTCCTACAATTACAGCATGAGAGCGTGCGGCTGGGAGGAACACTGCTTGTAAAGAAATTTATCATCGTGAGCGTTAGGACCGTTTGTGAGCGTGCATTTCCATGTGGATGTGTGTGGGGACTGGGCTGCGTGGGCGGCTCGTGGGCCATTACCAGCCTGGGACGGGTACCACAGGGATGCAGAGGGAGACGGAGATGGATGCATCATGAGAGTGTTTTCTGGAGAGGATCTGAGCGATTTAAGCTAGCTGCCATGGCTGGGACCGGTTGGAAGTTTCCTGATGAGTCTCTTTTTCTGTCGGAAATTGTGCTGCTGACTGGCGGAAGGCGCCTGCTTTGTGCGGAATAGCAAAGCAGGCTCTGTCTGCTGGAAATCCACCAGTGAAAATCAAAATAGAGCCAAAGCCCCGTCACCCTGTGCGTGGATGCCCCGTGCACTACCTGCCTGAGCTGCAGTTTGCCACCTTTGTGTCTGTAATTCTCTTGGCATTCAAGGGGCTGGAGCGGTACCCAGGGGGGGTACGGATGCGGGGATACCCAGCATCGCACGGCTCCTTTCTGTGCTTATTGTATTTTTCCTTCAGCACTTCCATTCTGCTTGTTTTTCCCCAAGGATCAGTGCGCCCGTGGTGGGAACTACCTCTACCTGGCTTCTCGGTGTTAGCTGAGGTCGGGGTCCTGCTGAATCTCTGGGATGGGTGGTTTGGGAGTTGCGTGCTTTGGACCGAGACAGGCATCAGTTAGAGGGAGGCCCCTTTGGAGTCCGAGCTGTCTTTTGTATTTATTGCAGCTCTGGTGTTTTCAAATCCCTTCCAAAATACAGTTCTCCTGCTCGTGTCTCCATGATCCACATATAGCAGGGATGGGGGGATCAGCAAACAGCCTCATGTCCAGGAGCCGACAGCGCGGGGAAGTTTGTCCTCAGGACGCAGGAGCAGCCGGGAGGCTCATCCTGGCTCTCTGCCCTGCGATGTGGTGCTCCATGGGTATTGTAAGAACGAACACGGTTATGCCCTGAAAAAGAGAAAACTCATTTATTTATCAGGCTGTTTGATTTCCTCTGAAATGCCTCATCTAGCAGCCCCTCTCCATTAGAAACCCTCTGAAGCTATGCAAGTGAAAGCCATATCTTATTATTTAAATTAATAAAGCAGCTGCAAATTTTTGCTTCATTTTTAAAATATGGCTATAGAAAATATCCTTCCATGGACCATTTTTCCTGTGGTTTTCTTCCTGAATATTCCTAATTATGGCCATAATTAATTTTAATGAGTCACCCACCATCAATTCCACAGTAATTTGTAAGTGTCCTGCAGCTGACTTTAAGAAAAAAACGCAAAGCAACTCCCTCCTTTGGCTGCCTCTTTAATGAAACCAGGGATCACTTAAGGAATTGGCACTTGGCCCCAGCGATGCAAAATTGCCTGGTCCTCGGTCAGAGCCGGTCCTGTCTGCCCGCTGATGGATGGCATCATTCAGAGCTTTTATAGGCACAGCAAAAGAGGCCAATCTGCCCGCACTGATAAATCTAAATCTTGTATAATATTTCATAGCTCTACCAGACGTACATAGGAAGCCAACGTGACGCTGCAGCTTCCTGGGGAAAAGGCTCCTCCAGGGCTGGTGGTCAACACCAAAGTCCTTGGATGAACTTCGGTCTCTGGGAAGAAGGTTGGGAAGGTCTGGGTGGAGGAGGTGGGTGGAGAAAGGAGGAACAGCAAGTGCTATGGGGGGTCCCATCTCCACCTCCTGCACCAGGATAACATCGGGCATCGCTGCCGGGAGGGCTTCCAGCTGCTCGTGGGCATCCAGCAGGGTTGGAGATGTCACCCATGGGGTCCTGGGAGCTGCTCCCGGCCGTGCTGATGTCCCCAAGAGTGTGGGCTCTTCAAAGTCCGGGCAGCAGCCAAGCACGGCTGATGTCCTCTTGGAGCCCTGCAGCCAAAACTGAGGGCTGGAGGCCAGCAAGCATATTTTTGGGGAACTTGGTATGTGTCTGTGTTCACTCCCATGGCTGGAGAGTCCAGGTTCGGGCTGTTGCCAGCGTATGCTGGGAATACGAGCACCCGTTACAGCAGCTGTGCATCCGTCCTCCTTACGACCCCTGGAAAATTGCCTCTTGCTGGGTCTTTGTCTGCATCAGCTGCAGCGAGGATGCTGCGAGTGTCCGGGGAGAGCCGGCAGAACTATCCAGGCTGGCAAAGGGCAGCACGCAGGGGGCTCAGAAACTCTAACTCTGTCCCCGGCATCCAAGGGACTGGCTTGAAAATTGTGGCAATGTGGTAATAGTGTTTCTTTTCGAGGTTTTTCTTTATTTCTGGTCTTAATTTCCATTGCGATTGAGGGGAGGGGAGTGTAGGAAAAGCGTTCAGTCTCCTGAGGAGCCCATGAGGATATAAAAGGTGTTTGCTCTTCACATACGCAAGGTGTAGCGATGGTAGCTCGAAACGTGAAAAAGCCACGTTTCCTCTTCACTGCAACTTTAACGGGTGAAATATGGGCCGGCCAGCAGCTGCAGCAGCCTTTTTACCCTCCAATTTACTGCTCTCACTTCCAGCCTGTCCCTGAGAGCCCGGCTCCCTTTGTACCGCTTTTCTATTAGTGCTTTTTATTTGTGGCCAGGAGGCAGGGCCGTGCCGCGCGCCAGCGCTTTGCGTTCGCCGAGCAAAGCTTCCTCGCTCCTGGAGCCTGGGCACCGCTGCCGCCCCTGCGTGCCGTGGCTGCAAGGGATGGGAATGGGAAGAGGAGGGGATGGGGAGCCTGGGGACTCGGGATACTCCTGCTCCACCTCTCCCAAGCCCTGCGTCGCTTCCAGGGGAGCCTGGGTCCTCCAGTCAGTGCCACAGCGGGCAGCCAAGCTGGGTTTTTGCCAGGTTACTCTGCCAGAAGCAGGGCTGGAGCCATGAGGAGCTTTTTGTTTCAAGAGCAGGTCAAGGAGAGCAAGTGGGGCCAGCCAGTGCCTCAGTTTCCCTCTTTGGCAGCTGGTGCGGTGAGCATGGGGGTGCCTCGGGCTGGCAGCTGGTGGCACTGACGGTGTTCACGAGCTGCCAGGGGGATTGTCCAGTGTCTAAAAACCATCTTCCCTGGAAAGCTCTTCTGTTTCTGCAGGAGGAGATGCTGTGTGCAGGGTGCTTCGCCTGTCCCCAGAGATGCCCAGAGCACTCAGCCTGGGGACCACGGGGATGCCTGGTGCTGCTCAGCCCCCCGGGGCAGGGAGCAGCCCCTGTTTTTGGACAAGATCCGTTTGAGCTTGTGGAGGTGCTCAACCCTCCTCTGAGCATTGCATCCCAGCCCTGGCATGGCCAGGGTCTTCCAGCCCATGCTGCCGCTTCCTCTGGCCAAGCTCCCAGTCCTCCCAGTCCCCAGAGGACAAACCCAGCCGAAGTCGCCTTGTGCTCGGCTGAAGGCACTTAATCAGTGTCTCAGTGTGATGGAAATACGAGGTGCTCCTGTGCCAGTCAGGACACGCTCTTCTTGCACAGCCGAAGATGAGCAAGGAGCCATCCGAGCATGAAATAGTTGTCAGGCTTCCAGAGGGTCACAAGATATATGGATTATGAAGTGAAGACTCCCACAGATCTCAGATTATCAAATATAAAGACTGCAGGAGAAGATTGCTTCGGCTTGTTGGATCACAGGAGGGCTGCCCTGTGTTCAGAGCTGGGCTGGAGCACAAGGACACAGTCCAAAGGCTGCCCAGGCCCGTGGGACTCTCTCATAAGCTTTGGATTTGCCCCAGATTTACCTGGCCCCGTGCAGATCATGCACACCTCGGTCATCAGAATTGTCTTGTGCTGTTTCTATCTCAAGCTCCCAGAAATGGGCAGGCTTTATTCCCGTGTTACGTGGAACAGAAGCCATCTAGAGGTTACAGCACTCGAGGAGCTGGAGCTGGAGATTAAAGAGGACACTTAAAGCAGGGTGAAGAGGAACCAATGGGTTTAGCTGCACCGGGTCTCACGCGGCGGATCAAGTGCCTGCAGGAGAACGGGCAGCGTGCCGGCTCACCCTGCTCCGCCGGCAGCCGCGCCGTCCCCCTTTTCCATGTTATGGGACACGCAGCTGCTGGTCACCTCCGTGTCCCGGTGTGCCATGAAAGCCACCGCTTGCCGTGCCACCTCCTAGCAGGAGGGGCTGAGCCACTGAACGAGACGCTGCCCGCGGGCTGCCCATGCTGCGAGAGCAGGGGAGGGCTTGGTGACCCGGGAGGTCCCCGTGGCCCTGCTGGCCAAACCCGGGCAGTCCCTGTCCTGGACGTGGAGGAAGTTCAGCTGGGTGTAAACCGAGGAGAGGACAGCAAGGAGAGGGCTGCAGGCGTGCCTCCCCTCCGCGTTTCTGCTCTGCCCACGCCTCCTCTTTCTGGCTCTCCATTCCCTTCCACGGGCGCTGAACTTGGGGAGTTTCACCCGTGTCTTCTCACACATCCTGAGAGAGCCTGTTCGCTAAACCCAGCCCGACCACGGCTACACGCCGCCCCCAGCTTGGTGCACGGCTGCTGATTCCTCCCTTCCCCTGCCGCCCACCAGCCATTCTTCCCCACAGCCCAGGCTCAGCCCTGCTTGAATTAATTGCTGGAGTCAACGTCAGCCGCCTTTATGCAGCGCTGCTGTGTAATTCCATCTCCTCGTTTCCGCTCCCCCACTAATTTATTCACTCCAGGTTCGCAGCAATCAGCCCGGCCTTTTTTCTCTCTTTGTAAGCCGTGTTCCTAAGCCGAGGACACGGCGTTTCCCCAGGTAGCTGGGGCGAGCAGGAGCACCCCCCGGGGGCCCTAATCGTGGTGCCGGTGCCTTCGCGTGGGCTTCGCCATGCTCGTGGCTTGCCCCCTTCCCTAATTGCTTCCACTGCGCTGTTTTTTTCTCCTGCTTCAGCAGCCACCAAGCTAGGCTTTCAAAATGGACCCACCTGCAGCACTGATGTCTATATACAGGGGATTTCTGGAGAACAAGAAGCGAAGGTCAAGGATGATCTCGCCTTTTGTTGATCTGCAGAAGGTCTGATGATCAGCAAGTCCATCCTGCTGGAGGGGTGGGAACTGCCCACCATGCCCCCTCCCCACCCCGTGCCTCCCGGTCCCGGCAATGATCTGTCCGGACGCATGCCAGGGAGGGCGTACGGCTTCCCTGCATTTTCCTTCGAATACGCAATGGCTCTTTGCTGCTTGGCACTTGTGTCGACAGGGCTCAAATGAAGAGGCAATTTAGGCAGCTCTCAGAGCGAGATGAGCAAGAGTCTTTTCAAGGAGGTGGCAGGGCTGGGAGCTCGTAGGGAATCCAACATCCCAAATTCCTGTGGAACTTTGTGGAAAATTACTTCAAAATTCATCTTCACATCGTAGTTAGCCCCACCTCTCGCTCAGGACTTAATCCGACCCTACCTACCAGTGAAAAACCCGAGCAGACATGAGACTTGGACCATCCATCAGGATGCTGTAGAAGAGTCTCCAAGTGGGTTTTCCAATACCTCGGCCCTGGAAGAAGAGCTATGGAGGTGTTAGGATGAAAAAATCATCTTACTTGCTTATTGATCTCCAGTAAAATCTAATAATTAGAAAAACAGCGATTGTATGCGCTGTGCTTATAGAGGAAGGAGGCAAAATCATTCGGAGGGTGACAGCACTCCGATACTCTGCCTGCGATTTGTCCTGGAGGACAGACAGGTCTCCCTGCGGCCCACATTGCTCCGTGTCTCAAGGGAGAGAGCGGAGAGCATCCACGCAGGGAGCCGGGGCATCCCTCAGGCGCGTGGTGGGATGGCAAAGGACACTCGTGGGGGTGGGACAGCATCAGATGGCACCGCGGGACGCTGTGCCGTGGGTGCTGGCTGCAGCAGCGTGGCAAGCGTGCAGGGTGAGACTGGGTTATCTGAAATCAGCCCACGCGAGCTGGGGGGCCGCATCCTGCACAGGAGCCTCTGAGCTGTGCTCCTGCGTCAACTCACCTGAAAAACGAAGCAGCGCTCAAGTCAGAGCTGCTCTCTGCTCTGTCCCGCTGAGCGAGCATCCTGTGCCCGGCCAGCGCTGTGCACACGTTGCAATGCTCTGCAACGGCAAAGTGAGCCGGGGGGGGTTGGCAAGCAGGCTCATATACGATCTCTGGAAAATCAGGCTTTGAAAAATCCTCCTCCTAAACAGCTCGCTGTTTCGCTTTCTTTCCATTCCCAGCCCTGTTTGCAGCCTGATGCTGAATGGCGCTGCCTTCCCTTGCAGCTGCTCTCTTGCGATGTCTCCATCGACCGTTTGCTCCTCGCCACGTCCTCCTGTTTCCCACATTCAGCCCCAGCACGCTGGCTTTTGGCTGGCACGGTTTTTAACCTCCCGCAGGCTCCCAGAGTGCTGCACCCCAGCTGCATCCAGGGCGAACAGCACTCCCCAGGCACCACAGAAGCTCTAATTGCCAGTGTGCATCGCACCTCCCGGGGCTGGACCCCAACGCCAGCAAAAAGCACAGCCGCGGGCATCACCTGCGATGGGCAGCATCCTCGCAGAACCGCAGGACGGCTGAGGCTGGCAGGGACCTCCGCAGGTCATCTTGTCCACCCCGCTGCCCCAGCAGGGCCACCCAGAGCAGGGTGCCCAGCACCACGTCCAGGCGGCTCTTGGAGATCTCCAAGGAGGAGGCTCCACAGCCTCTGGGCAGCCTGTGCCAGGGCTCTGGCACTCGCACAGCACAGAAGTGCTGCCTGGTGGTCAGAGGGAGCCTCCTGGGCTCCGGTCTGTGCCCACTGCCTCTTGTCCTGGCGCTGGCACCACTGACAGGAGCCTGGCTCCGGCCTCTCTGCACCTCCCCTCAGGTGTTTACAGACACGGGTGAGCTCCCCGGGGCCGCCTCTTCTCCAGGCTGAGCAGCCCCAGCTCTCTCAGCCTCTCCTCACAGCAGAGGTGCTCCAGGCCCTTCATCATCTTGGTGGCCCTGCGCTGGACCCTTTCCAGTATGTCCAGGTCTCTCTTGTACTGGGGGGCCCACAACTGGACCCAGCTCTCCAGGTGTGGCCTCACCAATGCTGAGCAGAGGGGAAGGATCACCTCTCTTGACCTGCTGGCGATACTTTGCCTAACGCAGCCAGGATACTGTTAGCCTTCTTCGTGGCAAGGGCACGCTGCTGGCTCCTGCTTGACTTGGTGCCCACCAGGACCTCCAGGACCTTTTCTGCAGAGCTGCTCTCCGGCTGGGTGCCCCCAGCATGTCCTGGTGCCACATCTACTCCTGCTTCTGCCGTTCACACGGCAGGACAAGGGTCACTTTTAGTACACGTGCCACTCGCAGCCCCGTCCAGTGCTCCTGGCACCTCCAGGCTTTTTGTGCACTCTCGGCATTTACGGGAGGACCAATAATCGGGGGAGCAGCGGCGGAGCGTGCTCAGGGGCCGGAGCAGGGCGATGCGCACTGAAGCCCGGTGCTGGGGCAGGCAGCCCCTCTCCGTGCCGCTGCTGTCAGCTCTGCCAGGGGTCGGGAGGGAGAGCTTCATTTTGCCAAGCCTCACCCATTAGCATGCTGCTCCGCTCTCGGTTTCATAAGCTGGTCTGACTTTGTGAGATAAAAAAGTAATAACGCAGCCCTCTATTATTTATTAGCAGCCTTTATTTCTCCCAGTAAAAAAGAATCCCTTCCTCCATGGGTTGGTCAGGAGCACAGCGTGATGCTGTCCCCCAGGACACGGGCACGGTTTGGAGCAGATGGGGCACTCCGGTGTCCCGGCCAAGTGCCGCCGGGGGTGTTCGCATCGTGTGGTGTCCCCACCCCTGCGGGGACGCAGCTCCGCCGGTCCTGCGCTGCCCGGGTTTGTGTTGGCTGTACTGACTGCGTTCGTTAGAGCTGGGGTTCAATATTGGAATTACTCAGAACTCCAGATAGCCAAGCTGAATCAATCAGTTTATTAGCGGGAGCCAAAGGCAGCGTGACAATGAAGGGATATTGCACCCTCAGAGAGAGCGTGCGGCAGGGAGAGATCGGCCCCACGACGCGCATTTGCAGCCATCTTTGTGATCGTGCCTGCCACCGCGTCTTCCGTTCAGCCCCGGCGTCCCAAGCTCAGCAGGTCCGTAGCCTCACCTTTTTTCCTGAGGCCAGCTCCTTGGGCAGCTCTGGGGGAGCAGGGGGTGACCCCGTGCCGGGCAGCATAACCGGGGCGTAACTCAAAGAGAAGGGGGGCCGCGGTGCCGCACAGCCGTGCACGCGCTATTTCCAAGACCCAACGTGAATGTTAGCAGTGAAAATCTGCCACTAGCTCACGTGCAGATGTAGGGCTCGGGTGGGTACGTGCCGTCGGCACGCTGCGTCGAGCATCCCGGGGTTCCCGTCGATGAACGGCTCTCTCTAGCACGGGAACGCCGTCTTCCTCTTGCTTGCTGCACCGCACCCGGCCGCGGTGCTGGGAACCAAACCGCTGCTCCCAGCCTTCGCCAGCCCCAGGCGCGTCTCTGCGGGAAGGCATCGGGTGGAAGGGGGTGGCACTGCCGTGGCGATCGTCACCTGGGAAACCGAGAGGTGTGGAGCTGACGGAGCGCTGGTGTTCGCTGGCATTTCTTCAGAAAGTAGGTTGGCTCGGTTTGGCACCCAGCCCTGGTGCGTGAAGCTGTGGTAGAGCCCAAAAGGAGACCCATCTCCGTGCCCCGTCCTTGCGGACGGCCACGGCGCGCGGCGGCAGGAGGCCACCGTGGCCCTTCCCGTGCAGGACACGGCAGAGAGGACTTGTGGGCACCAGAGAGGCTCGGGACCAACCCAGATGAGCTGTGTCCGGCAGGAAGGGACTCAAAAAGGACAAGGCTGAGGTGCAGTGAGGTCAAGACTCCAGCTCCTGTCCAAGAGGCTTCGGATCCTCCTGCTTTGGACCAGAAAGCCTCTTCCCTCCCCCTGAAACGTCTGGGTGCAGGAATTTCCCAGTCCGCATGGGATCAGCTCCCAGGCTGTCAAGATGCATCTCTCTTAAATAATATCTTCACAGGGATGCTTTCTGGATCTTTGCAGCTTTATTTATTTAGTTGGTTTAGTTTAAGATTAATCAGAAATGGCGAAAAAGCCAGAGATGCACAGAAGAGACTCTAAATAATTCTGAGTGATTGAGAGCACCGTGATTAATGGGATCTGCCAGTGCCATTCGGGTGGGAGCAGCCTTCCGAAAAATGGATTTATGTTAAATGGAAAAATACAATAATGTCATTCACGACAGGAGAAAACATGCGGTAGAAAAACCTGCCTTGAACAGCAGTCACATATAATTCAGGCTCATGATGAACAAAACTTAACTTCTCTAAGCTCCGTGTGTCCCAACTCTAAATTCATTCATTATTTTTGATTATCCTCAGTCCTCCCCAAGTGTAATATATTATTTCTTACAGAATTCACCATGCTTCATATCAGGCACAGTTTAATATTTCATACAGTTCATTAAATAACACGTTCAGCTCGGCTCACAATGCCTTATTCATAATCCCGTATACATCCCTGTGAAGCCACAGAGAAACAAACAAAGAAACGACCGAGGGAGGAGGTGAAGAGTGAAGTGAAATGTTTCTGTCGAAGGACACCAGGCGGCTGCGGACTGACGCACAAGCGGCGGGGCTGCGGGCGGGCGGCAGCGCAACCTTCGCCTGCGCTGACCAAGGCTTCACCTGGTGTTTCGCTTCCTAAAGCCAGCACGGGGACCCGGCTGAAGGAGTGATGCAAAATCTGGGAGGCTTCCTCGCAGGCTTCCAGGCAGCGAGTGGCATCTTCTCCTGAGGGCAGTTTCCTGGATTCCAGGGCAGGAGGAGACCGAGGAGAAATAATTCACTCTTAAGGAAGGCCCAAGCACAGGAAACTTTTTTGGGCTGAAAATGAGAAATGTCCAAGAGCGGGAGGAAACTCCATCCCTCCTCCAGAACCTGATAAAATACTGAAATATCCCAAGGAGGGCGACTCCAGTCACCGCGTCCGCAAGGACACTGTCTGACGGGAGCAGGCTGCTGTGTGGCGGGATCTATTATTTCTTCATGGGATTAAAATGAATAATTAATACAGAGCTGAACTGACTTTCTCGTGGTTTCCTGGAGGCCCTGTTCCTCCTCAGCAGCACCAGAGATGCCGGAGGAGGCCGGGGAGGAGACGCTGGGAAGGGATGAGGCTGCCCCGTGAAGGGCAGAGCGAGCAGAGCACGTCCTGCGGATGTCCGAGCTCCGCGCCGGGATCAGACGGCCGCCCCGGTAATAAATATCCCTGGCTGAATCACGCATAGCAGACTGAGATGCGCACTACCCCCAGTCCTCAAGAGCTGCAAATCTGAGCCGCTGTTCCCTCGCGGGATTGCTCCGTCCTTGCGAGGAGCCTGGAGAGGAGGACCTTGGGTGACAGCACGCCTGGCCCAAGGCTGGGACGCTGTCCCTGCCATGGGTCGCGATTCAGTCCCGGGCACGGCTCCCTGCTCCTGTGTCTCGTTTTCCCCTCAGATCAGACCTGCGTTTATTTCTGTGCACGCTGTGGAGGTGAGGAGGGTCTCGTGCGCTGTGCAGCACCCCAGCTGCTGATGGCAGTAACCCAGCCTGCAGCCGCAGATAAGGCGAACTCTGCGAAAATGCCGTGTTGGAGCTGTTGGCTTATGTACGTGTGCGCGGTCCCTGCATTCACCAGTAATGCAATAAATGTTAGGGAGGGGCTGCGTTCGGACATGAGAGCCTGTCTGGAGAAAGCACGCAGGTAAAAGCAGAGACAGCACCACGCAGCAGAGCTGCAGATGAGTGGCGGCAGAAGCAATGCTTCTGTTACCACCTCCCTGGCTGGGAGGCAGAGCTCGGACCCGAGCATTTCCGATGGTGGCAGACGGGCTTAGCTCCAAACGCGCTCGCTTTTTTCCTTCCAGTGCAAGAACCATCAGTGGGCTGGATTTTCTTCCTTTTCTCCTTTTCCTCCTCCCACCCACTTTGCCAGCACAGAAGAATTACAAGAACAGAAGGTGAAGATAGATCTTCCTCCTTTATTTTTATTTTATTCTTTTGGCACCCACCCCTTGCTCTTTCGCCAAGCCGCTCCAGCTCCCCCTCCCAGCACCCACGCTGCCTGCCCGGCGGGGGCCTCACACCACCCGTGGGTGCCATCGGCTCCATCCCAGCGAGAGGAGGGGGCGGCAGAAATCCCAGCCTGCCTCCCGAACCCGCGGGGAGCGAATCGCCCTCGCCCACACTCCCCTGCCCAAAGCCCATTCAGCATTTCGCATCATCCTTCCCACCTCCCCTGGAAGCATCCCCGGCTCTGCTCCACCGCTTCTCACCTGCGCAGTGCTCAACGTGTAGGTGCACGGGGGATTTGTAGAGCAGAGTCGTGATTTTTTTTTTTTCCCTCTTTTGCTCTGTTTTTCTCTGAGTGATCCCTAACATTCAAGAGGCTTTTATTACTTTTTTTTTTTAATCTCTGCTGAGCAATGAGCTGATGTTTTCAGAAAACTATCTATTATAACCCCAAGATCTTGTTCCTGAGAGTTAATAGTCAGCTCAGAGCCCATCATTTTCTTACTGAACTTGGGAATGTTTTTTCCCTTGTGCACCACTATTTATCCACACTGAATTTCTCCTGTCATTTTCTTGGCCACTCACTCATCATAAAGTCCTCCTGCAATTCCTCACAGTCATCCCTTGTCCTTAATATCCTAAATAATTTGGGACCGTCAATAAAAGCTGGCATTTCAGTCTTCACTCCTTCTCCTGCTCCAGGGAGACTCCACACAGAGAAACTTTGGGGAAAAGGGGCTGGCAGGGAGCCCGTGACCCATGGAAGAGGGTCAAGAGGTGCCACCGTGGCTGCCGTGGTTCTCGTGGACATGGTGGGGATGGGCTCAGGGCAATCCGGTGACAGGTGACTTTTAACGCTATGCAAGTCACTGGGGATGGAGGGGACAGTTGTGACAGACTGGAGCTGAGCGGAGCTGTGAGAGGTGGCAGGTGTGGTCGGGTCACATTCTGATCATGTCCTTGGACGTTGCAGATGGGACATGAGAAGGGTCCTTCGGCGCAAAGCTGGCGTGCTCTGCTGGGAATGCCCACGGGTGCCGGCAGGATCAGGGCACGGCGTCACCTGCAGGACCAATGGCCCTCGTCCACCCCTGAGACGGACAAACCCCCAGGTCTCAGCGTGCCCCAAGGTTTATCAGGATCGAGGGGTCTGTGATGACCATCAAGGCTGAACGCTTCCACTGGAGGGGTAGCCGTAGTTTTCCTGCTCAAGCAGATGCTGCACAAAATCGATGCTCCCTGGGGAATTGTTCCAGAAGGTGGATGGAATAAAGTGATTCACAGTATTGAAAAAAAAATAAAATAAAAAGAGAGACATCAGAGCTCCTGGAAGCTGTTCAGTTGGCATCGCGAGGTCTGCGAATAACAGACGCCCAAAGGAACTAATGTTTTAAGCCAAAGCAATTTGGGTAACAGGACAGGCTTGGGGGAAAAAACCCACGGTGCCAGATTTTGGATTATGCTGCACATCAGTGCTAAAAAAGAAGCCACACATGTTGTGAATGTACAGCCCAGGAACGCACTTTATGAGCATATTCCTAATGTGGCGTGTGCGCCGCTTGTTCTTATTATTGATAATAACCAAGTATAGCTTCTGCTTTAGCTCTCCCTCCTGTTCTTCCCCATTCGACTGCAGGCTTTGACAGGCCAGTGAGGACATGACAATGTGTGATCCAGCCCCTGTTAAACAGCTGTAAAAGTTCTCAATGAGCACAGCAGCTGTTGCGAGGGTCTGTCCCCGCAGCGGCCGGGAGCCTTGGGTTCACGAGGCTTGGGTCCTGCATTGCAGAGCAGCCGTGTCCAGGTGGGATGAGCTCATCCGTCTCCTATATTGGCATCCATATGGGAGGGCTGAAGCATCTTCTGTCGAAGTAGCCTGAGCATCAGCTTTAGTTGATCAATAAGGCCATGTGGCAAGAATGGGAGTGTTCAATCTGTCCAGAAGTGCTTCCCTTAGAAGTATCAGACGATGCTTTGAGCCCCCGCTGAGCTGAAAGCATGGGTTTTCCTTCTGCAAACCAAAACCGAACTTCTCTGTACGCCTTTATCCCCACTAGAAACCCGGGGAATCACTGGGAACCTGGTGCTAAACCTGTTCAATTGAAGCTCTGGGGGAGGTTTATGAGGCTGGAGGTGTGAACATGGGCTGAGCTATTGCTGCTCAGGGATGACCCCCAGGGCTGGTGCCTGTGGGCACTGAATATGTTCACGGGAGGCTGGGCAACACCCCGCCGGTCAGCTGGCTCCATCCACACGTGAAAGTCATGTCACAGCCCTCAGGGACCTGGGGGATGCTGCCTGAAGTGGTCCGTCACTGCTGGGAAAGCCAGGGCTGGTCCCGCTGCCACGAAGGACTGTGCCTCCCCCAGACCCTGCACAGCACTGGTCCCCAGGCTGGTTTCGCTGCAAACTGGTCCTGGGGGTTACCAGTGTTGTCCCTGTGGGTTGTGTGCTCCGGGTAGCCATACAGGCTGCTCTCGTAGGTCTTGTGCAGTGTTTTTTTCTGGCACTTTCCCACAAGAATATCTCCATTCCTACCACGCTTGCCTCTGCTGTGGACATCTACAGCATCGGGTGCTCTGTTAGCACCAGCCTTGAAGGACAACACAAAATCGTGCATCCGTGCTTTTAACCCTTCCCACTTGGAGCCTGGAGATGGGCCAGCTGATTTGCGGACTAAACCAAAGGCATTTGGTGGCCCTGGTCCCTAAGAGCTCATGCGCAAGCCATTGGCCAGCAGAGTGGTGGGACCACCGCACGGAGCAGCCCCTTGGCTGGCCATGGGCGAGGTGTTGCAGGCAGGAGGACGCACTTCTGTAGAGGGGAATGGCTTGGCCACAAGCTGTGGGGTTCCACGGGGCTGGGGGGAACGGTGCCCAGGGTTGGAGGTGGAGCAGAGCGAAGGGGACAGAGCAGCCCCAGGCTAGGTGTGCTCAGCACTGGCCAAAACACCATCAGTTCTCAGATTCTGCCCCAAATTTCCACTTCCTCCATCCCCCACGTTGGCCACCACCCCTGAGAAGCGCAGCCAGCTCATCCCTCCCGCGCGGTGCCTGCCGGGAGGAGGAGAGGAGCGGGCGCCGAGCGGGGGGCACGGAAGCGCAGCTCACCCCCGTGTCACGCCGAGCGCCGCGATGCACCGGGGCTCAGCGTGACAGCTCGGCTGCCTGCGGTCGTCTATAGCAACTGAGCCACCTTGGAAGGCTGCGCTGCCTGTGTGGGCTTGAAATTATGTGGTTGTTTTTGTTCCCTCGCGGAAAAAAAAGACAATCTGATTTGTATGTAACTCTGAATAAATTCCTTGTTAACCTTTACAGCCATCTGGAGGGAGAGTCACTCCTCGCCGCACAGCGCACCACGGCGGAGGAGGGAGCGGGGCTCCTGCTGATGGATTTTGGAGGAGCTGGCATGAAGGGGGCCGGGGGCAGAGCATGGGGATGCTCGGGAGCCAGGGTGGGAGCTGAGAGCCCTGAGGCTGCCCGGGTAGAGCCCAATGTGCAGAGGTTGGGGTCCGGAGCGTCCTAGCGGTGTCAGGAGATGGTCGGTGTTGATCTGCCCTGTTCACTTCCAGCTCTGACTGCAGCCTGGATCGAGAATGGCTTGCATCTGGTTGTCCTACACAGAAACAGAGATGGAAAAGCCCTTTCTGAGAAGTTCCCAGCCCCAGAGCGTGCTGGAGCTCTCCTTTTGCCGTTGGGGTTGTGCTGCACCAGCCCCGTGCTCTGTGCCCCCTCCGCCCTGCTGAAGACCTTGGGCTTTGGGGCTTATGTTTGAAGGGCTGAGGGTTCAGGTCTGCTGCTGATGCTCGGAGAGTCTCTCTTGTCAGGTGGGAAGAGCTGGATCAGACCTGAAGGTCCATCTGATGTCTCCACGGTCCCCAGGAAAGTGCTTCAGCCTGCCAAAGAAACCTCTCTCCTTACACCTCTCTGCCTTGGAGCGATCTCCTGTAAGTCTGCTCTGAACTCGCAGGGCATTCACTCACCTCCAAGTGCTTCTTGCAGAGTCTCATCTCTAATGGCACTGTGTCTGGTGGCCATTATCTGCCATTTTTGCTATTCCATTGACTCTCTGGACTGATGAGATTGGAAAGTTCATCACCTTTCAGCTCCAGCTGCAGCATCCAGCCAGGGTAGCGAGCCCAAAGCATCCTCTGCTAAGTGCACGTGGTGCCTGTAGCTGGCTCAGCACCAGTTTCCCCCCGTGCAGGCGATAGCTCTTGAAATCCTTCGTGCAGATTCCTCCCGGCTGTTCTCATGGCCCGGGTTGTCCCCAGGGACGCGGGGCGAGCCAGCACCTCCCAGCCATGAGGCTACAGCAGAACCCACCAGGGTCTGGATGGAGATACTTCTGGGCACTCCTGCAGCTCCAAAGCTTTCTTGGCTATTTGCACCTGCCTGTGCCAGGCAGCGGGCAGAGACCGCTCCTCCCTGGCGTGTCGGGGCGGCAAGGGCTGGGAGCGGAGGCATACGGGGGAATATCGCCCGAGCTGTGGCTGTGGGGGTTCTCTGGTACGGGGGTTTCCAGCAGCCCAGACGATAGCACGGATTACAGTTCCTGCAGATGAGAAAGAGCAGGGGGAGCGGCAGCCAAATAAACACAATGCAACTTTATTTTCTTTCTTTCTCCGTTCCTTTGAAAATTTATAAATATTTTGAAAACTTTCCAAAGGGAGGGGAAAAAACAGCAAGTTGCACATCAGTGACTCAATGCAGTGTCACTCTGTTCATTAAGAAAGAAGGAAATCAGATCATTATTGGAATTAATAAAGGAAAATCTTGTGGTTGACGAGGAGAGGGGAGGGGGTGCACTTTAAACGGATCAGATATAACAATGGGGTGGCTGCTTTCCAGCCATGCTGAGATCTGTCTGAAGGTCTTAATTATAAGTGGCTCAAAAAAGCCAATGAGAAAAGGAATTTACAACACAAAAGAAATAAATTAGGTCTCAGATGCATCTATACATATTTAATCGTTGGGATGCTGATGAAGAGGAATCTTTAATCGCGGCTGCCACGACCCAGCTTTGGTCGCAGAGGGCTCTGGGGTGGGCGCCGTGCCTGGGCAGATTTGGCTGCTGGAGAGGAGATGCCCGCGACACGCACGGCTCTCGAGGCACGGGAGAGGGAGAAACGCAGCCTGCGGGTCTGGGAACGCGGCGGGCTCAGGCAGCTGCCGGCAGCACCCCTCAGCACCGTGGCGAGGCTCCCAGAGACGTGGGAAGTCAGCGCGATGCTCCGAGTCCAGGAGCACGGCACGCCGCACGGGCAGGGCTCCCGCGGTCCGCGGCCCCGCTGCCACGAAGCACAGCAGGCGACTGCAGCCCTCCTTCGTTTTTAAGCCGATCTCACGGTGCCCTCTCCGAACTCTTGTAATTCATTTTGCCCTCTTAGCTCTGATAACTGCAAAGATCATTCGTCTTCACCCAGCGGCAAATTCTGGCTCTCGTGAGCCTTCTTCTCACGTATTGATCTGCCGCAGCCTCCCGGATAACCACGTCCACTGTACCTTTTTGAGGCTCAGTTTAGATATTATCTCTCCCTGCTTCTGTTTGTGTTTGCGCAGCGCGTCCTCATTAATTAGGATGTCTTGTTGGACAGAGCGTGGTCTTCGGGGAGTTCCTCTAGTGATTTGTTTACAGATGTCAGGTTAGCAATAAATTGGGAGAAATAATTGACCTTTCCTGTAAGACTTTGCTAATCCTGTTTCTTCTTAACCGTTTCCAATGTTTAGTGTACTGCGGTGTTTTTCTTAATCAATTGTTCCGACGGTGAGAACATTAAGGGAGATGCGGTAAGGAACACGTAGCAGCAATGCCATTTTAACAATTCATTCTCTGCTTCCCACTAATTCATTGCATTTCACGTTTCTTCAAATGCTGACTCCAGAGGTTTTCAAGACTTTACATAGCTTTCTAAAACAATCGCAGCAGCCTTCTTGTTAGCAGTTGCCTTGCTGTGGAGCTGCAGGCCACGGGCAGAGCCCGCTCCGTGGGCACGGAGCAAGGAGCTTGTCCCAGCCTCCCGGACCGCCCGTCGTACCCAGGCAGATTCCAGCTAACGTGCAAAGAGAGCAGTCAGCAGAACAGTTCTATTAAAAACTGTTACTCTTAAACAACTTAATTTCCCCAATGAATGGAGCCACTGTAAAAAGAAATCCCACATGGCAGGCTAAGTATAATTGTGGTACTCTCGTTAGAACTGCTCAGACTGCATTTTTTTTTTTAAAACTGAAGGAATCAAACTTTTGAAAGTTGTCTCAGACGACTTGGAAGAGATCCAGCTTTGGTTTTAAAGGAAATTGTTCCATTTTTCTTATTGTGTTTCTGAAATCATAAGAAGGCTTCAGACTTGGAAAACAAAAACTGAGGGAATGGAACATGAAAATATTGGGGGTTTTCCATGTCAGTGCTTTCAAGAGCGTGGCAACATCCTTGCTCAGCTCTCGCTCCCAGTCAGGGTATCTCACACTGCTGGCATGCCACCGCAGGTCCTTTCTCCTGCTCCTCGACAATTAGCAAAATTACAATTAAGTGTTCTGCAAGGGGCTCTTCTCTCTAGCTAATCCTGTAATTAGAAGCACAGAGATTGGCTTGAAGTTATCAGATGCAGCCGCTTCCATCCAAAATCATCTCTCCTCCTACCGACGATGAGCCAGGGGGACGAGGTGAGAGCAGCCCAGGCAGTGCATCCCTCCACCGCATTTGCACGGGCTCTTCTGTCACCCAGAGCCACGCTAAAAACCACACCAGACCCATCGGTTTGTAAATCACACTGTCATTAGCACACGCTTTTATCTTGTTTCACAAGAAGCTGTCAGTTTAAGGCAACGCGGCAAATTACGCGTTGTCTCTGGGCTGTGGTGACCTCGGGGATGCTCTGCATTCCCGTTCCGCAGCGGTGCTCCTCTTCCACAAGCACCGGGACAAAGAAGAGCGAATTTTCCTTCCCCACCACTCGAATCACCTGCAAGGATTTCAGGTGTCCTAGGTGCAGTTGGTGCAGGAGCAGAAAGGCATGCGTGCATCTGCATCGTTTACGCTCTTTTCAGCCCAGGTATGTCCTCCGCGAGGAATATTTACATGGAAAGCCAGGCCGGTGAGTCAGGATTTATCTGCTGGCTACTTGCAGCCAGTAGGTAAATCTGGTTTTCTTGCTCTCATCCAGGAGTTTGGAGCAATTTTTTGAGTGCTGCTACCCAGACACAGCAGCATCCCTCCAACTATGGCTTTAGTTAGGCATTCATGGGAGATGGATGCTGATTTGCTAGTCTTGCTTTGCTGGACCTTTATTTGATTTTACTTTATTATTTTGTTTTATTTTAT